>LKNJ01000282.1:0-194662 GCA_002120245.1 Maccullochella peelii
ACACACACACACACACACACACACACACACACACGGCTGGAAACTAAATGGTCCTTGCCTCCGGAAGAAAAATCTACCCACTTTCACACGTTTCACATACTTCAAAATATTCCACAAGCAAGAGTGTTAAATGTACAACTGCTGAGTTAATGATTTTGAACACACTGGAAAGTCTGACGCACAACACGGCGGTAGGACAAACAGGGCTTCACAGGGCCCAGACTATACAGTCAGATGTAACTGATCCCAGCTCTTCCATTTGATATAACTCAATTTAGACTGGAGGAGGAAGCAGGTTAGCCTCATTCGTCTCGGGCAGGAGCTCACCCTCTGTGTTTAACTCCAACTGTTTAAGTCCAAGGCAAATAAACAACACATAGTCCAAGAGCTCATGTCCCATAAAATAATATCAGGCCTCTTATCTGATCTATCATAATGTAATTACTGGGCACAAAAAAAGCAGACTTTTGCCTTTCTCTGAGGGGGATCAGCCACATAAAACAAGCATATCATTGTTGTTCTTCTTACTTTGTTGATGGTAAACTCTCCCTCAAAGCGACAACCATCACCCTGGTTTAGGGGGACCTTCATCGAGTTGTCTATGTGACCGACCTCGTGGCGGCCCATCTCATCCTGGATGTCCAAACCCACCACTGAAACAACACGGAGACATGGGAGAGAATTAACATATATAATGAACAAGAAAGAAATTATACAGTTTCCTCTGCTGGTTCCAAACTTTTACTATTTTTAGTACTGAGACAATTAGTCAAACAACAGAAATTAATCAACAACAATTTTGATGATTGGTTCAGGAATCTAGGGCTGCAACTAATCATTTTTTTCATTATCGATTTAATCAATAAATTTTTGGTGAATTAGTTTTAGTGAGTAGTTTTGTCTAAATTTTTTTTTCTCCAATTAACAATTCTAGATCCAAACGGATTCAATTTACAATGATATGAAACACAGAAAGCAAATTCTCACATTTGAGCAGCAGGAACCAGAGAATGTTTTAAATGTTTTCTTAATAATTAATTAATCAATTGGTCAAACATAAAAAAATAAAAAAAAAATCTGCAACCTATAATCAACTTGTTGTTTCAGCTCTATACCAAACGTTAGCTGCTTTTCTTTGTTTTTTTCTTTAAGCTTAGTGCTCACAAAGCCACACAATGTCAAAACAAACATCATTTGAAACTGAAAATCTTTTGGTTGAAGATGTCACCACCGTGTGAAAGGCATTTTTCCAGATTTTTTTGGACTCCTTACAGAGTAAAGAATTAACTGGTTAATCAAAGAAATGATAATTAGAATAATCATTAGCTCCAGTCTATTTCTTTTTTTACAGTCAAATTCAAAGTGGAAGAGAAGAATAAAGAGAAAATCTGATTATCACTGCAGAGAGTGACCCACAGAGTAAACAGACCACCTATCCTGCCCGTTGCCCTCTCTCCCTCTGTGTTTTTCCATCTAGACTTCACTGAAGCCCCCCCTCCGGCAGGCCGCCGTGTGTTGGCACACTGGCAGTGGCCTATTTTCAGAGCCTGCCTGTGCTGCGTGTTGGCCAGCACTGCAGAGAGAGACGTCTGCCGGATCTGTGTTAAAACCTCCATATGTCGTCTGTCTGACCTTTGACATTCAAGACAAGTTCGACACCCCCCCCGGTCCAGATCTCAAAATACAGTGCGCAAATATAAGTTAAGTCTGCCACTGCAAGTGTGTCTGAGCTGGTTGTTTCTCCTTTTTAAGACATTTACAACTGGAAGTGTGTTCATGTACAGTGGATCTGGGGCAGGCAGGGGAATTATTATAAGGTTATTACACGCAGTTCTGCTTTTCCATGAAGTCACAAATCAAGACCTGGCAACCCGTAAAGGTCAGTGGACGGAGACAGTGTTTAGCTCTGGAACGGCGCAGCAGAGAAGATAAATAGTAAAAATAGATGGAAATGCCAGCATTTCCATGATGAAATGATTTCTCCCTCCAAGTAAATCTGTAATGGATGACAACCTGTTTGGAGGCCTGGAAAATAAACTGATGTTCAATAATAACTCGCAGGGAGAATGGCAGAGGAACATTTCTGCTCATTACATGCAGCTGCAGTGTGGTTAGACCAACGTGTTTGAGCTGGTTTTTAAGAGGGCCCCCACATTTCTGCAAAAATAAAAAAAAGTTCAAATTCTGCAAATAAACAAAACCACCATGCATACAATCATCAAGAGCTTTAATTGGAAACGGCAGGAGACAGCCTTTGTTTAGACATGCCATGAGTGAGCTCGTCACACATGGCCAACAGCTGTGCGTCTGCATGCCAAAGCCTCCCTCGCAGAAATCTGGACTTTCACACAAGCATTTATTAGCTTTGCCATTTTTGGATATCTCTTGAATCCAATGGATGTGTGTTTTCTGTGCTGCCCCAAGCCTTGCCAATGTGTGCACGGATGTGGTGTGTGTGTCTGTGTGTGTGACACGCGCGCAATTTGTCATTGGGCATAGTTTCTGACGGGAGTCATGAGGAGCAAATAATCAGTGACTGCTCTCCGTCTTGGCAAGCTTCAGCCAGCACTGCCCACTTCTCTGACATCGAAGTGCAACAGACGAGCCAACGGAGGCAACATTATGTCAAACTCAAATCACAGCTGTGTGGCAGCACGAGATCAAACAGAGGCGACGCAGGCTGGAGGCTGGGCAAAAATCTGTCGTTATCTAGAAGCATGCCACAACACAGCCGGGTAAACAAACCATTATGTGGTTTTGAATCTACTTCTTTATCTAGGGCATCATTTATCTTTTGCCAGTATGCCGTGTTAAATGATAGGGTAAGTACAATACTGTCTGATAAGGGGAAAAACAAACTATAAAATGGAGGCCATAAACATGGTGAAAAAGAAAACATACAAACAGGAAGTGCAATGCAAAGAAATTGAGAGTTGTATATATGTGTATATTATGTATATACTCACAATCACAGTGTAAGTTTGGCAAACTGATGTTTAAACTCACTTCTATCTTCCCACCACTGTCTTTATCAGGATCATCCACATACAGTTCATTTACACTGTGATAGACAAAAGAGAGAAAAATGGTTAGATAATCTGAAACCAAAACCAAACTTTTAATGAGAGGAGAAAAAAAAAGTCAATTTGAGTAAAGAAAAGACCATTTTCTCCTCCCACAACATGTCCTTTGTGCACCACTTTAACATTCGAGGAATCATCTTCTGCCAAATTGCAAGGAAAGAGCATTTGTGTATCTCTGCAAGCGTAATTTCCTTCTTGTCACATCCTCCTGAAGTCATCCCTTACTGCACATCGCCAAGAGGCTGACGCATGCACAAAGCTAATTTCCTGTGAGAAAACTGACCCCATTCATTGGTTATAACATGGGCAGAGCAGAACACCTCATAATGGGGGTATTGACATTCATGATTAAGTCCCTGTCTTGATGTTTCAGTCAGACATGTCCTGTGGCTGTGTGGCAACAAAGGAACTGTCTCTAGATCAGTGTGTTTCAGCTACAGGATATTACATGAGACATGGTTATAGATTTGATGCTGTGATACCTACATTTCAGTGGCTATGAATCCCGTCAGCTCAGACAGGAACAGGAAGAGTATGAAGACACAGCAGAGAATGGAAACTGTGGGCAAAGTGGAAGAACGTTAGAACAAATGCCTTGTTTAAACTTCAGTCACTGTCAAACTTACGTATGGCACTTCTTTCACATTAATCTCAAATTACACAAGCATTTCAAGGGATCACGAAAACCAAATGAGCCGGGCTGTTCCAGCCTTTAGGAATGGCTGACCTAAGATATTGACATTAATGAAATCACAGTGCCCATAAAAATTTTCCCTAAATAGCTGTTTTACTGACGGTGTTAAGTCTGCCATTACATAGGTTTTTAAAGACCCTCCTACACTAATTACACATTAAATACCAGCACAACAGGCAGCCATTACAGCATATCTGCTTTGAGAGAGGTGAGCTCATGCTACGTAAGTCCTACAAAGAGCTCATTTTAGGCTTCCTTAGACAAACTCGCACTCAACAATCAGCCAGACCAAAAATGACTCCTACGAAGAAGCTTTAGGGATTCAACTAGACAGAAACCAAATTTGGAATATTAACCTTAAATAATAAGTAGTTTTGTTCAGTCTGAGCCAAAATAAAGTCTGAGCTTAAAAGCAGATCCGGCTGTCTGTTTCATTTCATGTGTCAAACTAATCAGCCAAAGGCTCATATCAAACACTGTCATGTGTTTACTGCGATAAAAATGGAAGGAACTGATCTGTGTCTGCGCAACTGTGGTCTATCCGGTGTGGCGAGAGCCTCAGTCAGAAAGCTCTCACTCAGCAGGTGAGGTGTGTTTACGTGGCAACTGTCTCCTAGGATCATACAGTCACATGACCTTGTGGTTGGCAGAGCATCATAGCCAAACCTGCGGCTGGTGGAGGCTTTACATAAGGTAATGTTTAACCAACAAACAATGAGGAGTGTCGCTATGACACATAGGTCAACAATTCAAGTTCATCTAAAGACTTGTACAGTAATTCTTCCCGGGCTTCAAAGGGCACAATACTGGAAGGGGATTACTAAAAATCACAGTAATGGGCTGCTACTGATTTAAACTTTAACAGCTACGGAATGGAAAAACTGACAAGCCGAATGATTTACAAAGACTTCACATGAGTGTTTTTTATTTAAACCTCGGCCCATGAAATTGGCTCAAAAGTTGCTTCATTCTGACAGAGAGGAAGCTTTTTCCCCAGAGCTGTGACCCAAAGAATCAGAGGCAATAACACCATGAATCAGTCGGTGACATCCGAAACTAGCCCTGCTTTTATCAGCACAGGCAGGACAAATGAATATTACGACAGAAAACCAGTCAAACGGCAGATTGATACACATTGTGTCCAAAGCTAGAACAGCTCCGGAAACCACTGTGGCCAAAATAGAGGTACTGTTCACAGTAAATACCGTAGAAATTGAACCAAAAGGAATGTGGCCTTAAGACAGAATAACAAAAGCAGACGGGGTCAAATATTTGGCCTTCTGTGATGAGGGGGAGACTGTTTCTGGTTGCCTCTGAACCACACAAGTCAAAATGTGAGTTGACCTGCCGTGGGTGAAGCAATAACAGTTGCTTAATATCCAAATCAACCCAACGCCCTCACCCCTAGACAGTGGATGGAGACAGGAAGGGTGTTCGCTGTGTACAGGACGAACTTCCATCCATTTCCTCATGGGCGGAAAGTAAACTGTGCGTATATATATTTAGCAAATTCATTCTCTGTCTCCCTGTCATCCAGGAAGGTGTTTAAAACTGTTCACTATTCAATGACAGCACTGCTTATACAATCAGTCATCAGCTGGATTTGGAGTTGACATTTTGTTCTACCCTGCGCTGTCATCAGCTGACCAATGAATAATCAATACTAGAAAATGACTGAGGAGCCAAAAATGTGTCATCAGGGCTTTTGTGTTTTATCAAGCAGTGAATAATTCAATTCAATTCAGTTTTATTTATATAGGGCCATATCATAACAAAGTTATCTCAGGGCACTTCATCAATACAATCCCTGATTACACAATAACTTTTAGATTACAAGTAGGAAAGTGTTAAGCTAAGCTAACATCTACTGGCGGTAGTTTCATATTTTATGGACAGACATGAGAGTAGTATCAATCTTTTCAGCTAACTTTCAGCAAGAAACCAAATAAGTGTATTTTAAGTTTGTGACTGAATGGGAAATAGAACATTATTGTACCAAACTAACTAAACACTCATTATGGAAGCAACATTCAGGGATTCCAGATAAATATGTGAACAACCAAAGCTTGATTAAACAAAAATTTCGAAGTCATAATTTTGTCCTGTTGTGCGTGAAGGACTACTCACTGAAAGCTCCTGTGTATGTAGGTTGGGTGAGATCTTTTGGCACTTTCCTGTAGATATCGAATCTGAGGAGAGAGAAAAAAAGGGAAAGGCGAGTGAGAAAAAAAAAACTCCCATAAAATGTAAACACTATGTGCTGAGAAAAGAAGCACATTCTGTACCCATAAGGCTATGCGATATTACAGAAGAGTGGTGGAATGTTAGCTCTGGACCACTACCATTACACATAACAGGTCCAGACAGCCAGCCGCAACACACACACACACACACACTTTTTGCAGGGTTACACCTCATCCCTTGAACGTGTGCTCTGTAATTCTGACCTGACCCCAACAAAGGTCTCTGACACTCAACATATACACAGGAAAAAACAAAGCCAACATAAACACACACACACACACCAATGAAAAGAGACATGGCGAAATATAAACACAACTGCAGTAACAATTTCAAATTATATGGTTTGATCTGCTTGGCAGTAAAGGGTTAGTTACAGTACAATTACATACAGTAACACCAGCAGCGAAGGACTCAGTCTGACAGATTCAGACTGCAGATTTATTCTCATCTAAATCTACAACTTAACATTTTGGGATCAACTTGGATATTTTCAGAAAGCACGGAATGTGCGTAAATCAGTGAATGCGTCAGTGAATCAGGAGCAGAGGACGATCAGCATACCACCTGACACAATCAGTTCTCCTCTTGTGAAATACTGTTGCTGCCTATTTGGGGAGCTGAGAAGGGGGAAATAAATCTGCTGCTCAACACCAAAACTATTTCAGTTCACGGGTTCTTGTGCATGTCCTTTTTGGGCAGTGAAACATTTTCGACCCCAAACTCCATCTCTGACTGCGCAAACCCCACCCACTCTCTCCTCTCATCCCCCCTCTCGCACTCACTCTCCTTCCTCATCTCCTTCCAGAACACTCACATCTGTTCACATTTCTTCCACCGAGAGCTGGCCGTGAAAGAATCACAGCTGATGCAATGCAGAGGAAGTGGGAGGGAGGGCTTCCTGTCCAGCCCCAGCCCTGCTGCTTCTCTTGTTTTGCCTCAGCTCCTGTCTGCTTTCACTCCTTTGTTTTTATCTATCGCACAAGGACCCCTGGACCCTAAACACCTCAGCCAGCTTCCCTCCATCTCTGATCCACATCCATCTATAACTTCCTGCACCCATGTCCCATTAGTATTAGATCACTGTGTGCCAATAGCTGGCCTGGCAGGATATATAGGACAGACAGCATATAGAGGAGCTGGGTGGGGAGCTCAGGGAGGGGTCGTTCTGTATCAGGATCAGAATAACTTCTAGAGAAACACACTTCCTGAATGTAAAGCTTTAATGTACAGAGGGAGAGACTCTTTTCCTCACGTCCTCCCCACCCAGCCACAGTACAGACCTCCTGAGACCACCAGACAGGTGGAGCATAGTGATATACACTATTCTCATGTGAATAGCTTGAAAGTCTAGTTTTGTTGATTTCCATCTTTCTGACTTCCGTTCAAAGGATTAAAATGCTCCCCCTGTGGGTTCCCCTGTGAGAAAAATGCATGACCCATGTTGTTAAGGAAACCTTGTGAACTCTTGTCGTTTCAACTCCAAATCACGTTTGTGGTCAAAGTGGTCAGGATATACTATATTAATTCTTACATAAGTATGCTCTTAAATGATCAAGCTACATCACAAGTGCAGTTGATTTGCCTTTGAAACACAGTTTTGAAGTCTATGTCCGAGACCAGGTTATACATAGTTACATATATCCTCACTTCTTGGATCACAGATTACATGTATTTTTAGAAGTCACAGTCTCCCATGGTGAAATTTGAATATGAGTGAGGAAACAAAATCTCACTCGACACCTGAGGTGGAATCTGATGCTACATGTGAACTGTAAATAGTCTCAGATGGGTGTATAGCAGACAGTCTGGATTATATCTGGACACAAGATCTGAATTACACTTGAAGTTAAGGGTTGGAGATATACATAAAATGAATATTATGGCATCACAGCACTATCTGGTTATTGATAGATTTACTTAAGTATTCAAATTCACATGATAATGTGGCCTCCCGGCCCAGCAGTCTAAAACACACACCGTGTAACCACATAATTTGCTGGTTTACAGATTGATTATTCTGATTTGATATGATGAAGACTGACTGAGCTGAAGCATTAAGTTATAATAAAAGGTTGGTTGATCTTCTCATCCTACTGTGTTGCAGTTTAAAGTTGGGCAGACCTGGTTACACCTCACAAAGAGGTTGAAAAATAAATTTAAAAAACAGGTGAATAAATGCATACATTCATCATCTACAGAAATACTATAGGTTTAATTCAAATAACAAATTTCAATGTGAGGCAAGCACAGACCTAAAATTGGATTAAAATGACTTAAGTATGATTTTGTTTGCTGCATTACAAATATAGTATTGTAATAATGAATAAAGTGAATTACCTGCAATATTTCTAAGCATACATTATTATTTGTTTATTGTGAAGTAACATTTAAACTATGTAGTACCTTTGTATACAAATATCTAAATGATTAGAATTATTACACAGCGCAGTTCAGTCACATTGAATAAAATAATATCTGATTCATTTCTAAAAGTACAGTAAAGGATAAATTGTATTGCACCAGTTAAAAATATATTTTTAATATATGATAAATAGGCTGACATCCATATACTTTTGTTTAATTAAACCTATAAATGGTAAGGCAGCATTTAAAATATATCATAAAGCATAATTTAAAACGCATGAGTTGAAATATAATTTAATAAAACATTAAAGCTTCTTTGTGAAGAAATACAGTCTGTGAAGTGTATTTCTTTAAAAGTGTTGTAATAATAATAATAATAATAATAACAACTTAAAATGTGCTGGTTTAAATGTTTTTTAATTTGTTATATTATATTTTAAAATATACTCTGTCAAAGGTGCACAGAATATACTTAAATACTTCAACTACATCTCTGATACACTCAGGTATACTTGTTTTTAGGTTGGATGAGACCTCAGTTTCACTTAATTTCCTCTGCTCAGAATATTTTGTATTCATGATGTTGACTCTTGAGAGTTAAGTTCTCGGTCTATTGCTGAGGTTTGTAATTTCCTGAATTACAATCAACACATCTCCCTCTGTCACTTCCCACTGCTCAGTCTTCTGTAAAAGGGCTCAGATGTTTTGTGATGATGGGTGAGGACATGATGTACCAGCACCTCTCTGCTGACACCACAGAGCCGCTTTTCAGGGAGGGGCCCTCACTAAATAAACCATAGCTCGCAAATGAGTCATCGTGAGTCAGTACAGTAGTTCATATTGGTGAGTAAATCCACATTACGGACAGTAATGTCACAAGCTTTAAGCAACATGTGTGCCTGTATCCTTCTTTACGTAGGTTTCTATTCAGTCATCTGCCTGAAGTGTACATCAAGTATCAAACAGGAAACAGTCACCCATCACTGTCAAGATTAAGAGATAGGACATCTACTGACACTGAGCATCCTTACTGAAGCTCTAAAGTCACCATGATCTACATGTCACAGGAGCAAACACACTACATCATCAGGTTAGCCCACGTCATCAATAGATAGAACGTCAATTATAATTGGGGATAAAAGCCTTTCAGTTATTCACTCGTTCACTAAGAGCTGCTGTTCAGTCATTCTGAATGAGGTTATCCTTATTATTAGAAACTGATCTTTGCAGGTGTAGAAACTATATTACTGTTCAAACACCATTCAAAAGCAACACAGAAAGCCAGTACATTCTGTCATAACTGATTACAGTGTCATCGCCATTTTAGGTCATGTATAGAATAGGCAAATATAATAGTAGGTGACAGGAAGTATAAAGATGGAGCATTTGGCTCACAATATAAAACTCTTATCTTTTGATGATACAAGGAAAGTCCTTTAAATAATACTGAGGGCAGAAAACCAGTACTAGATTCCCTAAAGTAGGCTTAAGCATGTGAAGAACATTAGAGAAGCAGTATAGCTTCAAATATATTCTATTTATATTTTAAGTACATTTTGAAGGATAAGGCCAATGATATTATATAATTCTTTTTTGTCAACAAATTCCATGAAAAGTCTGAAACCAACAATGAACTGATCCAACGAACAAGTATTGCCACAAGTATCCAAAGCCTGATACATGTACACAATTCTGCTGCCATAAAAACTCCCCAGAACACCAAATGTGTATTAATCCGCAGCTGAAAATAGTTCTTAACAAATCCATTATTAACCCCTGTTTGAGTCATGTTTGCTTTAAAACTACAATGCCCAGCTGTGTTAGGAAATGACTGAGTCTTCTTTAAAAATGAAACTATATATTTGTGAGCCATTTTTAAAGATTTACGTCTTCAGTAGGAACCAATGGGTTCGGGGCTGAGTGCCACAGACAGGGGTCAGAAAGATAATTACTAACACAATGTTGGTTTTGGTCTTTTCACAGTCCTAATCCTTTAACATTCAATAAACTTACTTCTGATGTGGTACACATTTGGTAGTCAAATACAACACAGCATTCTGGGAATACATGCTACCCTAGCAATGGTGTAATCTACGGTAATCTATGTTCTTACACACACACTGTTGACTAACCCCTCAGTATTTCTGAATGGGCAAAACTTCGAAACTAGTTAGTTGATCAATCGAGCTATTTCCGGCTGATGCAATGCAGGCTTTATATGACCAGGGCACCAGGTCAGTGAAGCATCTGAACAGGACATGACACCCGTGACACACCCACTTTCACAAAACCCTCAAACACATCTACTTTAACTGTGCACACGAGAGTTGTGCCAGATCCTGTATGTATGTTGATTAACTCATTCTGTCATTACAACACAGCTGTGGTCTGTGGGAAAGACGAGGGCAACTGACGATCATTTTCATTATCAGTTACCATAGTGACATTGACGAATAGCTTGATTTTGTCCGACCAACAGTTCAAAACAAAAAATATTACATTTACAATTATATAAGACAGAAAAGCCGCAAATCCTCACATTGGTGAAGATGGAGCAAGAGAATGTTTGGAGTTTTTGCTTTATAAATGACTGGAATGATAAACTGATTATCAGAAGTATTTTTCTGTAAATCAACAAATCAATCAACCATTTTTTCACTACTTTTTGACTAAACGATTAAATGACAAGAATCTGCGGATAAACTGATCATGGAAATAATCGTTAGTTGCAGCCCTACTACTTTAGATCTTTTTATTTTGACAATGTTAATACTTTATACTCAAAGTTAAGTATTGAGTATGTGGTTATAACCATAGGAGTTTTACAGAATACCACTCTGTCACTGCCCAAATGATGAAGTCAAGCATTGAGTGCAAACACCCTGCCTTTATTTTGATTAGGGTGTGCTCTATTGACCGTTTCAGCAGCCCTGTAGGTGTGACTATTGGTTCAAGTATCAATAGATTAGTTGAATGGCTCTACTGTGTATTGGTGACTAACTGGCTAGCTAAATGTCTTTACCCAGTTTTGTGTATTGGAAGAATTATAAAGCTTTGATTTGTAAATTACTAAACCATCACGTTTGTTTGGTAAAACATGGAGCTTTGACAAAACTGTGTTGAATGTAAACTGTTACTATGACCTGAGGTTACTGTAATCAGTTTCACGTCTTGCAAATATTAGGATGGATGAGGAAATCTACACATGCGCAGGCAGGAACCCAGACAGAAAACTCTTGTGGGCATACCTGAGCATCACTCCGCCGACTCAATAAAAACTGTACACCCCCTGAGACAATGTGGCCCATTCATGCAAAATGTGCAACACTACTGTGACAACTTTGAGTGGCTCATTAGTAGGCGATGCTTTGCCAACCGTTAATTCATCCAGAGCTCACAGACTGCAAAACTCCGCCACCGTCCCTTCGTATCTGAACCAAAATGAAAGGAAGCCCCGTACTCACCTCCTAACATCGAAAGGCATGATGTTTGCACGTTTTTGACGGGGGGATTAGCGGACAAAGCTACAAACAGCTGGCAACCATACAGCTCTCTTCAACGCTACCGGTTGTTCATCGGTACCGGGCTGACGTCACCTTAGGACGCTTTGCAAAAGCGGATTGGCTGAGAGCTACTTCCTGTTCACCATGATTCTACTTCCGCCGAGAGCGTTGCATTGTTTTTATGGCTTACGTTAAGAGATAGTAGAATGATAAGTTTCCAAACACATTAATCATATGGCTGAAAAATGTCTAAAATTTAAAAAATAATAATAAAAGCAAAGTCAGTCATTTTAAAGTCCAATAATTTTATATTGTTTTATTGACTAAAAAGTGGGCGGCACGGTGGTGCAGCGGTAAGCACTGACTTTCGCCTCTCAGTAAGAGGTCGAACCCACCGGGGCCTTTCTGTGTGGAGTTTGCACGTTCTCCCCGTGTCCGCGTGGGTTCTGTCCCGGTACTCCGGCTTCCTCCCACCATCCAAAAACACGCAGGTTAGGTTAATTGATTATTCTAAATTGCCCGTAGGTGTGAATGTCTGTCTGTCTGTGTCAGCCCTGTGATTGGTTGGCGACCAGTCCAGGGTGTACCTTATCTAGTCTATATCCTATATTTTATTTACTAAATAACTTGAATTACATTACTTTTTTTTTACAAATAAATTGTGGGTTATGAATTTTGTATGACAATCCTGAGCAACACTATAGTTTCCCCCCCAGTTATATGACATTCATTTGTCCATGTACACAAAACAAGGAAAGGTGATGCTTTGAACCAGATTTAGCTAGTTAATGTCCATCTGTAGTCCCTGGACAATTAATATGCTACATAATAGGGTATATAAGGGTAGCCTGTAATACAGTATAGGGTACCCTTTTAATCAAAAACCTTTACATGTATTTATTTATTTATCTACATAAAAAATGTGTGCGTAATCCAACTGTTGTCCCTGGCCAAATGTTAAAAAGGCATCCTAAAAATAATATAAAATTATGCATTTTGTAAATTTCATATGCAGAACATAATAAATATAGTAGCCTACAGTACATACCCTCCAATAAACAATGTAACAGTATAACAAATGTTAATTAAACCATCCATTGAATTGATAAATTCTGTCTTTCTCTTTAAGCTTTTCTTTAAATGAGCACTCATTTATATGCCCACTTGGTATGCTCTTATTCTCACAGGAGTCACAGTAACAAAATACTGTGACTCCTCCTGTCAAACCACCACCTATAGCTGGTGCAAGTGGTGACTGACACTATAATACAGTTTCAATATAATGTAGTTGTGATCATATAAAATATTGTTGAAGTATATTAATAAACCCTTACATGTGTTCTTATATCTGCTTACTTCTACATTAGTGTGTGTTATAGTGTGTTCTAAATCATTTATTGCTAGGTGGTACCTGGGCCGGTTTTAAGTTTGTGATCAGTTACATTTGAGGAATAAGAACAAGATAAATAGGAAATTGCATTATTTAGGAGATAGTTCCTCATAACTTTTTGGTTACATCCATATAATATGCTGATGTTAAGTAGCCCATATTTCAACCTTCAGCCAGTGAGTAACTTCAGGTTTATCTGGCTACTATGTGGCCTCAAACAGCAGGCCATAAACCATGTTGCCTTCATGAGAAAATTTCCATATAAGACATTTTTTATTAAAATTCCTGTGGTGACATCTAATGCCCCTGTTGGTCTCAAACACATCGACTACACTATTTGGCTAACATAAAAAGTCTTAGCACATTGTTAGAAAAGCTAACTATATTACCATCACAACCCAGAAACGGAGAGCTATACGTCAAGCTTTGAAGGTTGAAAAATGTATGTCATACGAGAAAATCCACAAACTCCATTGGTTGAGGTTTTTCCCATGGCAACATGTGTTTTATTTTCTCTCAACCCACACTCATATACATGAAACGAAATGTTTTTGGCTCAAGTAACGGGTCTGTTGTTCAGACACTGGAAGTCAGGATAGGCCCTGTGTTTTCCCACTGATGGCTCAGCTGTTGCCCGTAGTGACAATGACAGTAAACAGGCAGGGATGACAGCAAGTTACAGCAAGGTCAGACCACAGGAAATGGATCTCTCTCACCCTCTGTTTCACTTCCCTTTCTGGATGAGAGCTACAGTTGGTTATGGGCCATAATTATGGGAATCCAAAACAGAGCAACAACTCATGCTCTATTTTCAGACCTCAGTTTTAATATTCTGTCACACACAGTACAGACACACACATTTCTTTTGTTACCGAAATGCATGTTTTGGTTTCACACTTGGTCTTTTTGCTGGTTATCACAGCCACATAGAATATGACACATAGCCAGTTTAACTTTTTGTGATATGTTTGTAGAACATTTTGGAAAGCACCAATATCACAGTTAACAGTGACAAGTGCTGTGAATAAATGAAAAAGGGGGTAAAAAAGTGACTTCATGGAAATGCACAATTGCTTCAGCAGGCCTTCCCTGTCTTTGTTGACCCCTTCATCAGGTGTCTAATTTATTTCCTAACCTCCAGCATCACTTCATGACTGGAGGGAAAACGCATTTACAGTGAGTACAAAATGTTTCTGTACAGACTGTTTTCAAAGCCCCTTGTATAGTGTGTAACATTCTTTCTTTGTGGCATGTGCTTCACAGTTGACTCATCTCACAGGAGTGTGAGGTTAAACCGGCTGGAGAGTTTTTGCGCTCTGTTGTGATTGGTTAAGTTTCTCTCCCTTAAGCTTCCCCTCCCATCCCCCTATTCCTTTCTCACATTACACATCTATTTTCTTTTTGCTTGAAGTAAAACAAGAGGGTCAAAACAGCCCTGATGTGGATTCACTGAGCTGAAAGTCCTCACTTGTTCAGGTTACAGTAGAGTAAGAATGGCGTCATGGTCTGTGTATGTCAGCCTGATCTTTTGAAGCAATATAGCTTACAAGTAAAACTCTTAGCTCATACAGCATGATATTTTAGTTATAAAGACTTTATTATAAATAAATAAGATGTTTAGGGCAACGGGATAATATAATCTGTTCTTAATGTGACTAATGTGTTGCACCATTGGACTGAACTCAAATGGTCTTTTGAATGGAGGGCTATGTCACAACACTATACCTGTTTTTAAGTCTGCTTAGTAAACATTTGCTTCACAACAAAACAATCCCAGCGTGTCTCTGCTGTGCAGTTTCAACACACCCTCTTGTCAGTGTAGATGCCTGTCATCTGTCAGTAATGATCCTCCTATTTCCTTATTGTGAGACAGCAGTGTTACCCACTCTGAGTCAGCAAACTGACCACGCCAACAAATGAAAAGGGTTTCCCAGGGTGACTGTAATCATGTTTGCTTTTTGAAATATATTCTACTATTTTGGGGCTGAAAAACACCTCATCCATCTGTTTCAATTAGGTCACAAATGAAACAACACTGGTCAAGTGATCTCCATCTGCTGTTGTCTTCCAGGTAGACCAGTGTTTTGTTTCTCAGCATGTGGAAATTTACTGGACTTCAGATTTCTATACAGTGATTAACTTTTATGGTGAGCCTTTGCTCTCGGGGCATTGAACACTATGTACCTCTGACTAATAAAAACAAAGAATAAACTTTTATGGCCCCTGTGGCAGATATTTACTTATTATCTTGCTATTTGTCAACTCTCAGGTGAAGAGGCAAAATAGAAATCTAATTAGAAACTAACATCATGGAAAATTTGGCAAATTCCAGAAACACTGAAAACACACACAAACACTTAAAATGAGGAAACGTGAGATTAAATATAGACGTATGATAAAGGATAAAAGAAAAGCAAGCATAGACCTCAATCTCAAATCTCCCTGCGAAAACTTGTTGACTCCGCGTGCCCGCGTACGTGCGGTACGCCTGTACAGAAATGTCCCGCATGTGAGCGAGCCCCGTTGTTGTTGTTGTTGGGGGGGGGGGGGGGGGGGCGATGACGTCTGCAGTGCTGGCAGGAAGCCAAGAGGGGCGGTGGCCTGACGTCAGTTGCCTCTCATTCACAAGCGCTGCTTGTAGGCTATATAAGTGCTTTGCAAAGCGGCGAGAGGCAGAAGCTAGTCACTGTAAACTTGATTTAAACTTTTAAAGAAGAACCACAACTACCGGATACATTCAAGAAGAGGAAAGGACCAGCTTAGATAGTCTTAAAACCTTGGGAGAAAGCCTTTCTTCACAACAACCTTAACTCCTGTTTTCCTGCCGTACAAGCTTTATGTATTTGGATTTAATATTTCTATCTCGCCGTCCTACTATGGTCATAATGGAGGTTCCCACCATCGACTGTGCGTCCCTCCGTGGTTTGTTTGAGGGCGACGTCCCGGTCTGCCTTGTGCTGGACTGCCGGTCCTTCCTGTCCTTCAACTCGTCCCACATATCGGGCTCCACCAACGTGCGCTTCAGTACCATAGTGCGCAGGAGAGCCCGAGGTGGTCTAGGACTTGAGCACATCGTCCCCAATGAGGACACCAGGAACCGGCTCCTGTCCGGGGAGTACGAGTCTGTGGTGCTGCTTGACGACCGCAGTTTGGACTTAAGCCAGGCGAAGAAAGACGGGACACTGATGCTGGCTGTTACGGCCCTGTGTCGCGACCCATGTGGAGCCAGGGTTTCTATTCTGAAAGGTAAGAAAAGTCGGTTGTAGGCTACTGTTTAAAAGAGCCTCACACAATTGTTTCACTGTATTCTAACAACTAGGCAACAAATGCGGATTACAGCTGTCACTGTAACAGCTGGTGCTGGAGTAAACAATGTTCCAAAATAGCCCCATTAGCAGTTGTCACCTTTTTGGGGACCCGTGTTTAAACGTGGATGCATCTCTGTTCTTTTTTTCAGGCGGTTTTGACACATTTTCCACAGAGTACCCAGACATGTGTACCAAACCCTCCCCTCCACAAGGGCTTAGTTTGCCCCTGAGTTCCAGCCGTCCTGGGAGTGCAGACCCAAGCTGTAGTCCATGCAATACTCCTTTATATGACCAGGTGTGTATCTTAAAAAAAATGAAAATAAAATTATATAATCACGTTGAGTACATAGCACCCTCTGTTTCTCTCACTTCCTGTTTTGGAGTTGACTAAATGGGGTTGTTTTGTTTGTTTTCTTCTGTTAGGGGGGTCCTGTGGAGATCTTGCCTTTCCTGTACCTTGGCAGTGCTTACCATGCTTCAAGAAAAGACATGCTGGACATGCTGGGGATCACCGCTCTAATCAATGTCTCTGCCAACTGCCCCAACCACTTCGAGGACTCCTTCCTCTACAAGAGTATCCCAGTTGAGGACAACCACAAAGCCGATATCAGCTCCTGGTTCAACGGGGCAATCGAATTCATCGGTGAGTACATCCACCATTTTTACTCCCTTCACACTCCCTCATCTGCCAAATGTGAGCGCCTATCACAGCTGTTAACTCCTGTGCCCGTTGATGGCAAGCAACACAACCCCCCCTCCCTTCCTTCACTTCACTCTTTGACTCCCGGATTTAAATTTTAAAAAGTTCCCTCCAAAACCGACCAGCTGGCTCGGCACAGGCTCCCCACTTCACCACAATGGCGGTTGCATCATCACCACCTCTCAGGCGTAGAAAAAGGGATGCCCCCTTTTTAATGAATTGCAAGGCAGCAGCCCCAAACTAGTTCTGTAGTGGGTAGGCTGGCTGGGCTTGAATAGCTCCCTGCATGCCACTCTTTGTTCCAGCCAAACAAAAGGCAATTTCTCCTCACTCACTGTCGGCCTTCCTCCCAGATCAATACCCCCAGCGGGGGTCTGTTCTCTCTCTTCTTTTGTCCATTCAGACTGCCTCCTTTGGGAATAACCCCCACAAGCTCACACCCTGCACCCCTATTAACTGTGTTCCTGTGTCTTAATGAGCGCTGTTGAATTTAAATGGCAACTGAAAGTGTTGCAAAGACTTTTGTGTTTTTGCCTTCCTGTGACAGGCAGAGTTTTAACCTCCATTCTTTTCAAATACATCTCATCACCTGATGTTTACAGTGAACTAACGTTGCTTTTTCTTCTCTTCACCCCCAGACTCTGTGAGGAATAAAGGAGGCCGTGTGTTTGTGCACTGTCAAGCAGGCATCTCCCGCTCTGCCACCATTTGCCTTGCTTACCTCATGCGGACCAACCGTGTGAAGCTGGACGAGGCCTTCGAGTTTGTCAAGCAGCGCCGCAGCATCATCTCCCCCAACTTCAGCTTCATGGGTCAGCTCCTCCAGTTTGAGTCCCAGGTCTTGGCCTCGTCTACCTGCTCCTCAGAGGCGGGCAGTCCAGCCATCGGCAACAGCAGCACAGTCTTCAATTTCCCGGTCTCCATCCCTGTCCACCCCTCAACTGGTCAACTTTCATTTCTCCACAGTCCCATCACCACGTCTCCCAGCTGCTGAGGAAGGTGTGGGGAGAACAGAAACTTTGTTTTGACTTGAACTGCAACTTTCAAGTGACACTGCAAAGAGCAGTGCACAAAACACTGTCCTGGTTATAAATCATTTTATGGTGATACTGGTATCACTGGGCAGAATGGGAACTATTGTTTGGCGTCAGTTAATTTGACTCTGTGATCTGCTGGCCACATCGCTGTCTGTTGGCCTCATCATTTCAAACCTAGATTTGATACTACCATCAGGCAGTATTCGTGTTTAACCTCCTAACTGTGAAACTCATCCATGCTTTTAATCCTAGATGACTTGGGAAATGGCTGATAAGATAGTTGAGGTTATTCCTATAGAAAAAGTTAGAAGTATCTGAATATTCTTTATTCAAAGGACTGACTTTTTTTTTTTTTTTTATTATTATTATTTTTTTCCTTCAAGGCAACTGCTTTTGATAATCATTTTTAAGCAAACAAAATGGAGAGGGCTAAGAGTTGTCTCAGGAATGCTGACTTATCCTCTCGAATGTCCATTTTGCTTTCTGTACTGGTTAAAGAAAGCAATATAAAACTACTGCCCAACATGGCATGGAAGTTCCTCCTTCATTTGACGAACAATGAATGTATCCCCCTTTTTCAGTGTAGATGTGGAAGAAATCTTCATGTTCAGTTTGAGAGTTGAATGTGTTGCCAATTCATATGCAAATGCATGCCTTTCAAGTCATCATGATACCTTGACGATCCTGACACATTGGGGGAAACGGACCATTAAATACCTCATGTTTCTGTACTGTGTACTGCAGCGCTGAGACAGACAGAACCCCAAAACTACTAAAATGGGGACTCGTAGTCCTCTCACTGCATTCTGACATATTTATTGAACTAAAGTAATATATTTCTTTATCGTATCTATTTTTGCATATGTTTTAAATGTTGTTTTTTATACCGTTTTAATAAATCTCATTTGACTTTTGTACTCAGTTGGATATTTTCTCTTCTTTTCACTGATGATTATTCATGTCCCTTGACTTCAGGTACATCATAATTTTAGACGAAACAGATTTTGTTTTGTAATAAATGTCACATCTTTCGTGTAAACATTTCATTATCTACCCATATACCAATAATGCCCTGTAACTTGAGGTAACTAATACATAGAACATACTTATCTTTCCATTTAAAGTGACATCTTCAGGTCATGAACATGGCAATTTAGCACAAAATTCAAAGCACATTCATAAGCTTATTGTCTCCCAAAATTGAATTAAATTCTATCCTTTTAGATAGAATCTGTTTTAATGTATATGGCCAGTGATATAACCATTTTAGGGCTGAAACTAACCATTGTTTTCATTTTGAAATAATTTGTGGATTATTTTCCCGATTAATTGATTAGTAAAAAAAAAAAAAAAATGGCCATCACAATTTCCCAAAGCCCAACTTGACAGTCAAATTGCTTGTTTTGTGTAACCAAAGACATTTCATTTAATATTATGTAAGACTAATAAAACCAGTCAAATTACTTAATCTATTTAGTTTCAGCTCTAAAAAAATGTATGTTTATGGATTTAACAAATGAAAGTTTATTTTGATGCTTATGAAGACTGAAAAGAGCAGCAGAAGAAAAACACTTGGAGTGCGCCTAAGCAAAGCTGAAGTAAAACTGACCTACTGGCATGTCAGAAATATCTTTGTGCACATATCTTTGTGTTTAGTTCCATGCAACGGAATCCTATCATATATCTGCATAAGGATTTTGACCACATAAGAAGCATGATGTCATGGCGTCGGCCATTGTTCGGGCCACACTCCCTCTCTATGAACCCATCTGAGACCAGGGCAACAGCAGGAGGCTTAAAGAATCAGCTAAGGAGCCCTCCCTCTGTGGCCACAATAGGAGCAGCTGCAAGGCGTTTGGGAAAAGTGTGACAACTAAAGAGCATTCAGGGCTCAGTCAAGCACTGGCCTTGTGTCCCCTACCTCACACCAATGGGGAGGTGGAGACGGAGATGACCGTGAAAGGGAAAGGAATATGTTTGGGTTGCAAATTAGCCAAAACATTGGCTATGACCATTGGCAGGGTGTGAGAAAAAGAGAAAAAGCTTCCTCCAGAGGTGATGATGACAATACCCAAAGGCCTTCACTACAAAACAACTGTCTGTAGTTAATGAAGCTAAGGTTTAGGGGGAGAAACCCTCAAATATTGATAACATTTTCACTTTAAATATATGGATTCTGACAAATGGCAAAATGTATTCTCTAAACTGCCATTCGCCTCTTATCTGACAGCAATGCAAATGTTTGTCTCTGAAAGAAAACATCACCAGTGACGATGCCTCTTTGATGAAAGGCCCATTCATTACCTCACCAGCTCCCTGAGACAATATGGTTTTGGTGACATATGTGCGACTCCCCCCCTTAACCAGCCCCCCCGCCTTTGTGTCTTTAGATTTCCTGTTGTCAGGAGGGAGGTTGGCAGGAGTGTGTGTTTGTGGTGTCTGTATGTGTGTGAAAGTCGAGGGTGCTCTGGAGGGAAAAAAGTCCTCAGTCAATTGCCAGGTCAGGAACATTAAAGCATTGTGATTTTAAGTGGGTGTGTGAGACAATCTGAATGTGGTGTGAGACAATGTCAAGTTGCTGGATCCCGAAACACTGTTAATTTTGACTCATTCATGTAAAAAACGGAAGGTACAAACTTGCTTAAGTGTGCTTCTTCTTCTTCTTATTGGCCATCATATCCTCAAATTTTCAGTTGGCATTTGTCAGACAGAATAATGTCATTTGCCAGTTTCACTATGTTGTCAATTGGCTGTTCCATTTGGCAACTGGGCTCTGACTCGACTTCAAAGTCATTTTAATTAACACAGTCCTAAGGAAACAATGGTTATATAATGTGTCAGACACATGACAGGAAGAGACATGCTCCCACCCCTCCCTTTTTACATAATCCAGTTTAGATCAAATATGTGGTAGTTCATAGTGTTCTGTAAGTTTCATGACTCTTTCACATCATATATGTGACAAATACCCACTTCTTTAAAGAATGACAATATATTTAGTGTCACAACACTATATCAATCTCAGTATCAATCATTTTGTCCCATTCACTTTGTGACAGAAACTGGTAATAATGGTGGCCAGAAGGTATACAGTTTGAACTACAGATGGCTGTGCTTGATCACAAAGAACACATTTGTCTAGCCTTACTGAAAAGGAAAACAATAGCCCCCTTTCACCCTGCTCCATGTTGTTTTAATATCATCAAACAAAAATGTATAATAGAAACATAAAAAACATAGCTCAGGGAGACCGATAACAGGTTCTGTGGTTTCCATGTAGCCCAGTTGTCTCCTGAATGTATACCAAACATTAGGTGCTGGTCATGGCAGTGGCATATTTTGAAGAGAAGATGACTACACTATAAGCTTCATATTATATCACTGTTTTGATGAATTTTGGACATTTTCAAGGCAGGTTAACACACCTTGGATCATCTTCTCTTCAAAGTATTTAGCCCCCACGTAGTTGCAGTTTTGAGAAGGTGATGCCAACCATGGCGGGACACCCTGCAAAGGTATAGCGACACCATGATGAGGAACTTACGCATACAGAATTCAGCCTTCAGTCCCTTTTGTTTAACTGGTTTGGTTTGCTGATCTGCATGTCCCTCTGGCTCTCACTGGCCCTGTACCACAATAGACCTTTCATCATTTTGACATGTCACGGTAGGGAAAGCACAAGTGTAGTAGTGTAATAAATATAAAAGTGTGTAAATAGTAAAATGAATCATGGCTGAATTTGATTTAACAGCTTCACTACCAGGGTCTTGGTATTGTAAATGCTGGCTACTTATTGTAATGTTATTAGCACACATGTGCTTTACCTACTTTGACTAGTCAAAATGTCTGCTGTGAAAAAGGCCTATATGAGGAGTTCACACTAGCAGATTGTGCTACCAGTGAGGCTACTACGTTTTTGTTTTAAAATGAAATGATCTCCGTACACACAAGCATTTTATCACCATTTCAGAAATAATCTCTGTCCATACTACATGCCTGGAAACGCATATCACATGACCATTCACATGCACTGGGCACGCATGTGCTGGTGTAAACAGGAAGCAGATTGTCTACACTGCGGTTGGTTGCTTAGTTGCAGAAGGGAAGTATTAGTACGAATGTGTTATAAAACACCGGGGTAGTGTGAACGCTAGGTGTAAACGTAGCAAAAGCCTGAGAGAGCTGACGTAAACTAGTGGTTGGTAAAAAACATCTAACAAGCCAAAGAGATACAGAGAGTTTTCTCAGGAGTTACATTGGGTACATTACACTGACTGGTCACAACAAAGAGGATCATGTTGTTTTTTTCTGCTGAATGTGTAAGTATAATTAGGAAAGAATTTGTTAACATGTTAGCCATAAAAACCCAATAAGTCAATACAGTATATCAAGACTCATTGCAGTGAGTTTTTATGAAGTTTTCTTTCTGCCCTGTGGATAGCTTCTTCATTCAGTGAAAAAGTAATCAGTTAAATGTCGATTACATAGTTCATGAATGCACCACACCAGCTAACTGTTCAATTTAAGTAACTGACAAAAAGGAAGCCAAGCATCAAATCAGAATTGTCTTCGTTGAATGATTCACTCGGGAACATGACACATCGACTCTGACACGAAATGTTTTGGTATACAAAGATCATGGCCTTGCCCACTAAATTAAACCTCACTACCTCTTTGTGTGAATGTGATTGCAAGTCTGATTACTGGAGGATGCTGGGTAATTACACCTCTCACACTTCACCTCTCACACTTCATTGTACCTTGAAACTGGATTAAGTCTCTCTCTCACACACACACACACACACACACACACACACACAATATCCTGAGTGAGAAGATTTAGTCCACACATTGATGTCATGGCACAATACTCACCTGCAGTAAATCTGTAAGAGGATTATGACTGTGACTTGGAGGCCTCTGTAACGTCCTGTGGCGGAAGCATTGAACTGGCTTGTTCTAACCTTTACATCAACGCACAGTCTGTTGTGCAAAATGCCAAATCTCGTGTGGGCATAGTCGTAAACCGAGCCAACGTGGAGCTTTCCTGTAAAAGAGGCTGGTGTGTCAAAGCCAAAACCTGCTTCAAAAAAATTTTAATGGATAAATTAACCCAGCAATGTTGCAGGTACCATGTATAAAAAGGAATAAAGAGAGAGAGGACAGCATTTTCAAATGTTTTCCGCCACTGCTGATAAAAAACCCACACCCCTACCAAACCTGTATTCATGACATTCCAGAGCAAAGCTCTACCAGAAACCCTGCAAAAGAAGCCAGACAAGCTGCAGTTGCGTGACAGGAGCTGAGATAAGGCCAGATCTATGACATGATAACCAAAGACTTGTATAGCTCAAGGAATGTCAGGACATTACGTATGGCCGCAGTGAAGTGGCTTTTCCTTGCCGGCAGGGCTCCCCTTCCTTTTTACAGCCCTGTCTGGAATGTCAGACGATGGTGGAAGAGAAACTTTGTCTGCTCCAAAGGTGCACACTGTTGTATCACTCAGGGCATCTCTACAGAAGTTGTATGATATTAATCTCCCATTTTTTTTGTGGTTGTTCCACCTGTCCAGATAAGAGAGTTCTGCTATGCCTTGGTATTAAAGGGGGGGCATTAATTCTCTAACAATATGCTGTAAAGTAAAAAAACAAACAAAAAAAAAAAGACAAGCCGATGTGCAGAAGTAATGACTTTTAATTGCTCATAATCATAAAAACGCATCAGATGATAGCCAGAAGTAAGATACCTAGAGCCTCATCCATCAAGTCTGAACAGACCTTTATTTTTCCACTCACTGGAGGTACTTGGTTGTGTTCACAAGCAGAAGTGAAATCCTGTGTGGAGTATTCGAGGAATGTCTGGCATCCTGTCTTCTACACTGACTGCACACCCAAAGAACATACATATGAGCAGACATAAATCACACAAGGCCGGGGCTCGGCAGCTAAAACAATTAAAATTTGCACTAATATTTTGCCTCTACATCAGCATTTTTTAATTAAATAAAAATAATAGTTTGGCTATGGTTACAGTTATGACATCTTTGCAGACCCATCTAATGAAACACCAACTAACAAGGCTGGTTTGTCTGGCTTTTATCAGTGAACTGTGACCTGAAAGCACCATTGACTGCCATCACAAAAACAAACTGCCGCCCTGCTCTGGTCAAACCCGAGGTGGAAACTGCATGTTTTCGATGCAGGTAGAGTTTGTTGGCAGTGTTGACAATTAACAAGTTGAAGAAAAGGATCAGTAATCTTCTTTTCAGTGCTAAAGTAATGCAGTAATACTAAAAGCAAAAATCCTGCTCCAGAGATTTGAGGGCCCTGGGCAAAAGCAAGTATGGGACATCCTGAATCCAAACCCTGACCTTT
This sequence comes from Maccullochella peelii, assembly GCA_002120245.1. Classification (NCBI taxonomy): domain Eukaryota; kingdom Metazoa; phylum Chordata; class Actinopteri; order Centrarchiformes; family Percichthyidae; genus Maccullochella; species Maccullochella peelii. Next base: position 24,698 of record LKNJ01000282.1, read on the forward strand.
GTCAGCCCACATAGAAACAAAGGCTTTCTTACAAGCTGCAGAAGATCCCACATGACTACGAAGTGATTACCACATATACTGTATGGTCTTACTGGTGTTACTTATAACATTATAGTGCCCGTTCTTCTGATGAAAAACAGCTGCCAAAAGCTTATCATTAATTAGATTTACCAAATTTTGATATGGCTTTTTGTGGAACATTAGAAAAAAAAGTTTAAACCTTTGAGTCAAGTGAAGATACTGCATTAAAAGTCAAGTGCAGTATTGACTAAAGTAAAGTAAAGTAAAGTAAAGACTAAAGGGCTTAAATAGTCCATTTAATAAGAGGAAGGATGTTTGTTGATAAGCTATTGAGCAAAATGTGTCCATCTCGGCCATGAAAGGTGATCTTCCTCTTTTAGCAGTGATGACCAAGCTCCAGGTTCAGCCACATGTGACAGCTGGCCCAATCTGTATTTCACATTCATGTTCCTGCAAATCAATGCCTTACATTTGTATCTATGTTTATGAGGTTTAAATCATCCTTGTAAGTTTCATGTTTTGTAATCAGACTTTATCCTATTCTTTTACTTCAAACATTTGACTCATGTTCTTGTGTGAATGCTATTATAATGCAGTGACCAGTGTTCACCACAGAATCAATAAAGTTATGAATCATTCATTAACCTGTTTTTGTCTTGTTTGTTTGCTTGCTAACTTGCTGAAGTGACCTGTGCAAAATGGGAAGATCTCTTAAAATATTTATGATGTATGAAATACATGAGTAATTCTGTAATTTAGCAGTGATGTGCAGGGAACTACAGTTGCAGACTGGAGTCTCAGTGATTAACCTGTCACAGCACTCTCAGATGAATGGATCAAATGTGTGTTGAACACAGTTCAGAGCAATGACTTCTTCCAAGTTCATTGGGCGTCAGCGCCATCTTATGGAAGACATTGTGTGTTACCAATAAAATAAATATAATCTGTAATGGAAAGGAATAGAATGTACAGCCTGCAGACAAAATGGTTTCCTTCAGCATTTAGAGGCATTTAGGTTGTTTCACTCAGGCAGCAACACAGCAGTGCAGTTTGATTACACGATCAACTCTTCATATTGACTTTATCACCCCATATGATTGGAAAGTGGAGGTAGTCTCAAAGTCTCTGTTGACAGTGAAGAGGTTGTGAAATGGTTGATGTGGGTGTAGAAAAATCAACAGCCCGCCGTTGAACACAGAAACGCTTTTGACGAGTGGGACGAGGGGATGTTAGACTAACCTGACCTCATGCTCCCTCTGCTATTAGTGTGTGTATTCACATCAGCTATTCAAATTTAAACTGAAGTTTAAATAGAAAAAGGCTGATTGAAAAAAACGGCTGAGCTGAGCTGGATAAGTCGAGGGGCAGGCTGGACTGCTATTGGTCAACCTGGGTGATTCTGATTCAAACTGTTGACTTTTTACCAGCATTGTTAATGAGTAACTCTGATAATGAGTAGCTGATGGAGCGGCTGCAACCAACATTTAGGAGGAAATGTGACCACTTGAGTAATCTATATTCACTGACACTTGGGAAATTAAGTTGATCAACTTTGTTTAACTGCAACATTGATATATTAAGTTTAAAACAAGAGAAAATAAGTAGACAATACACCAGCTTCAAATGCTGACTCTTCTATTTAGAGGAAGTTGTAGTGAAATGAGACATTTTGACATGTTAGAGCAGAAAAGGCACAGTTAATAACACTGATAATGGTATGATAATGATAATGATTAATAGTAGTTACAGTGCAAGTCAAAATGTCTGAAAACACTCTTTTTAATTTTGACATAAAACTTTTCTTCATCAGTTCACAGTAGGCAAGGCAAGGCAACTTTATTTGTACAGCACATTTCATACACCAGAGCAATTCAATGTGCTTTACAGGGTAATAAAGATAAAAAGATTTACAATATAAAAGTGCAAAAATACAGGCAAGCGATACAAGACCTACAAGAGCTACAACAACAAGCTAGCTTAAAAGGAGAATAGATGAGGCTGAAGTGGTAGAGAATCACTGAAAGTAAAAAAGGAACAACTGGATTTTGTTGGATATTTGCAATCCAACAAAAAATCCAAAAAAATAGGTCTTTGATGGCTCAGTGAGCCATGACAGTGTGACAGTGAGTCAACATATTTACTCAAGTATTGTACTTGCATTTACTCGAGTATCTCCATTTTCTGCTACTTTATACTTCCACTTCACTAAATTTCAGAGGGACATATGTACTTCAATACATTTATTTGAGATTTATTAGTTACCAGTTACTTTTACATATACAAAACATGCGATCACTTTGTAAAACATGATGAATTATTATTGATTAAACTACTAAAAACTACTACAAAGTCATTATTGTACAATATTTAAATGTTGCTTATAACAAATATATAATATATAATAATTTCAATACTTATGTGATGATTCTTCATAATGAGTACTTTCATTTTTGATACTTTAAGTGGGCTACATTTAGCTGATAAGTTACTTTAAATACAGGGCTATTTTTACACTGTGGTATTGATATTTTTACTTAAAGCATCTGAATACTTCCATTGCTAATATACAATACCAGGGACTCTAAAACTGAAGCAGCTAAATGGAATTCAGCCATTTTATTTGGTCTATTTACACCTGTGCTTTTCCTACTGTGACATGTCAAAATATCTTCTCTAAAAAGGCCTGTTAATTACAGTATATCGCAGTTAGTTGACAAAAGAAACATGAGCTTGTTAACAAAAAGAAATGCAGCAACATAAAAGTATTTATTTAACCTTTTTTTGGCAGAGCTAAACTTTTCATGAGCAAATAAAAAGTAATATACCGCACCAAACGTCAGTGTTCCCGCTCACCTCTCAAGGACAGGAATAATACCATGCACGCCCACTTCACCTTTTTTAGAAACTGCGGTGGGGGCTGTAACAAAAGTCACCAGTCTTCTCTTCCAATGTCATGTGTATATTTAACGGTCCGCGGTGTAGATAAACCGCACGCACACACACACACATGCGCTTCCCTGCATGCCAGTGTCCTTCCCCTCTCAGGTTGGATTTTATTGGACGGAATAAAGAGGCAACAACAGCCACGTGCTCAAGTTTACACATCTTCAAATTTCAGGCGGGATTTGGTCTTGTTAAAATGATACAATTTCAACCTGTCTCACACCACCAAGAGACCACCAACTAGAAGAGACTAGGCTACCACAGTTAACCTTATTTTAGTAAACGTTATTGAGCTAAATTTATTCTTTAAACAGAAAAGTTTATTATGGGAAACAACATGGGGAATGACCGGTCATCCAACCTGTGCATACCCTTTGGTTTGTGCAGTGTGCCTCTTTCCAACAAAGAAAAGAAACTTACCTGCAGCACAGAGGGTAAGCCAGACTCTTTATTTAGTTCACCCCTCTTGTTTTCTTTGTGACTTGACTGTCTATGATTACACTTGAGGCTGTTAAATGTTATTTAAAAATAATAGAGTAATAGTTAAGCTAGTCCAAGGGTGCCTTTAGAAGCTGGTGTACCCAGACTAGGGATATGTGAAACATCGCAGCAAAACCTAATTTATTGCATGAAATGAGAAACAAATAACATTATTATTTGTTTATGATTACTATAACCTCAGTAAAATATAATAAACAACATTGTAATAATTTATTGACCTTTTTCAGACTAACTTATGAGCTTATGAGAAAATTAATAGGCTATAGCAATTTGACAGATTGATGCAGATGTAACCTATATCTTTATTTTAGCGGTTATCTGTTTGTAAAAAAAACAAGACAATGATTTGTTTTCATTTCTGAGATGTTACACATCTTATCGCTGCAATCACATTATACAATTGGTACAGCTGTTGAGACCAGTTTTATTGCTCAAATATCTGACCCTGAACCAGTGTCTGAGCTGTCTTACCACATCTCACATTATTAAACTCTGTTATTTGTTGTTTTAGACAGATAGGAAATGCCTATCGCACAGTCACTGCTGTATTGAGCCCTGTGTGGCTGAGAGAGGTTCACAGAGGCCTCTGGTGATGTCATAGCTTTCCCAGACCCCTGCAGGATGATGGGAAAAGACTAAATGGTCATGAGAATAGAAAAGGAAGTGGCATGAACCAGTGTAACCTAGAAGAAAAGAAAACAAACTATTTCAGTATGTTTTCAAATCTTTGAAAAGCCCCCTTACTATCTGTTTCTTCCTTTTTGCTCTATTTATTTATGCCTTTGTTCGTCCACATTGTTGCCCTTGTTCATGAATAGGTCCACCATGTTATTCTTTTTCTGATAATATAAACTTGATCCACCAATTTAGAAATCAATAGAAAAAGTGGTGGAGTGTGGTTAAACAAAAGAAGTTGTTGTTTTCTAGTTTTCAGATAGTGCGAGCACTTCTTTTGCTTAAATGCTGCCATGTTCTTACTGTAAGCCACTTATGATAAGAGCAGTGTATTATGTTCGACACCAAACAAAAGCAACGCATTAAATGGGATACAGTGCAGCTCCTCAAGGGAAAATCTCTTTTTTAAGACCCTGAATATGGTAAGGATTCAAGGACACATAATTAAAATGTGTCTAACATAATCTCTATTTCTACTGATAGCTCTAGTGTTTTCACTCTCTACATGTTTTAAATGTATGACGACTGACATTCTTGAGTCGGTATATACCAATATGCACCACTAGGTGGAGCTACTATGGATATTACAAAGTGGGGGAGGACCATTGGAGAGCTCAGGACTTCATGATCAGACTTTGGCAAGTAAAGGGATGAGTTCACTGGATTATTGTAGCCAAGCTAAGCTACATCTTTCATCACTTTCCCCCTCTGTATTAGATCACTGCATAAAACAGTAAACATTGTTTCTATTTAAACATCCATTGTCCAAATGTAAACTCACATTCTGTGAAGCAACAGTGTTGTTAAGACATCTTTACTCTCTGTGTTCAGTGGAGCTGCTGTGAAGCTACAGCAGGTCCTGTCTTCGAAGAGTAAGTCAGAGCCCTGTATCAGTGTTGTTTGGCACTCGCTCCTTCAACCACGATGTCAGCAGAAGACTTGATACCATCAGGCAGAATGGGTGTTTTGAAGGAGGACAAGAGAGTGGAGGAAAGAGTAGAGAAAGCAGAGTATAGAATTTCAGGTCAGACTTGAAGGATCCATCATCATGACTGCTTCATCTGTTATTTTCAGATTACATCTGTGCTTAGTTTATGTCAAGTTGCATGTTGTGTAAAGTATCTGTAATGCACATATGAATGTATGGAAAGTAAAATAAGGATGTGTCCTATGTGTGCGTGTGTTTGTGTGAGTGTGTGTGTGTTTCTGTGCGACCTTGGCCATTTCTCTCACATGTGATGAAGCTCTTGGGTGGCATAAGGGGAGGCAGTTAAACATTCAGCACCATTTTAATTATTCAAGACTGCTTGACTGCATGCATGTGTGTGTGTGTGTGTGTGTGTGTGTGTGCTTGAGTGTGTCTGTGAAAGAGAGAGAGACAAAAGAGAAAGAAAATGAGACACATCATTTTATCAGTAACATTCACTGGACATATATATCATCTATTAATTGTCTTTGCTGATGGGGAGTCTGTCTTTAAGCGTCAAAGCAGTTGCCATACATTTTTAATGTTGATTTAAATTTCATGAACAGGTCATGGCAGCCGTTCAGCCTTTCTTTCTTATTGCAGCTGAGAATAATTTCGAATATTGAGCAATTTCATCCTTTGTGATCTGGATATAATTGTTGTCATTATTATGGTGACATCTTTAAATAACTTGTTTTAGACAACCAAAATCCCAAACCCAAATATTTTCAGGTTGCAGTGATATAAAATAGAGAAAAGCAGCAAATCCTCACTTTTGAGAAGCTGGAATCAGTTTCAGTGTTTTTGCTTGATAAATGCCTTAAACGATTAATTGATTATCAAAATTGTTGCCAATTAATTTTAACTAATGTTAATGACTAATGTTTTGAGCCATTATTATTTATTTATTATTATTATTGGTCTCAGTTTAGTTTACCTAAACCCAGCTCTTTATTCAGTATGGCTTACAATGCAGTGCACGAAAATCGCTCTCCATCTTCCATTAACTGTGGAGCAGTTCAGAGTCACTCATCCAATCCAACCCGATCTGTTTGCAGCTTAAAGGCTGGTGGCGGACCCCGGATCTTCCTTACCGCAATCGCAGTTTCCTCCTCTGAAGTTCCAGTTCAATAACGTCTCCTCCCTGTTTTGCTTATCTTGTCTCCCCACTTTCAAATAGGCGGAGAGGGTTTGTGTGTCCCTAGAATTGTGAGCCGGATGCTCCCCATGATACTTGGCATAATGTGTGGAAGCACCTGAAAATGCTATTATATAGAGACAGAAAAACAATTGCTGATGAAGGCGGCTTGTAAGTGAAAGCCATATTCACCGTTTCTTTAACCTGTAGATGAGTGTTTTGGAAAGTTAGAGTCGGTAAAAAACAAGGTGGTGGCCACTATTCTGGAGCTCAGTTTTATCATATACGATTGATTCAAACACAAAGAGAAACAGAAGGAGAAGCTGTGCTAGAAGTGATGACGGACTCGCTGCATTTTTGCCTCTGTATTGCTTCTTGTTGTTAATAATCCTCTGGGATATTGGACACACTTTAGGAAAGGAAGTTCTCATATTTACAAGTTCCCAAAATAGCCCTGTCACCCAGCACTCTCAGTATATCAGTGTCCTGTCCAAAGCGGGGGGCCCCACAGAAGTTTCCCACACGTGTCACAGGCCAATGTCATGACAAGAGAGCGAGGGAGAGATGAAGAGGGCCGGGGAATGGTGAGGGGGTCATATTAGCTTTAGGGAGAGGGAAAGAAAATAATGATTTAGATAAATAAAAGCTTCTAGACTCATGTTAGAAGGGGACAGGCATTAAGACAAAGGGCTCGGATGGTGGTTGACTTGATGGCAGCGGAAGGGACGTGGAGAACGGGAAAAGGGGCACAGATGGTGGGAAGCACTCAGCAGTGTAGAAGTGTTAAAGGTGAACTGAGTGTCTGTGAAATTGACCCCGATGTTTCCCCCCCCTGCAAATCAAACGCGAGGGTTATGTGTTTATGGCGCCCGCAGCGTTGTCTTTCATCTCTGAAGGAATTTAGAGCTGTAAGCCCTACCTGTTGCTGGGCCTATAGTTGTTTACCTGTTTGAACATTTTAGCTGCATACTGTACACTGTAACATCTTAAAGTGTCCTGGACATGAGATTAGCTTACAGAGTTCCCATTGGCTCACACCCTTCTATGACAGTTGTCTTTGACGTCTGGTATGCAGTCCGTCTATGGAGTGAGTCTCCAGATAGCGCATAGCGTCCAATGCAACACATTCCAAGTTTGCTAGATTCGGACAGCACAGGAATTATCAATTACATCTGATGTCACTTACTGGCAAACCACTGATCCAAGGCATTAGATTAAAGTCTCACATTTCTGAGTGGAAGGGAGACTTTAGGGGCACAATTCAGACCAGCACTGTGTGATCTGTTACTCAAGTTCATCAACCTCATCAATCATCTGTCTCATCTTGGTATTAGAAGAAAAACAAAAATGCTGTAATTCTCAAAAATTAGATTTTCTGCCCCTTTATGAAATATAGAATTATATTTATTTTGGCGTTGGACTCCAGCTGAACTGGGTCAGCCAAAACAAGCTGATCTGAATCATAGGAAACCAGAGGGAGCCTGGCCCTTTGCTGCTGATCTGTCTCTGCTTCCCGGTTCAGTTGCAGCCGTGGGGCTGCAAGTCAATCATGAAGAAGAGCTGTTTCCCCATGTACTTATTCACAGTCTGGAGATCTAATGATAAGACGAGAACAAAGCCAGTTTTCTCCCTCTGTTCCCTCTTTTTCTGAAAATGTCCTCGATTTGAACATCAATCTTTACATCAGTACTTCAGGAAGTAATGAGGGGAAGCCTTTTTACAGACCATTTTTATTTGACCTGAATCCTTGAGACAGAGAAAAGAAATGCACAATATCTTGTGTCATTTGCAAATCACTGATATTTGATAGACTCACAGATCTGCTAAACTGTTCTTCTCACTCTAATACTGCCAGAATTCGTGACGGTGATCAGTGATCCCATGATACCTCAGGTAGCAGGAAAGAAGGAAGCCTGGATGTGCTCAGTGAAGGGCAGAACAGAGTGGTAGCTAGCAGAGGAGTCACTACACACCTCAGCTTCAAGCTGCTCCATGGGAACCGGGGATGGATGGCAGCTGTTTCCCTGGAGACCTAGACTAACAGGACCTGCTCTCTAATTACCTACGCCCACCTTAGTCAGCAGCGAGACAGGGAGCATGCCTCAGCTCAAGACCCTTTGCACAGAAACAATTAATATCTCTTTGACTTCCTGCTGCTACTGTGTTCTGAAAATAGTTGTGGAAGAAAGATGCATAAAGACAAAAGAGCAGCAACTAAGGACATGAAGGCTGGAAAGGAAACGACACAGGCACTTGGGATACAATGCTGGCATGACTGTAGAGCTAAGCTGACAGGTAAAGTCGAAAACTGTTTAAAAGGAAGTGCTGAAATTGCTGTGTCCCCTTCCCTGCATGATAGATCTTGGGTTAGCAACAAAAACTAGCGAGCGAACATGTGAGTGACATTATGTCAGCTAATTAAACCCCTGCGTGGCTTCCCCCGTTCAAGTCAAAGGGCATGACTGTTGGCTACATGATGTGAGGCAATGCTGTTCGCCTTCATTAAAGCCCAAGCAAAGAGAGCAGTAGGCCTTGAAATCGCCCTTGACACCAAAAGAACGTTATTACCTGCTGGTAAACTGCTGCTAGTGGCTTGAATGTCTTTTATGACAGTTGACTCATGCACGCAGAGCTTTGGAAGGAGAGGTTTGACTTATGTCCCCCAGAGTGTCAATTATATGTCCTTCATAGTGATGCACAGTCCAGCAGAGAACAAAAACTGCTTTGTGTTACTGCCTCTGTTTCAGTTTGCTCATAAGCTCATTTGTTTTTGATGTGGGGATCTGTTTTTGGAGGTGAGCCATGGTTGCAGTACAGAGGCTGTGATGATATCATGAAAATAATAAGCGTCCATCATCAGCCGTAAGGGGAAACCAAAGAGAGTTACATTATTTTAATAAAGTGAACACTCAGTAAATTCCAATAAATTCTGCATTCATGACCTTTGACACGTGCAGACCAGTACTGCTTGTCCAGTCTGATTTTTCTGCCTTTTATGGGAAATTTGGAGCTGAGCAGCCCGTGTGTCACTCATAACCTCCAGAGAGGGCCAGAAAAGGGGCAACTGGTAGAAAAACATTTGACAGAAAAGCTCGAGCAGCTGTAGGTTAGCCTACATGCAGCTCAGGTCTGTCTTACTGTCTCTGGCTACCAACTGCAGAGGAATAGAAAGAGGTTTGGAAGGAATTATGCCATTATGTAATGTAGTACCTGGAGTTCTCTGCTATCCCTATATGCCCTTTCCTTTGGGACTGGGAGACAAAACGAGCGCTCACTAATGGTCAGTATATAATATGACAGCTGCTGGCTGTTGTTCTTCAACTTCTTTCACTTTGTGGAAACACTGGAATCTTTTCTCGAACCGAGAGTACGTCCAAGCCTGTTGTTGAACGTGGGCCTACATGTCTTTTTTAGCTTACTGAGTGACTGCATGGGGTATTAATAGCAAAAGTATTTTGTGTCATAACCCCAGGGCCTTCACTGGGTCGCTGATCCCATTGCGGTCAAGGTCTACATCACCATGGGCACCAGCTGTGTGTAAACATTTTGTTACCGCTAGCAACTCTTAATCTGTTAATATCTGATTTTGGAAAAGTGTTGTTAATATATTTTTTTCTCTTTTTATTGTTTGTAATAGTTATTCCATGATGTAATTTGAGGTTTACAGAGGAAATACTTTACAAAAAATTGTGTATGTTGTTTATTACGAGTGTTTACTGCTTCTTAATTGCTTCTGTGTGTCGAGCTGTGTGCAAATTTTAAAAAAAAACACTTTTCACTCTTACACTATAATACAGCAAAAGACTGAAAACGCTCTTCCACCTCTAAGTAATATTAACTTTAATAAACTGCTGCCTAGGCTCTAGTGAGAAATTATTACATAATCAACACATGAAAGAGGAGCAACATAAAGAAATTGATTAAAATGTTAAAATGGTTGTAGCTGAAAAGCCCCCAAACCGGGCTGCTCAGCAGTTCCCCAAAACCACTTGCGTTTCTCTAATGAGATCTTGGATTCTTTTCTCCCGAATATTTGAGAGTGAAGCAATTTAGAGGTTAGAATTTGGGAGCCTGAAGGCAAACTCTGACAAGCCTTAAATTGCTTGGGAAACGATTTCCTTTTGAACTGTGTCATAAATTCTAATGATGTTAACAGGTTTAATTGGGATCTTCTTAAAACTTCTTAACTATAGGTTTGTTGTTTAATATATACCACAAGAATTCACTGTTATCCCCCCGTACACCTCACAGGATTAATGTGAATATGACACAAGACTTTTTACAACTGCGGTGCGGCAATGAAATGCTGTGGGTCAACAACATCCATCCCTTTTTATAATATTATCCCACAAAAACACACATTTATATTGTTACACACACACCAACATAAGACTCCTTCCACATTTCCACACACCTCCCTTTATTTTGCATTATATACCTCTCATCTTTACAAGACTCACTTTTATTTTTATCCGTTTTTGAAGAATGATTAAAAATATATAGCTTTACCTTGTACCTTGTACCTTGCTCGACCAGAATGTCTGTTTCTGGGGTGTGCCTGACAGGCCGTCTTGAGCGAGCCTGCTGCTGTTCGTGTGGTGTCATGTTAAAGATGACTAAGACCTTAACATGGACATGCGTAAGACCTTTCTGTTCCTTACTAGCCCTCTGACAACTGTATAACTGGATGAATTTTCCACTACATCAAGCATGCTACTGTCTAGTCACGGTTGAAAAAGATGAAAGACAAGGAACAAACGAAGTGAGAATTCTTGTGTGGAACAATGTTTGTCCTTTTGGATCACAATTCTGAAGATTGAGTGCTCCATCTCATAAAACAATAGAAAATGGTGAGAAATGATGGATTATGCATTAGGGAATACCTACACCATGTTGCACTTGTATCTGAAGGCACTATGCAAAAGGCTAGAAGAAGCTGGCTGTGCTGTTCTGGGTCAAGAGTATTTCCTGCATCTCCTTCAGTGGTGCATCCGCTCCTCATCCCAGAGAACACTGAGACAATAGAACAGATGGAGGAAGAACACTGTCCGTGCATCTGGTTAAATGCATTGAAAGGCCATTTTTAGAACGTCTCCCACTGACAGAGAGGCCTAAAACAACATTTTAGTGGAGCTGTGCCACTGTTTCATGTCCCACTACCACAAACTGAAAAATTACTTTTTTATAACAAGAGCAACATTGATTTACTGACAGTTTAGTATACTTTAAAATGCTCAAGAACAGCAGTAAAGACGTTCAACAAAACATTTCTTCAATGCCAGCCCCCTGACTGTTTCCATTGTGTTCGAGTAGCAAGGGTCATTTAATGTCAGGAGCCGACATGTTACATAATCTCATGATTTAGACTATAGATAATGGAAAATGAACCAGGAAATTCCTCATATCGCAGTCAATAGCTCTGTCCATTATCATTGCCATTATTAACATTACAATAGACGTGTACCACATGGAGGCACAACGTCCCCTCTTAAATTCCTAGTGGGGATGTTTGCCGTGTGTCGTCCACCTCTCTATCCCCCCATGTTTCCTACCTATTTGCTGTTGACTATTGCAAAAAATGCATGAAAACATGACTACAGTGTGCTACCAACATCATGCTGTAAGGGTTTATACTCAACAGATAAATAAAACTTGAATGAAACTAATAAGACAGCTGCATGACCTGAAATCCGAACCACATGCCTGGCTTTAGAGCAAGCAAGTTTGGTGACCCTTTATTGTGCAATCTAACATTTTGGACAATAACTCATAAACCATGAGGCCTAAAATCAACTCAACTGGTGGTGCAGTCAGTCACGTATGGCTTTCAGATGAATATTCACAGCCAGCCTACCAACAGGAACAGTAAAAAGATTTCTCTTTGTGCTAGAGTGGTGAATCAATCACAGACAAGGGTAGAGAGAACTCGTAAAACAAAACTTGGAAAACATTAGAACACATTCTTAAAGAATGATCAGACAGACAATTTCTGTGATCTTCACTTGTGCTTATGCTTTTGAAGTATAAATGAAATAAAAAGAAACTTAAAGTTGACATTGGAAACAGTATTTTGCCAAAAACAATCTCAACTCAAGTTCCACTTACTAGCTTTTTCCAGACCTTTTAACTACATGTCAGGGCCTTCCTCAATGGATGGAGTTTGCTCTGTCGTACTGAGCTACTGAGCTACCGTCGACACATGACAACTGAGCAAACTCCATCCACTGAGGAAGACCATAAAGTGCGGTTTAAAGCTAAAAAAAAAGCTAATAAGTGGACCTTGAGTTAATTTATTTGTTTTTGGCAGAAAACGTATAGTTGTTTCTTTCTCATGTATAGTATTATAGCAACATGTTGTGAAATGTTCTATGGTTAAGATGTAGAAGACGTATTGACATATACTGCAATAGTGAATGAAGTCAGTTCATGTTCTCTCTGGCCTTGAACCAGACTAACAGCTACTTGAGGCTGTAAAAGTTAAACTGATTGAGAAGTGACGTGCTGTTTGTTTCTAAGGTATACTTTTAGCAGTTCTCTGTTTGCTGTTCTTAATCTGTAATTATTTGAAGTATTTCAATTGCTTTCTGAAAACGACCCAATGCACTGAAAAAAAAAAAAGATTATGGAGTGAACATGAGTAAAAAGTTACACACAAATTGTCAATTTACTGCATTACTGTGCAGTGTTCATACCAGCGGCAGTGCTTTGTTTTCCCACTTGCCACTGATTCACTTCATAGTGGTGTTTTTAATTTACTAAAATCTAAAATTGCAGAAGTGAAACCGAGCATGCATGCATTTTGTCTGCTCAAGACTGCCACAGCACTCAGTCTCATGATCTGAGGATTTTGGAAATTAGAACAATCTGTGAGGGCACCAAGCACATGGTAAGAACTCCCCCTGAAATGGCTCCAATTAAAGGAACATGCTGCACTGTTGCTTTGATAAAAAAAACCTTTTTCTACTCAGTATGTTTCATCATCTACGTGAGGGGCTTTTAACTGATACAATGGCTTTGGCAATAGTTGAACTCTTGCTGTGGTTTTGAAAAGCAGGTGCTTGACTCCAATGGCCTGTTAAGAGTCGACCTAATGAAAAGACAGGAGCGTATATTGAAAACAGATGTGAATGCACTGTAGTAGAAAACAGTGCTCAAGCAAAAAGAGGTGACCAGAAAAACATTGTATGAATGTGGCTCATTGTGTTGGCCCATGTGTGTTTGATGGAGATGGTTGTGTTCACATTGAAGGTGGGTATGACTCACTTCATCCATTAGATCAGTGGCTGGGGTTTGGACAGCAGCCCTCCCCTGATACTGAGACCACCACATACAAACCTTCCCAAACAGCCATCTGCTCAGCATTTCTACACAGCCTTTGAATCTTTAAAGAGAATTAAAATACTGCAAATGTAACACTTTGCTGTCCAAGGACCAGTCACTACACTGCTCTGCATGGCAGCAGTCACACTGCTGTGGGCCAAGTTTCCTTGAGCAAACGAGGCATGTCTGCCCTCCTTCTCTGGAAATAACTTTATGCGCTGTAGGGGCCCTCATGAGAATGCTGCATCACAGATGCTTGATACCCGAAAGGGGGACAGTATGCATTATGATTCATTTTAGAACAAAGCATACCCGTTTGCATCCAATTACATAAAGATAGATACAGCTTTCTTACAGTGTGTTGTACTGTATGTCCTTCACCTAGTTTTGTTGGCGTACATCACAACTCTGCATTATTTTCACAGATGACACCAACTGATCACACTAAAATCTCAAAAGCTTGCCAGAATGTATAGTTCTCCTCTTCAGTGGCAAAGTGTAGAGTCCAGATTTGAAATAAATTTGAAGTTATGTCTTAATTCTGTTTGTACATGAGTGGTCAAACCAACAATGAAGGCTATTTCTCAGTTGGTCACCAACTTCCAGAGGCGTCTTTGCTTCTGTCATGCTGTCAGAGCAATCAGACTGACACATCTGTGTTAACAGTGTCCAGGGGGTCAGGGCTGAGGGTGATGCCGGATTATAATATAGGCTTTGACTGAGTATGAAGAGGACCGCTGCACGCTCTCTAAACTAATGCGTGTTGTTTAACATTCCACTGTTCGCAGACTATCTGAATGTACTGAGTGAGCTCTCAATGCATATCAGAGAGGTGTATACAGTGTATCATGTGTGCATGCTTTTCATAGTTCATCTTAAGTACACTTAACAACACAACAAGCCAGTTATCTTAAAGGAATAGTTTGACATTGGGGAAGATAGGCTTAGTCACTTTCTTGCAGAGAGAAGATTGATACCACTCTCATGTTTGTACGGGAAACATATAAAGCTACAGCCAGCAGCCGGTTAGCTTAGCTTAGCATAATGACTGGAAACCAAAGGTAACAAAATATGCCTACCAGCACCTCTAAAGCTCAATAGTTAACATGTTATACCTTGTTGATTTAATCCCAGAGTCTTGTCGTCACCAAGAGGTTGCCAGTTGTTTGTGCCTTCCCAAACTGTTACAAATCAATGTTGAAAAAGATATCACTGTTATGATGTGACAACTCAATGGTTAAGGTTTGGTTAGGTTTAGGCACAAAAACAACCTGGTTGGGTTCAGGGAAACACTGGTTTGGGTTAAAATGACCACTTAATTAAAGTTGAGGGAGCTCCATCGTCATAGTTACAATAATAAACACGTGGTTAAGATATGGAACAATTGTGGTTATGCTTTAAAAAAAGACAACATTGACTGTCGGTTGGAAATGGGAAATGAACACTGTTAAAAGTCCAGTGTTTTCTTAGTGTGTTTTCCAAAATGTCAAACTATTCCTTTAACATTTCTCTGTACTGTTGATTATTTCTGCAGACATCCAACAGTGTCTTATACGATTGTGCTGAAAATGATCCTGAAAGTACAGTTCCTGGCTTTGGAATAAATTCAGACCAGCAATCATTATGCTTTCATTAACACCCCATAGTCTACGCTCAGGCAGTAAAGCAAGCATCAGGGGAAGCAGCACTTGTTACTGCAGCTCTGCTGTGTTTACAGGGAAAGCTTGATTGCAGACTCCTTCGCAGCCTCATATTCACTTCCTGTGTTAATCCCCTTTGCCATAGCAGATCTTTCTTTCTAAGGGCGTGGGGGGAATTTCACTTCTGCTTCGCTTCACCCCAAATGCCATTCACCCAAGGCCCATGTAGGGAGCCACCATATCCTGCTAAAACAAACAGCATTGAGGAGGTAGAAACAAATGCTTTTGTCTTTGAGTTATATTTAGTTCCAGCCTGCCTTCACCCAAACACCATCTCTCACGAGATTTGTTTGCCCTCAAACTGAATTAGATCATATATGACCATGTTGGCAGCTGCGGAAGCCCAATAAGCGCTTTTCCTCTGTAATATGGATCACGCCAGTATAGCTAACCTGCATACATGAAGCAGAAAGAAAACCCCTATTTCTGCCATATGTTTTACAATTGGAACATTACATTGACATTAATAATTTGCACATTTCTGCATTTTTATTTCTTAACCATCAGGCTTTGTTCAGAATATTTGACACACAGCTGCTGTAGCGCCTCAGGCCTCTCTGATTCTCCACTATGGGAGATAAGCTGTCCCGGCACTCCCTTCACTCATGGTCTCAGTCCTACAAACCCTGCAGGCCATGGCTCCTCAGAGAGCAATGTGGTCCAGAAGACAGGAAACAGCTTGAGAGAAGCCCAGCAGTCAAGGCTGTGGGAGGGCAGAGGATAGGGAGTGGGGGGAAAAAGGGGATTTCCTCATACGGCGCTTGGACTTTTATCAAAAGTGTGTAGTACTTATCTGTTTATCCGACATACAGTATGAATGTGACTAACCAAGTGTTGATGACCTCCCTATGATGGGTCTGTGGATGTGATGTGAAACTCTGAGGATCAATAATCTTGCAATTATTATCTCTTTACTCTGTATTCAGATCCGTTTAACCCCTTCAGGATGACACTCAAAAGCAAAATATGTTTGTAACAACCAAGATCAATGTATCTTGTAATCGTTTTTATTGTTATCAAAGTTTACACATTGCTGTCTGCATGACCCCACTGTATGCAAATGTACAGACAAACTGCCTTTCCTTTAGATTACACATCCCCTTCAAGCATGATGTTCGTCCTATAGGCTACACAATCATTTGGCTTCATCACAGGCTTTGAGTGGTTAATTAAATGAATTATTCAGAGGCTCTGTGATGCTTTTGAGGGGGATCTCTGCTTACTGTGTCTTTAAAGTCGTGCAGAGGGGAGCCTATACTAAAGAAAGGAGGGGGCTGCTGTGCGCCAGTTGGAGGTGTCTGCCTGTCGCAGCGGCTCGGGGTTGACATTAAGAAGAGCGTGTCCATGCTTCAGCAGGGAGATAGGCTACAGTGCAATTTGAAGGCACTGATACTCCGATTGAACTGGTTCCAGGCAGATAGGCTACTCACCAGACCGAGGATACATGGATGGACAGAGACATATTGCAATCGGAATTAACTTGTCAGCCGGTGCGAGGAATCTCTGGATATAATGGGGAATACGACACCCAAACCTTTAATAGGTGAGACTTGTTATTACATGTATCATTCACGAGGCTTGTAAAGCACTCACACGAATCAGTGTCTGTTTGAAACCGCTTGATGTAGCCGGAGATACACATGGCTAGTCCTAATCCATCTAGTTGTGTTCGCTCTACGTAGAGACGCGCTTCCCATCACGGGGGAGCTGAGCGTGATTCCCAGGGAGGGAGTCCAAACAAGCGCTCCTGCCGCCGCGTTTCTCTGAAAATGCACTTTTTACCCATCATTTATAGAATTATAATCAGTGATGTAGCCTTAAAAAACAGCAGGCAAATTAAGGGCGACAATTGACTAGTTGGTGAGCATCAGCAAGCAGGACCATCGTTAACAAAAGTCATTAATATGATCAGAAATGCTCCTTTATCATAAACACATTAGTTTGAGAATGTATATTGAGTGTTGTTTTAGCAGTATAAGACTACTCTTAAATGCAGAAGGCAAGTTGACCTCCGTTGCATCCCTGATTGTAACAGACAAAGGACCAATTTCCAAATTTCTTGAAATGATTGCATGCCTGCATATCTATTAAATGGCTTCGTCAGTGTCTCCATACTGTGGTACACAAACACAATCCTGAGTGTAAATGTGGTTTTTATTTCAGACAGGATTTTTTATTTTTTTTTGTCTTTTCTTTGTGTGCCATAGGATATACAAAGTTGTTTCATAGATAGATGGAGTATTTTATTAATCCCAGTGGGAAATTGCAGCATTACAGGAATCACAAAACAAACAACATGAAGACACATAACAGCTCAATAAGAAAATAGAATAAGAAAAACATAACTACAATCTTAACTAGAAACTGAACAAACACAAAAAAATAGAACCATACTCTAAATATATATTGCCTGGTAAAATTCTGTAGTTATCCCTGTAGTAAGCTGTTTTAAGTACAATTTCTAGTGATTGCCTGTGAATTATTTCTGCCTGTGGCTTGATTGTCAGCCCCAGTTCTTGCATAAACCTGTCATTATGAGCTCTCAGAATATCACCTTGTCATGACACCTAAAGCACATTACTTGATAATCAGTTCCCCATATCACTTTGATTTAATGTCTGTCACACTCCCACGCCCCCCAACAGACCCACTCGGCGGCTAAACGATGTGGTTACAGCCACCAGAGCCAGCTGACGCAGGGTTTGGACTGAGAACAGTTAGTAAACACACAGGGAGCAGGAGCAGTTTGGGTCCTATTGCTTGCACTGTATTGTTTCGATTAACATGGAATTAATAGAATATCTGCATTTTCTGGGTCTATATTAGAGATGTGCACGGTATATCAGAGAGTAGGTTTTTATAGGTTAATTTCTCATTGCACAGAGTTATTTTGCAGGCCTATGTGTGATGAAGACGTCATAATACCAGCTGTGAGAAGACTATGAAGTGATGTCATACCAGGAAATTTATGCTCACAACTTCTAGAAACAAAGATGTAACAAAATCGAAAACTGAAATTCCCTTAAAATCCACAGAGGCTCATGTCTTCCTCAGGGAATGAGTTCCAGTATGATGAACACATATAGCCTAGAGATATGAGAGAAAAAAGAGCCTGATCATCTTGTGGCCAAAGATAACTCTGACAAATGCACATAATCAGTTTTACATTTCAAAAAGCTTCACTTGGCACAGCAGTGTGTCTTGTGCAGTCTTATGATTGCATGTATTTGTGCTTTTTCTTTCACTGGGAGAGTGACAGGGAGACACTATTCCAACTGTTTCTCTAAAAGTAACTAAACCACATGTGGTAGCAGAAATATACTGTATATGAGACTTGTGACTGAGCTTTGCATCGTAAACACATTTCTGATCACCTTGCCTGAACCGTACCGTCTCCCACTGTCATTTCCGTCTGTCTCATCATTAAATTCAAAGATGTATTTCTGGCTCTTTCTGGTCCATCCAGCAAGTATCACTGACCTTGCCGTTCAGCACTTCTAACACAAGGTCACATGATTAAGGTGGGGGCTGTAAACACATACCAACAGGATTTCCATGGTCCAACATCAACCTGTGCCTCATGATGAGGAAAATAGGCAGTCTGAGTAGTTTATCTATCGCTGACATTGACCTAGCCAAAGTTTGTGCCTCTTAGAATCAAGATAAGCATTCAATTTTGCAAAAAATATCTTTGAAGCTCATTTAACAACACTTACCGCTGTTCTGATGGTTTTTCTAGAATCCTCTAAGATTTAACCGTCTGGTATTCCTTCAGCTGCACAATAAAAAAGATTTTTAACCTGTTTCTTAACCTGTTTCTTCGACTAGCTTTGACTATATTTCCTGTCTAGCAAGCTGGAAATGACATATGTCCTTTCTCTTTTTATTTTCTTTGAAAAATGAATAGAAAGTAAAATCAATATAGACAAATATAAGTGATAGTAAAATCAAGTTAAATTTACATTCAGTGTTATGTTATGTCACCAAAACTCATTGTGTGTACCCTTGAGGTCTAACAAACATGTCAAAGGAAGGCTTTCCTTCCTCATAAAACATTTGCAGAGATGATTTTTTTTGTAACATTTTGAAACTTGCATGTTTTTTTTGTTTTTTTTACATTTTGAAACTTCCATGGCTTACATCCATGTTTACTTGCAAGCAGTCTTCTTCTACACTGCCTTTGTTGGCACATTGCTGCATTTTTGGGCGCATTATTGCCACCTGATGATCAGCGAAATCGTAGGCGGGGTGTAAATCACGTCACACGCGTGTATGTGTGTCCTCATGCACGAGGCAAACAAAACCCACTCATAAAAAACCTGCTCTACAGCGCTGCTAGAGGTCAACAAACTCCACAGAGTATCTTTAACTTTGGTTCACATAGTGTAAATAAGCAAATATGTCATTTTCGGCTACCATCTTTGTTTGGATTAAACAGAGAAACATGGGGAAACAGGTTCAATATCTTTTTTTGTTGTGCTGCGGATGGAAATGTTTTATGCTTAGCTCTGTGACTCGAATGCAATGTTAATACATGAGAGGCACAAACTGGGGCTAACACTGAACACGACATGCTGTGCTATGCCATTCTAATAATGGCTAGTGTCTATATCAGTCTTCATTGTAGGTCCTTTAACTGAAGAGTCCCAGTACATCACTCTGGCAGTTGAGCCTAAGACCTGTAGGCTAACCCTTGACATGTTTCTCTCCATATACTTTGACCAGAGTATATTTTACTTCCTCAAAAGCCAAACTCCAGGAGTTTTAAGGAAAGGGGCAACCGCACATCATTTGAGATGTTACAGATGTTCTTGCTGCTGCTTTATAGTTTAGAATATAATCAGTGATAATGTCTAATTTAGGAAATGTACTGTGGAACATTTCGCTGAGTTATTGTCTTTACACCAGATCATAGTGAATTTTAAACAGAAATGTAATCACTGTGGCCCTGGGGGAGAGTAGAAACACTGCCTCCCTTTGAATATTGGATTTCAGCCAGTCTATGCCATAAACACTCCTCTGTAATATTAAACCCAAACAATCCGAGTCTCATTTTGTTCAGTTTGTCTTGTTTGATTTCTGATCCTCGTTAATTTGTTTTGTGATGCTCATGAAGGAATTATTTTCCCAAGTAGGACATTGACTCCTGTGAAGATGAGATCAAAGATGAAGCCTTTTATTGGGATATTTCTTTACTGACTAAGCAGTGTGTGATTCATTCTCCACTTCTGAAGATAACTGTGGAGGAATGAAAGGGGCTATTCAGGGTTTGTTTATGCTGTAGGCCAAGGGTGTGTGTAGCCCATAAATAAGAGGAAGAGTTATTGCGTATGTTGTCTTTTAAAAAAAAATTGTTTTCTGTTTGCTGTGATGCTACTAATATTAGCACTGCTCAAATATATGTTGATTTTACATAAACCAAATGTCCTTTATATGTTTCCCAGTCATATATACACATGGGATTTGTCTAAATTTACCTTGTTTTATTTCCATGATATAAATGTCCCATATGGATGCGCTAAGAAGACTGATTTGGGACAGTTTGCTTTTTTATACTGTAAATGTGGGTTACATGCTAAAAGAGACTATTTAATGTTTAACTTGTTGAGAGGAGCTGAGAGGCTTCATAGTGTCAGTGTGGGAAAGGAAGTGTGTGAGACTGTGGGCTCCTTTACATAACTGGCCTCTGCCCTCTAAACCAACTGCCATGGACCACTTGCGAACGAGTTGTGTGCTGGTGTCACTAATATTGATGTTTTGACCTTGTCCGAGTCACACAAAAGCAGACCTGATGTTCACATACTGTGTTGCTCTCTAACTCAGCTGGTAAGGTTGAATCATTAATGGCTTTCCTTTCTCTCACTGTGCCCCTGATCTTTTTGTACCCACAGATGCGACTCTGCAACCACGCCCGGCGGCCAACAGGCAGTACTACACCCTGCCTAACAATGGGGCAGGTGTGGAGAGAAGAACGTCTGCTCCTCCGGTCAGCGTCAATGTGGAGTCACCCCGCTTTCACCCCCATGCTAAAGGCAAGAATATCAGGCTGGACGGGCAGCTTCGCCGCGCCACACGCAAGAACAGCTTCTGCAATGGCATCACTTTCAGCCACAGGCCTGTCCACCTCTATGAGAAGGTTTGTTTTCAACTTTTTATTACTTGCTCAATTTTAAGCAGCTAGAGATTTAAAGAATATAACTCACATTTTGACTTATGCCATTAATTCAGGTGCGTCTTCGCCTGAGTGGCGTACACACTGGCTGGAGTGGAGCTCTACGCTTTGGTTTCACCAGTTTGGACCCCAGCGAATTGGTCGCTACAGACATCCCCAAGTACGCTTGCCCAGACCTGGTGACACGGCCCGGCTACTGGGCCAAAGCTCTGCCTGAGAGACTGGCCTTGAGGGACAACGTGTTGTCATTCTGGGCTGATCGTCATGGAAGAGTTTTCTACAGCATCAATGAAGGAGAGCCCATCCTCTTCCACTGTGGGCTCAGCATTGGCTGTCCGCTCTGGGCCATCATAGATATCTATGGCATCACTCAGGAGGTCACACTGCTTGGTAAGCATCTTATTATGTTGTTTACTTACTCTGTGAAAACACTCCTATAAAATACTTCTTGCTTTTGTTATGATTGCAGCCGAGAGAGGCAAGCAGAAGCTGACTCATATTCAAAAGGGAAGTGAGAGGAACACATTTCACAAGTGACTGGTCATGAGTCTGTACACGATCCATCATTACAATTCACATATATCCAGTAAGAGTAATGGATTTCTTTTGACGGTGATCAACTTTAAGAGCTAACTAGAACACCGTGTATTTTGACCATGGCTTGGACAACCCACTTATTTTTATAGTGTCAACACATTCACAGCTAAGTTAAGCAGCTTCCTGAGAGTTCAGAGAGCAGCTGTGCAATGAAGCTCTGCAGCAGCAAAGGCCAATATAGTAGCAGTAGGTAGGGGCAGCTCAATGACTCAATAATCCACTATCTGCGTGACAAAACTACTAGTAGGTTGTCTAGAAAACCTGGACCGCGGGTCTCAATTCATCCAGAACTCACTCCAGCCGCTCTCCCTGCTTCTCCTTTAACACTCACTTACTATCACTTTCCCGCACTTTGTCACTTTCTCCCTCTTCCTTCATCTCCCCCGTGGTTCCCTCTAGTACTCACTGGGTGTGTTTATCTTCAGTCTGACAGGAGCTATGGCCATGTTTGGTCAATGCAGCAGATCCCAGGAGCTGTGGTGAGGGGCCAGTGCACTCAACTGCTCCAGCATCACTAGAAATAGTAATAAAGGAATGTATCATAAGTCAAAGGGGGACAAGTGCCAGACTTGTTTATACATATAGACATTCAGCTGTACTATGAACTCTGTTCAACTGTGCATGAAGAGTGGCAGTTTAGAGAGCTCATGTTAATGAAGACAGGAAATTAAATAAGAAGGTAAAATACTGGTGACTGTTAAATAAACTGCTGGCTGACGCAGCTTATTTGTACTCAAAACTAAGGTTTATTTAACTCCACAACAAAGATCACAACAAGAGCGGCATACGAGTGTCCATCAACATGTATTGTCCAATAAATTAGATACAGTAGTGGATATAATGACAAACGTTAAAAAAATTGCAGAAACGGCTGCAACTAACTGCAACCATTAATTAATTAATCGATTAGTAGATCGACAGAAAATTTATTGGCAACTACTGTGATTAATCATTAATCATTTTTCTTTTTTCAAGCCAAAATGCCAAATATTCTCTGGTTCCAGCTTCTTAAATGTGAATATTTGCTGATTTTCTTCTTTAACAGTAAACTGAATGGCTTTGGGTTTTGGACTGTTGGTCAGATAAAACAAAACATTTAAAGACGTAACCGTAAGCTCATTTTATGACATTGTAATGGATATTTTTCAGTTTTCTCATGTTTTATATATGATTAATCAATTAATTTAGTGTGCCCATATAAACAAAAGGATCTCAGCACCATTGCTTTTCCTTAGGCATCATAGTAAAAAAAGAGAAAAGGAGCAAAATGAAAGGAAGTGTCCTGAGCTTGGAACAGATCATATGATACTATGTCCAAGTCACGTACTTTGTCCATATTCTCCATAACAGAAAGCACATTTGCTGAGAGTGTGGGATCCAGCTGCTTGAGTGCGGCCCGTCTGAGTGCCTATCTGCCCCAGAGTAGCCACGACTCAGCCAATTACAGCAACAATCAGCTGGAGAACAACCAGGCTGCTGCTGCCAAGCTGGCCAACCTCCAGCTCAATAACTACACTCAGCTCATCCCCTGCTGCTCCTCCACCTCTTCCTCCTCCACACCGTCCTCATCTGCCTCCACTGGATTCAGCGTCCCGAGGGTGGTCCGGGGCCTTCCTTCCCCGCTGGACAATGACTTGCACTTTCACCCAGTCCGTGGCTCTGATGTAATACTCTCTGCAGACCGCTCAGCCGCCTGCATACACTTTCTGGACAGCAGTCGGACTCTGGTGTTCAGTGACCGGCCCCTGCATGTGGGTGAGACTTTGTACGTAGAAGTCGGCCACCTGGGCCTGCCCTACTTTGGGGCGCTGTTGTTTGGTTTAACATCCTGTGACCCGGCTAGTCTACACGCCGGGGACTTGCCGGCAGACCCCGAGGTTCTCCTGGATCGTAAAGAGTATTGGGTGGTGCACCGGGGCTTCCCCATGCCTTGCTCTGGAGACGTGCTCAGCTTCAGTCTGCTGCCCAGCGGGGAGGTGCACCACGGGGTGAACGGAGTGGGACGTGGCAGGCTGCTCTGTGTGGACTCTTCTCAGGTCCTGTGGGCCTTTTTCACCCTGCATGGGGCTGTGAACAGACTCAGGATACTAGGTAAGCTGAGTGTATTTACAGCAACACCTAGAGGTGATATCATGAATCCAAACCCAAAAAATGATGTAATGATGAGATGAGTGCACAAAATACCAAATGGAATACTTGAAGCAAAAGTTCAACATTGTGGGAAATATGCTTATTCACTTTTTATGCCGAGAGTCAGATGAGGAGATTCACTCTCATATTTGTCTGTTAGATATAAGGCTACAGTTAGCAGCCAGTTAGCTTAGCACAAAGACTGGAAACAGGGGGTTATGTGCAGTGCCAGACTATTTCTTGGCTTTGTGCAGTTGCTGCAGAACCAGCGGAGACTCCAGGAGGTTATGGGTCACTGCCAAGAAATAGTCCGGCACAAAGCCATCAGTAAAACAGTGAGCTGTCATATAATGTGTTAATTAGTGAGTGAGTGAGGTCATTAGAGGCGGATTTTGTTCCCTATGGACAGAGGCAGGCTAGTTGTTTCCCCCTGCTTCTAGTCTTTGTGCTAAGCTAAGCTAACCCAATATGTCAAACTTCCTTATACTCTAAAATGATAAATGCCCAAAAAGGACATACTCTTCAATTATCAGTCTATTCTTGAGTCTCGGCAGCTCCTGCAATTTATTTTTTCCCACACTAAAGGAATGCAGTTGAATAGTTTATGTCTGCATGTGTCTGTTCAGTTTAGAGCTTTGACCTATCTGTCCTACTCCCACTACTCCCACATAAACTCCCACCAGCTTCTGATCCAAGAATTTTGAAACTAAACTAAAAGAAAATCACTCTTTGAAACGTCAAGTAATATAACAAATATGCATATCTAATCTGACTGGTTAGGGCCGATCAGCGTAAAGCCTTACACTCAAACAGTTCAAGGACATTGTATAGAAATGATACCAACTACAGTTAAATATACCCTTTGTCTGAATGCCACCTTTGAAGGCTCTACATGGGTCTAATTATCTGGGGTTTGTCCATGTGTGTTTATGTTTGTGACACAGGAACTCTGCAGTCCAGTCCTCCCTCCACATCCCCCAGCACTTCTCAGAGCAGCAGTCCAGATGATAGTGACTCAGACCTGGCGTTCAGTGTCAACAGATCCTCCTCTGCCTCTGAATCCTCTCTGGGTACGTTACCAAATGATGACAGCATGCCTAATGCTACAATGTAGAAGCCCTCCCGAGGTCACAGCAGGAATGGTGTGTGTAGAGGTGTAGAGGTGTGGCAATACTGTATGTGGCACTAGATGAGTCATGGGAAAGATGTTTTGTGGCAACAACAGATCTCCTTTCTTATTTTCACACCGTTAAAGATATACCTCCATGATTTGGCACATACTAGAGCTGCAACAATTAGTTGATTAATTGATTAGATCAACTGATCAACCAACAGAAAAATGAATTGCCAAATATTTTCATAATCGATTTATCGTTAAGTAATTTTTAATGTCAAAAATCCAAACATTCTCTTGTTTGAGCTTCTCAAATGTTTAAACAATGCAAATGCTTTTCTTTGTCTAAACATTATAGTGAATTAGATTTTTTCGAATTTTGGACTGTGGGTTGGACAAAACAAGACATTTGGTGACATCACCTTGGGCTCTATGAAATTGTGATGGGCATTTTTAACTGTTTTCTGATGTTATATAGACCAAACGATTAATCGAGAAAATAATCAGTGGATTAGTTGATTATGAAAGTACTTACTGTTTTTGTAAAGTTGTAATAATTTGGCAAAGATTACATTCTAACATGGAAATGTGTATTTGGCATAGCTTATAAATAAAAAAAACACACTCCAAAACACATACAAACAATAAAGAATAATAAAGAATATATAAAAGCAACAGTATTGAAGACTTGAACCTTACATACGCTTCCCACAACAACGACAAGATCAAGAGTTACCATATCTGTGTACATGTATCTATGTCTGCCCAATGCATGACCCACACATGTTTTCTTTCTGTCCTTCTAGTGACTGCTCCCAGCTCCCCTCTCAGTCCTCCCGTCTCTCCCACCCTCACTGCCTCCGAACTGCCCTCTGCTGGAAAAAACGGAGAATGCACCATTTGCTTCGACCAGGAGGTGGACACCGTCATCTACACCTGTGGACACATGTGTCTGTGCAACGACTGTGGGCTGAAGCTGAAGAGACAGATCAATGCATGCTGTCCAATATGCCGGAGGCCTATCAAAGATGTTATTAAAACATATCGGCCATGACGGTCCAGATGATTAAACAGGTGCTGTGACTTCCACTGCTGGATGCCACCTGTGACCCCTTCTCAGGCTTGGTTGGACATGGATCTTGGCCCCAACTGGAGTTTAGCCACACCAGGACATAACTGTGCCTATATTTCCATTTTATATGGGTAAATCATTTCTGGAGAAAGGCTAGGCTCTTCACACACAGAACTGTGATGAAGCTCATCTTAATACATGAGCTCCTATATTTTGGATAAGAAAGATGAATCATGTGCTCCTGTTTTGTATTTTCCATGTGATGTCACATGTATTTGCTGAGCAGAAAACCCTGCTGTGAATATTTTGTCCTTACCCCTCGTTGTCCTAGATTTATGTGTGCTTCAGCAGAATATGCGGACCGTAGTCTATGACTTCTAGTGCCTTAGGTTTTTGTCACATTGTGTGTTCAAGTAATTATGCTAACAATCCTAGCCATATTTTCAATGTACAGTACTGACAGTTTGTGGTGAAAAAGGCACACAGATACAGAATGTATGCAATAAGAGGTGTAATAGTAAGAGGATATATTTAACTGTTTGGTTAGTGTGTGCTCAGTGGTGTGCTTTAAGGAAAGTATGTTTGGAAAGTACAAAATGAAGAATCTGGTTTTGCACATTGAGAGATTAATAAAAGTGGATTAAGTGTGATTAAAATGTGTGTAGTTTCAATAATAAGACTGATACAACTTACAACTCTGAAGGTTCACTTTATAAAATTTAAAGAAACAAGTTTCCTCCATCACAATCACTTTTATTTAGCCCTCGCAGAACCCTTGAAACCTGAGAGGGACACACTCCTGATCTTCTAATAATGAATAATCAGGCTTACAGTGAAATTGTAAATTGAAGGGTATCCAATTAAAAAATATGCACCAATATTTTATTTTTTGCTTTTTTAAATTTGGAGTTAGATGAAAGCACTGATATCAATTTCATCTGTAGAGCTATTATCAATAAATGTAGCTCCACTTTTGAGTGTCATGACAATATTTTTAGGGAAATTATAAAACAAAAGGTGAGCCAGCTATTTTTTTTTCATGACATTTTGATTACCTGCCGGATAACAGGTAAGAAAATAACATTTGTATCTCCCCTGTAAGGTTTGCTCTGAGAAGACTGTGTGACCGAATCACTGGGTGAAGGAGTGCCGAGGTCATATATTGGGGCTACTGGATGCCCTGAGGTGGAAAACATGTCACCACTCACAAGACTAAATTACTCTTCATAACTCATAAGGTTGTAACCTCTGCATTGTGATCAGTGGTAGGGAGACTGGACTTTTTGACAAACAGTGCCTCTGTTGTAATCATGAGCCTGTTTATGTCTACATTTCCTGAGGACCTGTAACTTTTTGTTGAGTTATGCAAATAATTTCCCCAGGGCTCTAACTCAAGTTGTTTTTATTCCACACAAGTTGACTTGTGTAACTATTTATCACACAACCACAGGGCTGGAGTGACCTGTAATACCACAAACACCACTGCACTATGATTCCTTGTAGATAGCCACATACACTTAATGAGGTTGACATGCCAAAGTGGAAAATAGTTTATAAAATTTAATCTGTTCTTTGGAAGTGGCACATCATCTTTCCGAGAGGTTAACATGCTCCATATTTTGGTAGAAACAGCAGAAATCAAACATGTTATAGACAAAGTAGAGTTAAAAATGAAAAATATCCTCAAATGGTAAAATGACCCAGCTAGTACCTATGTCTTAAAGGACCTTTAGTTTAGGCATTTCATGAACTTGTAGAGACAGTAAGTGAATCAAAACACAATGGTTTTTCGATCACAATCACATTTTATTTAGCCTGCACAGAAGCTTTTATTTTCTGCTTGTAGAGACACTCTTGATCTTGCAGTAAGGAGGTATCGGGCTTAGTGAAGTGTAGCCTCTGTGGATATTGAATTTCCTCCTCCATCAGCAGGGACCTTTTTTCCTGATAGAGATTCCTGTCCCTCTCCTGTAGAATAAGATTGCAATATATTATGTGCAGACATTTACTACTGAAGCACATTTCAGACCACAAATTAAATAACCTATGTTTGATTTGAAGTTCATAATGATTGCTCCTGCTTTGACTAGACTTGCTGCAGATGTCTTTATGTACTGATAGATTTCAACAAGGTATTTGTATTATATTTACAAAAATAAAGCGTGCTTACATTTTAGAAATGTAACAGCAAGTATTCATCAGAATAGGTTGATGACATCTTTCTGTTTCATACTTTGCGCAACTGGGCTGTTGGAAATGAAGACATTAGGCTTATTAAGAGTCTAAATGTGTACACAAATGGATTGTCATTTTATACCTTATCTCACTGCCAGCAGAAGAGTCGGATCCACTCACCAAAACTGTGGAAAAAAATGAAAGCCTGTCTTTTTTATCTATTGTGTTTTAGCATGCTAAATAAAAAATGTCAGATGTCATAAATGTAATGAGGAATTGGTCTCGGGAATAGGACAACTCACTGGCAAAGTAGATCAGGCCCAGGGCCAAAATGAGCCGAGTTGCCCTCACATTACTTCAGTGTTAGCTTCGCTGGTAGAGTCTTGGGATTTTGTGAGACAGTACACTTGTAGTGATGTGCCATGATATGGATTTAGATATACTATTTGTACTAGCATTGGTGTGGTATGGTATGTCACATCACATCAGTGCACTGTAAGTATCAGTACAGCTTAATGTTAAAGCCACTATGTGTAGAATTTGAATTTCCAACTTTGGTGCCCCTGGTGGCAATATTGAAAAAGACACTGTGAATGACAGGATTGCACAGCGCTATCCAGCCAGACTAGCTTGCAACCTGCCAATGTGTTTCGCACCATAACTACAGCTGCAGGAATCAAACCTGTGCTGTAAGTGTGGAAATTACAAATCACTTTGCTGATTTCGTTCAGTTCAGTTCAAAGATTTGTAGTGACTATGTAGGGCACTTTTTTCCCCAAGCAAAGCAAATGTATCACTGTTCAAATGCATCACTCACAACATTTGCACTGATTCTGGCTGCCTTCAGTACCATAGTACGTTCAGATTTTTCTGGTTCAAGCTGTTAAGTTCACTTCAGTACAAAACTAGCCTACAAGCACTGTACATAAGGTTAATAATTCAGCAGACAATTATTCACAATATAGTTATCACATCTTAATTGTTTCTGTGGCTTTTGCAGTCTTTTAATGGGCTTTTAATGAGGAGGTAACATACTGTGAATCACTGTTGAGCTGAAAGTAGCACTCAGTCAGCTAAAAGCTATTGATTCGCTCAGTGACAATGGTGATTCAGTGTAGTCAGTTGACTTTGAAGATTTGATGTTCAAGATCTATACCTCCTACATGTACTGAACACCTCTACCATGCTGATCTGTTAGTTTTGTGCAGCACCAATAGAGGTGAGTGTTGATAAACTAATTTTCACTGCATTGTTGGCCACCTGACAAATGTAAGTCTGTTACATTACATTACATTTATTTAACTGACACTTTTATCCAAAGTGACTTACAATAAGTGCATTTCAACCATGTGGAAATTATCCAAAAATTGCAAGAATCATGTAAGTACATCAACTTCGTCAAATATGCTCAACTGCTTCAAATGCGACAAAAAATAAGAGAAAGAGAAAGAGTTTAAAAAAAAAAAAAAAAAGATTTTAAGGGCTAAGGTGCAGTCTGAACAGATGAGTTTTCAGTCTGCAAAAGAAGATGTGCAGAGTTTCTCCTGTCCTGATGTCAGTGGAGAGCTTGTTCCACCATTATGAAGCCATGGACAGCAAACAATCATGATTTTGTTGAGCGGTGGCTGAGCCCCCCTCGTTGTGAGGGAGTAGCAAGCCTGTCTGTCCCTGTCTCCAGCCCCTGCTCGCTCCTCCCAGGTCATGTACTTTCTTTCAGCTCCCCAGACCTGCCATCATTGAGCCATCCACCAGATGCCCACAGACTTTTCCACCAGACTTCCTCATTCACCTGCTCTCACTTCCCTCATTTGCTCTGCAGTTACCTGGACTTCCCCACCCACCTCCTCACCTGCATCTCAATCCCTCATCAGCCTCTCCACATATACCAGCCCTGAGGCTTTGTCAGTTCATCCTAGTTGCCATGTCCCTTGCTGTTCTGTTGTTTTCCTCCCTGTTGTTTTGCTTTCGAGCTTCTGTTACCCTGCCTGCCTGTAAGCCATCTATTTAAAATAATTCTCTGAGGGACCCTGGAGGTCTGGGGCCCCCAGGGCAGTTGCCCACTTTGCCTGCTTGGTAATTCCGCCTTGGGTTGGACAAAACAAGACCTCTGAAGACATCTTCTAATGCCAAGAATAGGACTTCAGAGTGGCTTCGAATCTCCCCTAACATCATTACTTTCCGCACCAGCATGAGATAGGGTTTTTTTTTAATGCGTGGTCCTTTTTTAATAAAGACTAATAATAATTAAAAAGCACAGTTTTTAGAAATGTAGGAATTGTTCAGTTAAATTATTAAACATGTTTTATACTGATTTGGTTTATTATTTCAGAAGTGCTAAGGTGCACAAAATGTAGATCTTTATATAACACCAGTGATGAAAAAATGTATAATAAACCTTTCTATACATATCATTGTAAAATGGTGTTTTTCACTGTTTGCAGGAGTCTCTATTGGACACATGAAGGCGCCATTTCCATTCACATGGAAGGAGGGGCTCTCTGTTTTAACGAAGATCAGTAAGAAACCGGTCAAGTTATTAATGGCTGCTGTTGTAAACCTTACAATGAAAATGAGCTACAGTATATTTGCCACGACACAACTCCATGTTGGGGTTGTATTGTTATGAGATAGGTACAAATAAGAGGGCCAGGACGCAAAAAATGCCGACTATTTATAGTTTTATAATTTATAGCTCACAATCTTAACTGGAACATTTTTAACAAGCGCTTCAATCTGCCCGCTGGCAGACAGAATTGAACACAAATATAGTCTTTATTAATGCCCTCAAAAGCCAACGCCGAACTCACCGTTGCTTTATGTACGAGCCTCGCATCCTCGCATTCCCACTAGGCACAGGGGGCGCTCACATGCCTCCTGAACGAGCCCCCCCCCTTCAGCAGCGCGCCTGAACAGCGTTGGTGACTCACGAGGACCACATGGAGGAAGGCGATGGAACACGAGCTCCTGGCATCTTTATTACCTTAGAAATCAACCTCGTAAATTTCCCCGCACGCCTGAAATATATTACTATTCTAATGATCATGTCATGGTTCGCGTCTTCCTCCTACTACTCCACAGGCGGAGGAGGAGTGTGGTTCAGTCACTCAAAAAGTTCAAGACTCCCTCCAGTAAAGTCCTTTTGAATTTTTGGTCTGTAAATATTTTTTTTTCAGCTGGGCATTAGAGTATTCCCACCATGGCCATTGCACCCTAAGGGGAGATGGATTTAGAGGTGAAGGATGTGAACGGGTCGAAATGTTTGTCCCGGAATGAGAGCGACCGCGGACTGAGCGTTAACCCCGCTGGAGTGTCCACTGCGCTGGCCAGCGTGCTGATCTTCACCATCGTGGTAGACATCCTGGGCAATGTCCTCGTCATCCTGTCCGTGTACAGGAACAAAAAGCTCAGGAATGCAGGTGAGAGATAAAGAAACGATAAAGTGTAGATTTTGGAGTAGCCTAGACCCACAGGTACGATTATGCTGATGTAAATAAATGATGCTTTAATGGTCAAGATATGTGAAATATGCCAATTAGGGACAAGCAGACGCTCAAAATACAATATATTTTTTATTTGATCAAAATCCATGTGAAAGAATTTGTTTTATTTCAGAAATATTTCTTTAACAACTGAGTCTTTATTTAGCCTACATCTGGTCAAAAGCAAGAGGAAAACTCTTTGTTTCAATGACCTACAATATGTGGGATGCCCTGCTCTCTTCATTCAGAACGAAAATTATGTTTTATAACAACGTGTACAGCGTGACCTCTGTGTTTGACAATTAGGCTGCTATCTAAAGTGGGCCTCCAGTCTCAGTGTGATGAAGTTTCCACAGCCTTGCCTGTCTGCCTTCATATATCTTCATAAATAACACATTCTTCCCTCCATCTGGCTTTATCCTTGGTTCTCCATCCCAGATAAATCACAACCATCCTTATATCAGGACCTGTATTGTCCCATGAGCAGCCGAGGTGAGATATGCTGTTGTATAGCTTATATGACCTTTTGTACAGGTTTTGTTCAACACAAACTCATATTTTCTTGTGTTACATTTGAAGTGTGAAGGTGAAGAAGATATTTATTATGGTCACTTTAATGCCATTTTTCTTTCTTGACAAATATGCCATCATTCAATTTCACCCTTTACTTTCTAAACTGTAGTTCTCTCAAATGGCCACTAAGTCAGGCCCTGTCATTTCTAGAGCCTTGCAGTATTTTAGAAATGAGTCTGTAAGTTGCTTCTGTAAGTCTGTTTTAATGAACTAAGGGACTGTACGGGGGAGGGTATTTTTCTTTTGGCTAAAGGACTTCTAGTCTGATTTATTGAGGAGGGTCTTTTATTCTTAACTTTTTTTCCTAACCCCAGATTCCCTTTTTTCCCTTAAGGAAAGACTGAAATAAAATATATGTCTGGAAATTGTCATATAATTAGTTACACAAACAGTTTTTTGTTTTTTTTCCCCATCATAATCAACTAGTCGCTAACTCCCTGACCCAGTATATCAGTTTTTAAGAAACACAGCATACATTTGGATATTTTTAGTTATTAGTGATTGAACGTATCCTTCCAAACAGTGTCATTTAAAAAAATTTTAAAAATCGCTATTGTGAAAAGTCAGTTGATTTATCAAAGATAAAAAAATCTGTTGATTTTTTTCTCTTAAAGTTGAATGTGTAAGAAATAAAATGCACCCATGCTCAGTTCAGCACACTCAAATGTTTTGCTGCCTTATTTGTTCTGGTATGACCAGTAGCTTTTGCTGGCTATTGTTAGCAAACTTTATCAATTCAGTAAGTTTATAACTCTTCTCTACTTGCGGTCAGATACCTTTCACCAACCTTTTATCAAAAGTAAAACAAGCAGTAAACACACCGCAGCACAGTTACATAGTCTCACTTTGGCGTTTAAAATGCCTCTTGTACCAATCTAACACTGTTGTATTATTATTTTATATAGAGGATCCAAAGAAAATATCTGATGCTGGAGAGGGCCCTACTTTTTTTAAAGTAAAACATAAGGTTTAGCCACCCCAATCAATTTTGTATACAATCCCTGAACAAATGTAATTATTAGTCATATCTTTGGTTGTAAATTGTGTGTGTTGGTGTCCATTTCCTTCTATAAGAAACAGATAATATCTTGATACTCAGAGCCTGTTTCTTGTCTAGCATGGAAAAACTAGAGTAGTGACAAAATGTATATATTTTTATCAGTCACAGGACAGTCTTAGCATATGTACCTTGTAGGGTTTATGACATATCCAGTTACAAGAAATATAAAACACAGTACTCTATTTATATGACCAGACCTCGTGATTTGGTTTTCCAAAAAGAATTGAGCAGAACACTGTCGTGTTGTCAGAAATGTCTTCTGAAAACACAATAAAGACTAAAAACTGTATATTTGATGTTGTGCCACTTTCAAATGAAGGTCCTGGAGATCACGAACTATGCACCAGTATACACAGCAACTGTATAGTTAAAAGCAAAGTCAGGAAAGCCTTCTGCTGAGGCCAAAGACTAAACTCGGTGATCACAACATGTTAATGAGAACAAGTGAATCAGGCAGCGGGATTAGGTCAGTGAGTGTTTGGAATAATGAGCTTTTAATTACAATTTCAAATGCATTACGTAACACATCCAATGTGTTCCTGTGTACACCAGCCAAAAGCAGTTTGGCAAGAAGTTTAGGAGCCCAAAGAATAATTTGATTATCCAGTTTGCAAAAATGCCAGAGTTGACTGGACTCAAACAAGAGGGCAGGCGTAAATGGCCTGTTCAAAAGTCTTCTCCATGCTGGCGGACTATGGACACTGCACTAATTACAGACCGCATGTCACTGTTCTCCTACTCTAATTGGACTGACTGACAGGTCCAGTCACACAAGAGCTCTCACCAGTGTCATGGTGTGCTGTTGGTGTGTGAGTAGAAACCTGAAACTCCAGTAGAAGATTAGATCCTCTATTTCATGCTATGATTTTTTTATTTTATTCAAGTGTGTCCTTAAGTGACTGAAATTATTACTGCTGTTAGTCAATCTCCTCTCTGTTCTTAACAAGCTATTTATAGGTTTAGCTCACTTTGTATGAATGTTTAATTGTACAGAGTTTCCGAAAGGAAAGCATGGACACTGCTGAAGAGACTGTAGAAGATCTGTCTGCCATAAAAATCAGTTTCTGTGATAGATCACTGTTTTGTGAAGGGGTGATAGGTGCAGTATAATAGCCTTCAAATATTCTCTGGGCCCCCAACGCATGAGTGATATACTGAGGTATGATTTATGATTTACAGGGTAAAGACTACACTCACACATATATTTTTGTGGAATCCAGTGTGTCGAAAACAGAAAACATCCCATCTCCTGTCTCCATTACACAGCATTCAGACTGCTGGTTTGCTTCCGCACACACTCCGCTCTGCTTCACTTCAATGCGCTCTCCTTGCACACTGCCTCCAGATATCTCCCTCTGCTATCCACTCCTCAACCCGCCCCCCCAAATAAAAACCCCACATGCACGTGCACACATTTGGTAGGTGCTGGTTATCTTCTGAGTAAGATATATTTGAGGATAATTTGTACCATATGTTCCTTTTTCACAGGTTTGTAGGTTTTCTCAAGTGTGCAAATGTAATAGGATCTATTCAGTGAATCTTCAAGGGTAGAACATGGCACTATGGAACTGCCAATGGGATGTTAACACTAGAGTGTCCCGCTGGGGTTAACCATACTAAAAATACACTCACAAAAATGCACTCATGAGAGAGAGACCGACAGAAAACTGTGAAGGGGAGCAGATGGAGGAAATAACAAAAGAATGAGCAGAAGCGTGTGTGTGTGTGTGTGTGTGTATGTGTGCACGTGCAGCTTGCACCTCCATGTCAGGAGCTGTGGGGTGTGTATGGTTGAGGATGGCCTTGAATTTTATTCAATCATGCACTGCACCCCCTCCATCCCTCTACAGTCATGAATTAAACCTAAAAACCGGACTGTCCAGAGGGGTGGTTAATTGAGTCAGTGGACTTAGTGAGTCAAACCAGAAGCCAATTTAAATTGACAGAACAGATCCACAGGGAATATCAGTTAGCACACTACATTAAACATGTCTTCTTTTCCCGACTAGAAAATAGTACATGACATTTAGTTTTCTAATATGGTCAGCATGTAGGTGGGTTATTATCAAATTAGGATTATCTGACTAAACCACACTAGATAAGGTATATGCACTGTTATGTTTACATTACATCCAAATCTTCCCTTCTACTTTAGGGGGCTTACATTTGCATAATTCATCATCATCCTTATGTTTCTGGGATTGTGCCTAACGAGTGAAACACTGTTGGACCAGACGCTGATTGTGTCCTGATGGTCTGATTTCTCTCAGGGCCAGTGAGTCGTAGTTTCTCAGATATAGGGGATCTGATTGGTGGATGGTCTTTGATGATGACGACGATGTTTTTGGCCGGGCTTATAGCAGGCTGCGTCACCAAAAGGCAGCTTGTGTCAGTCTAATGTTAAACTTCTTTTTAAAAAAATTCTCTGGCCCCGTGAACACGGGTTCATGAAGTAGTCACTACTAATTCATCAGTGCTAATGCCCTTGCCGAAAGGTTATTCTTGCTTATTTATGATAACATGACTGAGTAAACTGAATGTAATCTAATTTGGGATATGCACTTGCAGCAATAATAGCTTTGTGCTGCTGACATTCAGCCGTATTCCAGACGATGCTAACACTCCTACACATTTTTATGAATTCATCTTTCCTTCAAAGCTGTATAAATATAGCCAGGTGAATCAAAGCGTAGTACATCACGTTTCCAGTATGAGCAGTGACAGTAATGGGATATAGACGGTGGGTTTGACATAAGCCCTTGAGATTCACACATGCACAAAGCCATGCAAGTCGTCCAATTGAAAATCGACTCGGCCGGCAGGCTTTTGTTTTGTCTTTTGCTTTGTTCCTGCACTTGCATCTTCATTATGTACCTATTCTTGCTCCAGCATAACTCCATTTTTATTTCCTACATTGTTCTTTTTACTATTCAGAACTATTCAGCTGGAATGAACCAATGTGCCATAAATATGCCCACATTGTATACAGAGCCTATTTTAATACATATGCAGGTTTATATGTGAAAAGGGAGGGGCTGAGGCAGTTTGGGTCTGATATATTTTTGAATATGCTGCAGCCTGGTGTGTGCTGGATGATTCTGGTGACAAATATCTTGTCTCACTCATGCATAGCTGAATAGTTCTCTGCTGTACTGTTTTTGATTTATGTTTCATTCACCAACAAATATTGTATGTGACAGAGAGAGAGAGAGAGAGAGAGAGAGAGAGAGAGAGAGAGAGAGAGATGCAGTGGGGGGATTCATGGGGTGGTGGCTCAACTCCCGGGAGACACTTTAAAGCAAGAATCAGTGGATTTGATGCAACATTTCACTTGGTTCACAGTTTTGTGAGAGTATAGGCCTACTGTACGATCAGATAATTACTGAGCTAATGGTGTCAAAAGTTAAAGGCTGCAAGTCAGCTGTCCCTGATGGCCTGTAACCAATCAGCATTCAGGTTAAGCTCTATTCAACTCACACTCGTTGATAATAATAGCTCCCAAAGATGTCAGCGGGCACCACTCTATTCTGGTATGCAGGCGTGAGAATATTTTTGTTGGTCGGCTGTTTTACGCTAAAGCAATAATCGTTTTGAGTGCTGTGAGTTTGGATGTGATGAGCGTTAGGCCGGCCAAGTTGGTTAATTAAACAGCGAGAGGTAATGGTTCGTCCAGTGTTTTTAATAATGGATGCCAACAAAACAAAGAGTCATCTGGCCACTTCACAGCAATCCTCTCAGCTGTGTTTTAGCACTTACCTCATCCTCTTGACGATAAGGGGGAGAGAGGGTTCAGCCAGAGAGAGCTATAAGGCTGTAGCATGCCCTGTCCAGCCAGCGCACATGATAACACTGAGCTGCATGATGTCAGCGAGGAATCAAACCTCTACACAATGACAAATGCACACAGCAACTACTGTGAGCATCACAAATACGATCTGACAGGTTTGCCCACTGAGCTGACTCGAGGATGAAGAACAAATGCTTTTATTTTTGTCTCAGCAGGCTTGAGAGATGGCTCGTGCTGTTTTAGAATATCTGATCTTCTTCTAAAATTCAAAAAATATCAGAAAAGTCCCCAAGTTAGGAAGGTAGGAATTAAATTACATGTAGTTTTTGTAACGTTTTATAATGTTTTATGTTCTTTGTTATTTTCTGTATTACCACGTTCGATGAAGGAAGTTTAGGCCAGTAAATAAAATTAGACTAGTTGCTAAACAAGATACTGTAGCTGTGTTGTCCCTGGGGTGCAGGGATTAAACAAGCTTTGAATGAGGACGATTGATGGCCAACATGTGTTTTAAATCCACTCTCATCATATCTGCCAATCAACGCTGTTGTTTCAGCTGTTTGAGTGAGCAAGAGCCTAGTGCCTTCACATTTCAGTAGGTAGTTTATGTTCTATCAACCCTGGAATCACCACAATGTCTGACACAAAATGTTGTTAAAATGAAACATTATATATAATCCTTTACAGATTATTTACAGAAAACATAAACGTTTATTCTGAACAGTGATGTAATGGTGCATGAGAAACTGGCCAAAAGTGGGGGATGACAAGCAGAATGTAATCATATTTTTGGACTGGTTTATTTATGTTATGTACTGCAGTTTCTATGAGCTTGATGCTGCTCACTATATGGAGTACTAATTATATGATAAAGAGTTCTATCTCTAAAAAGCTGTGTAAACTGTATTTAATGGTGGCAAACACTGGGTTTATTTGGACAAAATCTCCACTTCATCACAAATGTTGACTTCTAAAATGTGTAACTCGCGCACACACAATAGACCCTTTATTGCACAACGTGTACTCAAAACTTATGTGAAGCTAATGCTTCTTTTGCAAAACACCAATTTAATTGCATTGTGGCTCCACTTTAAGTTCTTGTTATCTATCTCCTTATCTGACACAACATTACAATTGGATTTATTGTTTTATTCTCCCCCACCCAGAACAGCTGTGCCGTAACAATATCAGATGTCATTTTCTATGATTCATGTCTTCTGAGGAGATCCAGTGTCCCACTACCATCAGCTTAGACCTCAGGAGGACAGGAACTTGTTTGGAAGTAATTAGAAACTAAAATCATTCATGTCCTGTTTTTTATGTACTTAAACTGTCTGTTCCTGGGGGCAAAGAAGCTTTAAAACAAGAACAGCCTGATTTGAGCATTTTATTGAGAGAGACCTGCCAAATTAAACATTGTTATAAACAAGACTTAGAGTCTACATCCATGTTAGCATCTCTGCGGGCTGCAGTTAGGCACAGTGGTGCTTTGAGCTAAATGCTAACATCAGCATGCAAACATGACATGACAATGACAATGCTAACATGTTACATGTTGATGTTTAGCAGGTTTTATATTTACAATGTTCACCATCTTAGTTTTGCCTGATAGCATGCTAACATTTGCTATTTAGCACTAAACACAATATACAGCTGAGGCTGATGGGAGTGTCATTAGTTTTGCAGGTATTTGGTCATAAACCAAAGTATTGGACAAATTAAGATTTTGACCTGACTGAAAAGTCAAAGGAAAAGAAATGATTGCAATTCATCCTGAAGGGGACATGGATGTACAATAAATAATGATAATCCATCCAAGGGATATTTCACTCAAACCATGGATGTGAACCTCATGGTAGCCCTGAAGTCAGAGGATCACCAAAGTCAGTGGGATTCATCCTCTGGGCACCACGAATGTCTGTACTAAATTTCATGGCAATCTATCCAATAGTTGCGGAAAAGTAGAGAACTGACACCAGCTGACCACCATTGCCATTCATAGAGCCACCCCACTAGCATGGCTGGAAATGTTGTTAGTTTTAAAAACAGTTACAGTGAGAAAAAAAAGGGGGTTGCAACAGTGAGAGAGCTGTAGCGACATTTGCCTGGATCCACATTGGTGCAGTGGAGAGTACATGATAAAAGCCTCATCAAAATGAGCCATACAATGAGGGCACAATGAAGCTGCTCTTTTATGATGGTAAGTCACAGTCGTACCTCCAGTGACCCAGTTTATTTTAACCAGGAGCACCAAGTGGAAAAGGAGTGCTGCATGCTTTAATTATATACCAGTTTGGGTTGTATTTTGTCTGTTATCTAAACCTCTTCTCTTTCTCCAGGCAACATCTTCGTGGTGAGTTTGTCTGTAGCAGACCTGGTGGTGGCATTGTACCCCTACCCTCTGGTCCTGACAGCCATCTTCCACAATGACTGGACCATGGGTGACCTGCACTGCCAGGCCAGCGGCTTCATCATGGGCCTAAGCGTCATTGGCTCCATCTTCAACATCACGGCCATCGCCATCAACCGCTACTGCTACATCTGCCACAGCCTCCACTATGACCGTCTATACAGCCTGAGAAACACCTGTTGCTACCTGGGCCTCACCTGGCTGCTCACCGCCATCGCCACAGTGCCCAACTTCTTTGTTGGCTCGCTGCAGTACGATCCCCGCATCTACTCCTGCACCTTCGCCCAGACTGTCAGCTCATACTACACTGTCTCAGTGGTGATTATTCACTTTCTGATCCCGCTGCTGGTGGTGTCCTACTGCTACATGAGGATATGGGTGCTGGTGATTCAGGTGAAACATCGGGTTAAACCGGAGCAAGGGGCCAAACTGAAACCTAGCGATGTGAGGAACTTCCTGACTATGTTTATGGTGTTTGTGTTGTTTGCAGTGTGCTGGGCTCCACTTAACCTCATAGGCCTGGCTGTAGCTATAAATCCTGTGAAAGTTGCGCCCAACATACCTGAGTGGCTCTTTATCACAAGCTATTTTATGGCATACTTCAACAGCTGTCTCAACGCCATCATATATGGACTACTAAACCAAAACTTTCGGAAAGAATACAAGACAATCCTTCTCGCTGTTTGCATCCCACGTTTGCTCCTCATGGAGACCTCCAGGTGTGCCACAGAGGGACTGAAGAGTAAGCCTTCACCTGCTGTAACAAACAATAATATAGCAGAGATAAATGTATGAACTAATGTTTTACTGGGAAACTTCAGTTAAGTTTCTCGGGAGCCTCATTGTGGATGTGTGACACGATTCACCCAGTGCCTTTTCACAAGATGCGTATCATTTTCCAGTTGTAAAGATGTAAACATGTTTGGAGAGGACGCTGCTGCATTCGTATTGCTTTCAGCCATATCT
This sequence comes from Maccullochella peelii, assembly GCA_002120245.1. Classification (NCBI taxonomy): domain Eukaryota; kingdom Metazoa; phylum Chordata; class Actinopteri; order Centrarchiformes; family Percichthyidae; genus Maccullochella; species Maccullochella peelii. The sequence continues at coordinate 65,498 of LKNJ01000282.1, forward strand.
GACACTGTTCCTTCATGTTGAGAGGAAAACAATCAATTGCATCACCGGTACAAATAAAACAAATGTATTTTATTTTCCCACTGTGTCTCTGCACTCTTAAATGCAGCATTAATGATGAAAAAGTCTAATGGTTGGTTGTTTTCCTTCAATGCAATTAACAGAGGCCTTTGAAATGGTCGGCTCAGTTATCAAGGATTTAACACTATTACTTTGATTTCAGTGACTCAAAATATTAAAACTGGGGAAGGTGCCAATCCGGAAACACAGTTTAGCTCCTTTAAAAGCTATGGTGAAGTCACATATTTCATCCTCTGTGTGTATGAATATCTCAGTCTCCTTCTCACTGGGAATGTAGGCTGTATTAATTCACCATGATGCTGTTTCACCCTCAGGCTTGTCTTCTGAGCAATGATGCCCTCACAAAACACACTGGAAAGATTGTGGAAGCTCCGGTTTTAATTCAAGAAAAAAAAAACAAATATCAGAACGGGCTTTGTGTGTTAATGGAAAAAAGGAGTGCCTTGTTTTTTGTAAAATGGAATTCTCTTACAGTTTTCAGTCACTTTTCCTGGTAAACAAACTATTTCAACTATTGCATGTATCAATTTATTGGACTAAAAGGTTCAAATCCCCAGGCGTCGCCTTTCAGATTCTGAATGATTTAGGAATGGCAGGAGTCTTGAAAGGGGAAGAACAGATGATAAACAAAGCTAGCTTTTTTGTTTATTATATGCCTGAGGGACATGATATGCATCAGGAGCCAGAGATGTGATTTCGTGATAGTGCAAGTGTGCCCAAGCGCATGTCACCCTAGCCAAGATGAGCTCTGACAGCCTCGCAGCATAACTTCCACCCAGCAAACAAACTATGAGCGGTTCACCTCACAGGGAGGTTCCAAGATGTCAATGTGACACATTCTTGATATGATGCACTGTTACTGGATTCCCGATGTGAAATTCAAAGGATTTCTAAATATTTTCAGCATATTTTACATTTACTGTCAGATCCATTTTCTGATTTTTGTATTGTGCTGTGCTTTGCTGCAGCTATAAGCTTGGATAGGCTGCCTGATGTCTGACTGAATTAAACCCTCAGTGGATGATTATAGATGCAGGAATAGAGACCTGAATCTGCGATGGATCTCGAATCAGTACAGGTAGACTCAAGCTGTCTTATAGAGCCAGGTGACGTCAAATTGCAGAGCAGCAAAATGGCACAAAACTGTTCAGTTCCGCTTGCTATCTTACAAGACATGATGTGGAAGAAAGAAGCAGCCCACATGCCAGTGCATGGTCAGCTACAGATGAGTGGCTAAAGGGGCTTGAGGGAAGATGACAGTGTCAGCTCTACCGCACACCAAAGAGTCACAGACTAATGGCAGGGTCATCCTTCTTCCTCTCCTCATTCTCTCCCTTTCCTGCTGTTTTTACCAGCATTTATTTATCCCGCTCCCTCGTAAGATATCTAAGGAATAGTTTGACATCTTAGTAAGAGTAAGATAATAAGAGCAAAACCCATATCTGTCATGTTTGAAGCTAAAGCCTGGAAACCGGGGGAAACAGCTAGCCTGGTTTTGTCTGAAGGTTTACAAAAAATCTGCCTACCAGAGCCTCTAATTAACACGTTATACTGTATCTTGTTTGTTTAATCCATACAAAAAACAACAAGTCGTGCTAAAACCAAGAAAAAGTCCTAGCATAGAAATTTGATTTCATACCAATGTTGGATAACTCGTGACTGGATTACCAAGGTGTACAGTATCTTTATAAAATCAAAGTAAATTTTTAGACTAAAGATATTGATAGAATAGACTGTGATACAACTCATATTGCTCAGTAGATAAATCAAAAATACAATCCAGAGTCAGGATGAAAAGCTGAAATGACTAGTCTATCCACCCACACTGTCATTTTGCTGTGATTTAATATGAAATGCAATAGCTTGTGGAGACATTTTTCTTGAGGTATGTTCAAGGACAGCACGATCTATCCATGCTGTCCTATGCTATAAGATCCATCATAACTCATGACTTTACTTTGTCAATTTCACGTATGCACTTACACTGTATTTCTAAGTGTTTTACTATCTCCCTGGTTTCTCTGTGACATCAGCTCTGTTTGCTTTTGCTTTGGCTGCTACTTTGTGTCTCAGGTAAGCTTTCTACAGCCAAGTCACATTATGAAACCCTATGTACTGTTATGTATGGTTATGTCAGAATTTAATAAATCAAATCATTCTGTTGTCATATACCAGATACAAGGCAGGTATCCTTGTCTTGTTTTTTTTGTAAATATATCTCAGAGATCTGCAGTGCTCTTTGCAGCATCCACTTCATGGCACTGAGAATTTATTGCCCAAACTGGGCCAAGCGCAAGTGGAGCGAGGCGGAAAACTTGAATTTGTCTGAGGACATGATACTCTACTCCCTCCACAGCCATGTTTTGACTTACTTATTTTCTTCTCCTCCTCAGTGGTGTGTGAGTGGGAGAGGCTTCAAAGACACAAATTCTCATTTGTGGGAAATAAAGATTATTTCCACAATAGCAGAAAGCTGCCCCAAATATGGGTAACACAAAATGGATAAGAAATAAGGCATTAAATGCCAGTAGCATGACATGTTATTTTCGCCCACTGGATGAAGCCAGACGTAACTCCCCTCTTTGCACAGAGGAATTTCAACAGCTCTTGCACATCATTGCATTTTACAGCGGTGGTGTCTCACAGTGGGCCTGCTGCCCCAATAGCAAGTCTCCTAATGGATTTGTGCACTGGGTTTAGCACTGCCTGTGTTCTCATGCATGTAATGTGTTCCTACATGTCCCGATGGGCTGTGGGTCACAATACTACCAGGAGGTTTTAGGTGTCGTGGGTCCAAGGAAGCCAATGAGAGCAGGAAATGGGGATGATGGTGATTATTTGCGTCAGATCTTCTTGACTTGATTTTATTTTTAGACTGAGTCATGCACAGCAGAGGGGATTATAGATACATTTTAGATACGAGTTCAATTATTTCGACAACATGTTCCCATGCTCTTTGTTTGTTGACAGTAACCTCTTGCCCTGGTACAAGTGGTGGAAGAAGAATATTTCAATACACGTAAAAGTCCTGCATTCAAAAAGCACAGAAGTATTATTGGCTATATATACTTAAAGTACCAAAAACAAAAGTAGTAGAGCCACAGAAAAGTGGCACCTGTGAATAATATTCTTATTATATATTACATTATTCAATTGTTAATATTGACGCAACAATGTGTACAGTAAGTAGGATTTTACTGTTTAGCTGGTGGAGGTGGATCTAGTTTTAACTATAGTTCAGGTGTTTAGTTCAGTGGTTCCCAACCTAGGGGTCAGGCCCCCCTCCAAAGGGTCACAAGATTAATCTGGGGGTTGTGAGAAGATTAACAGGGCAGGAAAGAAGAAGAAATCAAAGTTCTGCTACACAAATTTGTATTCACCTTTTGAACTTTTCTCTAATCTTTGCTCTAATCGTGAAATATTGGATCAGTTTACCTTTTTGTGTCTCGATTACTTATTTAAATTAAACCATCTGAGAAGTTTAGAGGGGAAATCTCTGCTTAACTCATAGACATCTGAAACAACTAGACACTGCTTAGTCACAAGCCAAAAAGGCTGGAAACCACAGGTTTAACATTCACAGGAAAAGGTCAACATTTTGGGAAATTAGCTTATTTGCTTACATGGGTAACAGCTAGTCTGGCTCTGTCCAAATGGTAACAAAGTCTACCTATCAGCACCTCTAAAGTTCACTTATTAACACATCTCATTTGTTAAATCCATACAAAAAACAAAGTGTAAAAATGAAAAAATATAAATTTTATGGAAGGTTATGCTGGACTATTTCTTTGTCGGGACCAGGAATGGTCAGACTAGTAACTTCCTGGAGTCTCTGCTGGTTTGGCAACTGGTCCTGACCATTAAACAAATGAGAATAGACATGTTAATTAGTGAGTTTTAGAGGTGTTGGTTGGAGGATTTTGTTACCTTTGGAGAGAGCCAGGTTGCCCCCATTTTCCAGTCTTTGTGCCAAGCTAAGTTAACCAGCATACTGACTGAGACTGGTATCAATCTTCTCATCTAACCCTTGGCCAAAAAGCGAATAGGGGTATTTCTCAAAATGTCCAACTTTTCCTTTAACAGTACATTGTTTTTCTATAAGATTATCATACTTTTTTAAATGTAAAATCTTGAAAATGTAAAAATTTGAAAAGCCAGTAGTAACTCTGGTCATTAAATAAATGCAGTGTAATAAATAATACAATATTTGCCTCTGAAATGTAGTGGAGGTGAAGTATAAAGTAGCATAAAATGGAAATACTCAAGTCAAATACAAGAACCTTAAGATTGCACACAAGAGGAAAATACTGGCACATAAAACATGACATGAACTGACATGAATTAATGCTAATAACAGTCCTCTCAGCATTAGCAGCAGTTGTAAATGCAACGAATGACAGCGCCATGAATAGCATGGAACTATTTTTAAAGTGTTTTTTATACTTACTCTCATTTCAAATGGAAACTTCATTTACAGTAACAGTTCTCCATAACAACACTTTGAATATTTCCTGAAGGACACTGTGTCGCTTAGTCAAAACAACAGGTGTGGAGTGTCGGGTGCCTCGTGTTTGACATGGAGCACTGGTGACACATGAAATGCAAAGGCATAGCGAGGGCAGTCCTAACGGAGAGAGCCATGGGAAATACTTCCAGAAGGTCAGAGGTCAGGATCCATGAGGAAAGACAATTTAGTCCTGAACATGCAATAGAAAACCCCTTGACCAGATCTACACAGTTATTCCATTGAGAACACGGCTTTTGTCAAGCTCCAGTTTTAGAGGCAGATGTTTTATTAAAATTCATAATCCCACTATAAAGGGGTGAACATGTGCGGCCAGCGACTGCACCGGCTCCGTCCTCTGTGGTTCATGGTCTATTCCCAAAGCTTACGGCAATAAACCATTTAATTAATTTTTAGTTTTGCATCTGTTTCCAGAGAAAATAAAAGTTCAGTGTATTGGGAGGATGTAATTTTAATGTAGAATAATTACTGATGACCTAATTATGAAAGAGGTCACTGTTTATTTTTTAATTATTGTTAGCTCTAATGATTATCCTGATATTTTTTGTACAATTAGAAAAATGGATAGTTACTTGTGGGATGGTTTAGATTTAATTATAGCTAATAATAAAAGCTAACATACGGTATAACGTGCCTTGGCTCTTATAAAAAAGGATGTTTGATTTTAATCAATATCTTGTGACTGATGATTCATAAAACATTGTAAAATGCACCTACAATCTCTTAAAATCAATCTAATTACATTACATAAAAAATTGCTTAATCCCTGATCTAATTATGTTGGTTTTTGAGGTACAATTGTGTTTAAGATTTTAAGTGTCTAGCGGCAAAGCCTAATAAGAATAATACCAGCAGGCGGAGTACTGTATATAAACCGTGCCTCTGAAAAATGTCATATTGATATTGACAGAGGTATTAACATCTGTACTCATAATGTCTACATATGGTGCTGATGGACAAAAAGAAATGTATTTGGTTGTGTCACAAACAGGCCAGTACACACATGATCTGTGGGTTTCAGTAAGTGAAGGAGGGTATGAGAGACACTGTACTAAAAACCTCTCCCCCGTGCTTCCTAACTCCAACGTGCAACATCTAGCAAAACAAAAAAGACAGAACATAATTTTTTAAATTGCTCTCAGTGGTTTCATCCAGCAGCAGATTTGAGAATAGTTTGATTCACCACGACAATCCTCTGCGCCAGAGTCGGTGACGTCTTGGGCTTTTTGTGGGGTAACTACTCAGGAGTGAAATTGCCACAGAAAGCAAAATTATTATTTTGAACACACATCACTGGGTTGTTCTTAGTGGTTCTGGCTGGTCCCATTTGTGAGTCTTTTCAAATGAAATGTGTTTTGGGGAACCTGCTGAGCATGGGACCAGTGAGAACAGAGCCATCTGGAGCAGAAAGTGCCACTCCTTGACACTCAGCCAGAGAGACTTCAACCAGAAACACAGGCGGTGCACGACACTAAATGTATATAGTTGCCACAAAATGGAATTAATGGCTCTCTGTTTCCTCTGCAGTTAAACAAGAAATAGTCTCCAGTGTTACATTATTCAGGCATGTAGGGTGCTCAAGCAGCACATACTGTACATGTAATTTGTACATGTACAGCCACTTGGGAAGCTGAGGTGATGTCATGTCAAGACAGCAATAAATGATCCTTGAATGATGAACTTACATGTTTAAATCCATCCTATCTTTGCTTTTATTTTTAGATCCTGCTTGTGGGAACGGAAAAATGGACAGTGATGTCAGGTTAAAACATTTTTATTTAATATGAGGAAAAATATGTTTTAATTGTTAAAAAAGCTCATTATGATGTGTTTGACTTCTAAAAGCCATGTAATCATTTTCTTAAGAAGATTCACAAACTCTCTTTGAAACTGGAAAGGAAACCTTTGCATTTCTGAAAATTTGAAAGTTCAAAGTTGAACTAAATGATTACGTGATGCTGATTTGACCTAGAGTTTGAGAATGTACATCATGATTCAAAATTGATTAAAAATCTACTTTCCTGATTAAATCAATGCAAAACAACGTAACAAAGAAACTGACAGAACGCGACTTTACAAAAATCAGACGTGAAAAAGAAAGTCAAAAAAAGAACAAGAAAGAAATCAGCTAATATAAAAGGAAGTTAAGTGTTGCTTTATGTAAGTAAATTAAAGTGAGAACCCTTAAAAATAAAATGAGCCTTGAACCTTTTTTGGGCCATATTGGTGATGCAATTCATGCTTGAATTTGTAAAAAAAAAAAAAAAAAAGTAGTTTTCCAGGGTGTAATACAGTTTTATAAGAATCTAACAGATGTTAGAAGTTATTACACTGCATTTCAGAGGCTCCAGTTCCTTTACCTTACCACATTTGGAGATAGATAGTAACTAAAGCTATCAGACAAATGTAGGGGAGTAAAAAGTACAATATTTGCCTCTGAGATGTAGTGGAGTAGAAGTATAAAGTTGCATAAAATGGAAATACTCAAGTACCTCGAATTTGTACTTAAGCAGCCTGCGGTACCTGAGTGAATGTACTTAGTTACATTTCACGACTGTTCAACATAAAGCAGTACAAATAACCAGCTATAATATTAAAATATAATACAACTTTGAAAGGGGCAATTCTTGCATAATGTGTACGTTTGTGCTTTTGATTGCATACATTTTGTTGATTATGCTTCTGTACTTTTACTTAGGTAAGATTTCGATTGAAGGACCTTTGTAATGGAGTATTTTTACATTGTTGTATTGCTACTTTAAAGGAACTGAACACTTCCTCTGCCACTGGTTAAACAATTGCAAATTACACCCTTACAGGAAACTCCACAAACAAAGGAGATACACATTACTTGGATGTTGATGATGTGTCCAATATTTGCGGAAATAAACTCAAAGCTCACATTTCACCCATGAATATTATTTCTGCAGGACATGAACCAGGCTTAGACTACTGCCATAAAGTCTGGCCTCGCGAGACTAATTGGCGTCAGACCTCGTCATGTGACGACCCCATGATCCTATGCGGAAGAAGGGATTTCAACAGTGACAACACAACACAACACAGACAGGGAAACGCGATTATTAACCGATTACATTTTCCGTTTTATTTTTATCTCGCCTCCTATCAGCCCAGCAATGGACGGATCTGTCAGAGCATCTTCAGACGCCGCAGCCGGGCCGCCGCCTTATTTTAGGGGGTGAGAAAACAATCAGTAACTTTAAACGAATAGCTAACGCTACCTAGCTAGCATGCTAGCTAGCTTTCTGTCTGTGCAGTGGCGCCTGGCCTTCAAGACTCCGTCCCCCCTGTGCTGCTTGATGCTGAACATGATGTACCAAAGTTTACAAAAGATTTTTATTTAATGTGGCGTCCTGGAACACAACAGAAAATATCGCCAAGGGACATCCTCACATCAGTAGTTGTCAGCATGTTCAGAGTCCCGTTGCTCCTTAACAGTAAGGTCGCTGTCTTGTTGTGTCTCGGCTGACTCATAAACTTGTACTCTTCTGCAGAAATGAAAGCTCCCTGGTTTCAGCCCTCAAGACACTGCTGTTCTTCACCATCCTGATGGTCACGCTGCCAATTGGACTCTACTTTGCATCAAAGGCGTACATTTTTGAGGGTAAAGTTTGTCCCACTACATTGGTCGTGTTTGCAGGGCGATGCCAGCCCTGACATGTTCATTTTGTTAAACTAGTTTAGAAGAGTAGGGTGCTGCCACAAACTGCTCTCACCTAGTTTCAAGTCAAAAAGCTTTGCACAGTAACCAGAGCCTGACTGATACTGGTTAGGCCGATATTGATTTTCGAGAATAAAAAAATCCAATTACAATGTATTAGCTGATATTTATTTTTTAACATAACGGTGTGAAAATTTTACTTGTCAGTGCTTTGTGTTGAAAAGACTATGTGATGGCATCACTGTTTGTAAAATATCACAAATAATATAGGCCTGTCATATTTTTATCGGTCAGGCTCCAATAGTAACACTTCACTAAAAGGAGATGGTTTGCAGTATCCTTCCTTTCATTTATAAAAAATCTCTTGATTTCTTGATTTTCAATTGAGAAACCATATATAGATAAACTAACCAGATGAGAATGTCTATTTGTGGCCAATTACATATCTAAAAAATGTCACATTTACTCATGTGCAAAAATCTGTATAGACAGTATAGAAAACTCTGATGCTAAACAATTTTTTTTATCATCTCAAGATAATCATCATTTCGCCAACCCCTACTCTTATTTTTCTAATGGGCATTAAACATGTTTAAAATCTAAGTCAATGAAAGTAGTAGGCCTCCTGATTAGGCTGGGTTTTACATGAAAAGTGATCTAGACACCCCTGCACTTCTGGTACTGTAATGCTTGCTGGCACTGTTAACTGTTCTCCTCCTCCTTCTTCCAGGTTCGATGAAGATGTCCAGCTCTGACAGCTACTTCTATGCAGCCATTGTTGCAGTGCTCGCTGTGCATGTGGTTTTGGCTTTGTTTGTTTATGTGGCCTGGAACGAAGGCACTCCTAAGGAGAAGGGCAAACACGATTAAGGCATGTCCTTATCAGCTCATAAGACCGGAGGAGACTGACAGACACGGGCATGGATCCGCAGCCCCCGCACCATGGGCTAAACACAGTACCATCTACCAACCAGACTGTTAGGGGATCTGGTTTGCGCTTAGGCTTTAACTCGAGGTTAAAGCAAGAAACTACTTTGTCATTCACTGCCATGGGGGAGTGGAGGCTGTTGGTTGTGTTTTTTCACCATCCGCAGCAGCCCACTTTTTGACTTTTTGTTCTCCGAATATGTTACTTTTGTTGACAGAGGACGGCCCCTATTTTTAAGAGGCTTTGTTATAAACTGTCATTTGGCTAAGAGCTAAAAGTCCCTTCATAGTGAAGAGTTTGTCATGTAGGAAAACATCTTGGGTTTTGGATGATGCGTGCGTGCGTGTTCTCACACACACACACACACACACACACACACTGTATGTACTTGTAATGTGTATGTATGAAGGATTTGATCCCAAAATGCTCTACATCCATTCTGTGGGAGTTTGTGCGACTGAATTGATCATTCTTTCCTCGAATTTCAGTTCGTATCTGCATACATTTAAAGATGACTCTTTACTTCAATAAAAACTCAATGTGCTTAACTTTCATACCACATTTTGGATTAAAATCTTCATATTTTGTCCTGAAAATAATCAGATTTATCTGTTTGTCCTTGTAAACAAGTGTTTTTCTTTCTGTTTTAAAGTGTTTGTGAACTGTAGCTCAGTGATATTTTGGAACTTTGGATTAGAAACTGATTGCAAGATCAAATTGTATTCAAAGGATTGTTTTGTATTGAAGGTGTTTGTTGATCTGAAGATGAAGATGTATGTGAAGTCCGTGTGATGCAGATGAGAATGTTGACTTGCTCAAATAAAGTTGAAAAAACGTTTACTTTTTAGTCGTTTCACATATTTTCAAAGGCTTTGTGCTATTTTTGTTGTTTCCCTAAAACACTACAGATTGTCGACATGTCAAAATGTGTATGAGACCCCTTGTACAATTTACTATTGATATTCCCTATAAAGAATACAGTAATGATGCACACAAAATCGGATGCAAAAAAATCTGTTTTTATGTTGACGTCGTGGTCTTCAGGTTTCTTACGTGCTATCTTTTTAAAACATATAATACAAATAAAATAAGCAGACTTATACTGAAAAGGTTTGAGGTTAAAACATGCCTGCCACATATAAAATATATTAGTGGCTTAATCTGAGTTTTTATCTTCAAGAAGATGCTATGATGAAATCTGGGATGAACGTTTTTTTAAAATGAGCTCTGCGTGTGATAAACAAGCTGTATCACACAGGAGGCAATGACTTCCTCTACCATCTGTTGTGTAAGCCACACCAAACCGTGTGCACCGAAATGCATGTGTGGTTGTGCAGTATGTGCATTTATTTACTTAGGGACTTTATTTCTCAGGAATGTCAGCTTCGTTTTATTTATCTTTTGAAGTCAAAATCACGTATGTGAGTGTGCAGTCTATGTGTCTCGCTTTGTCAGAGATCATGTGTGATAGATGTGTTATAGTGTTTATCCCAGAAGCAAATTCAACTGTCACAACAGTAACAAGCCTGACATGCAAAATGCTATCATGAAAACTATTAAAATATTCATCCTCTTTCAAAGCAGAATGCACATAAAGGTATTTCATTGTTATATATTATATTGTGTGCACAGAAAAAAATCAATCAAGTCACCTTAACAACACAAGCTTTCTCTAATGTCTGCTGCTTCTCTAATGTCAACAGTTCATGAGAGACCTTATTGGCTTCTGCAGAGTGTTCTTGCTGTCACATGGTGGCAGCAAACAGTCAGCCTGTTCCTACAGACAACACAACATGGAAGCCAAGACAAGAACTGACAGATGCCAAGCCATAATGATGCTTTCTGCCTCAGAAACCATGTCAGCAGCTGATTTCCATTCATTTTCCTCTGTGCTGTCTGCGTGAGTCCCTTTTCAACAGCCCCGTAGTGTAGTTCACACACGGTATTCTGCAGAGTTTGGTGTTGGAGCTGTGCAGTCTGCATTGAGTTTAACAAGGCTGGTGTTGGTGATGAGGTGACAGGCCTGCAAGCAATCAGACTGATTCAGTCAGCAAACATCAGAAGCCCATGTTTTTCCTTTTGGCTGATATTTCATTGCAGCAACGCAAAGTTGGTGCAAGGGCACGCTTTGCTTCTGGCTCTTTGTCATTTATCACACATTAGCAGGTTGGGTGCATAGTGTCAGTGTGATGGAAAACAGGTCAAAGAGCACAGAACACTTACTTGAGTCAGAGATTAAATAAAAACTTCAACAATGCTCCTTAATGATTTTATTCTGTGTGTCCTGCCAGGCTTAAAATGCAATCCACATTCAGCACTGACTCTGCATACATGTTCTAGCTGAACAAATTAGACAGATACATAGGCACCATAATAACTGCTCACTATTCTGTGTACTCGGTTATTTACCAGTAAGATGTGAATTAAAACAGAAATGGCATTACAAGATATAAGGTGTCTCTGTGACTTGAATTTCCTCTGCCCAGCAGATGGCGTGCCCAGCAGATACAACCCTCAGATGGGCAGTGTGTCAGTGTTTAAGTAAAAGTAAAGGGAGAGGGCAGTAGAGTACTGTGCTACAGCTGGTGGAAAATAATATAAAGCATCACACCACAGGGAGCAAAAAGAATAAAGTGATAGAATAACTCATCTGGACACATAAAATTATATCCACCATTACACATAACCATGGCAGCGCTTTATTGTGTTAGTCTGTGCTGTTATTTCCCATGAAACTCTGCTCAGGGGCTTTTGGGAAGATAATTACTGGCTTTAGCACTGAAGAAACAACAGCACTGGGGTATTACTTATTTATCCCAAACATGTAAAACCTTTTTCAGAGTATATAATTATTGTGCAGGTTTTTATAAAGATCAGCAGAAATTGAAAGTGTCCTCAGTCTTGACTCTCTTGATTAGGCTAAAGCCCTACAATTAAAAATACTATACTACATATTCAAATATATCTCAGCCCCATAGACTATAAAAGTGTTGCTGACATTTTCTGTGTACTGTATATTTTTTTATATAGGATAATGCGACAATCTATTTTGAGCGTTGAAGTTTATTAATTTAACTGAAAGGTAATTGGAAGTCTATTGGCTACTTTTTAGATTTGCTCATAACTATCCTTTGTATTTAAAATTTTTAAAAAAACAATCCCTCATCTCTAATGAGTAAGGTCAGCTAAATAAGTAGCCAAGTGACATTAAGATCCTTAGACCCTGTCCAGAGGGACAGATAATGTTGCTTCCATCTTCACTTTATTCTGCATCTTAACAAAAAGCAGAACTACTTCTAAGTAAAATGTGTCCAAAAATGAAATATAAAGCGAATATTAAGTGTAATATAATTTTGGCAATTTCTAATTTCCCTTCTGATGTGCAACTTGGTGGCTATGTGAAAATCATTATTTAATTAAGATATAAACTTTTTAATTAGGGTAAATTCTTTGTGCACTTTTAGTAATTAATGGCAAAATGAATTTTTAAAAGCCACACCCAAGTAAATTTTGTACAGTCCCTTAGATAAACATTGAAATCATCATTCTTGGATGCGAGTGTCATTGGTTATCATGCTGCTATTGATTTCACTTGCAGTGCTACAAAATACAAAAGCCATCACTGATCGAAGTCATAGCAGTTTTATACAAAAAAAACTACCTCATGTCATTTAATGTTAACAAATCACAGTCTTTTATTGTGGACATACTGTGAGAGTAGCATGTCAGCTACGCTGTAGGTCTTCTATAATGGTCAGGGCCTCTGATGCAACTACAATTTGAAATGTTGGCCTTACACTAAAAGGATTTCATTTCAAAGTGCTGGATATCCATCTATTCTCACAACTCATATCTATTCATCTGTCAGCATTTCAAAAACACATAACACCCTTTTCTCAAAGATGATCCCTTTATTATATTTTAAGATGATGTATTGTATGTCTTAAAATAACGCCATGCTTTATTACATTTTTAGAATCAGAGACAATTCTGGTTTACTTACTGATTTATGGAGCCATACATTGCAAATAACACTCCTGACTGTTTTGTCTGGGAGATCTGAAACATATTTTTTCTGGCACAACACACAAGTTAAGAATAGTATGCCCAGACTACACTCAATCACATCTCAACACATCAAGAAAGTCAAAAGAGTCATTTAGTTTTTCAGAAATTGTACTTGTTTGTTTTTTTTAAGACATTTAGATTCAAGTAAAAAATCTATTTGTTCTTCCCTTCACACGTCATTGAGAGAAAATCATGAACGTACCAGTCCAAAGTTATGAGAGAGCTTCCTTGCCATGAACATGCAACAGTATGTCATTCATTTTCAAGGTTTCCATACCAGGGTTGCCTGTGTGCTGTGCTTTCCTGGCACAGATGAATGTAAGATGTGCGTGCGTGGGTTATGCAGACAGCAAAGACTTTACACATGACATGTTTATTCCCGTTCAAGCACGTCGGTTTTTAACAGGTTCAAATGTTTGTGTGTATATACTAATGACTCAAACTACATTTGGTAGATTCTAATTTCAGAGATTCAGTGTTTAAAAAAATACACTGTATGTTGCATACACTGTATGAGCTACTGTGTATAGAAACTAAATATTACCAATATTATCGTTTCCACTCCTGTGCTGATCTTGATTTATTTGTTTCAGGAATATGAAATAACAGTTGCAACATGTGCTCCAGTGAAATGGTTCCCCCTTTTCCTGATAAAGACTTGAGATCATAAATGCACCACTAACTTTGCAAATTTAAGACAGATTTATTTCAAGCAGTTTTACAAATATGGTTGTCACCAAGTGCTTTACAGAAAACAAATGACACAAACACAGATATAAACAAGGATAAACAAAACAATGTGCTTATAATTATGTATTTGCAGGCTGTTGCAATAAAAGAGAGAGAGAGAGAGAGTTCAAATGTGGGAATTCCTGACTCCAGTGCAATTTCTTTTGAGGCACGTCCTGGAATAACGTACAGTATTCCCAGTGTCCAATGTGTTGTCAGGTATTGCACAACTTTTCACTTCAAGTCTAAACAAGTGAACTATGCTAGGTGGTGACCTCAGAACTGTTTAAGGAAGTTAAATTTAACTATTCTCCCTATCTGATTTCCTCAAATGAGGTCAGGCCAGTGCTGAACAAGTTTCTGCCCTGGATTCTGTTCCCAAAGTTTGGGCAACTTTATACATAGAGTTGCATTTTTGGCTTCATTCACATTCATCACGCATAGAAAAAAAGATACGCTGATTGTAAAACCTGAGTGGACAGTACTTTTTGTTGATTTTGTTAGATTCTCTGTGATAATAGTGAACAGTGGAAGCTTCATACCATAAACATATCAATTAAAAAACAATCAACATTGACTGAAAATATGGTGTCACAAATGGTGTTCCATATACCATTAATGCTGCAGTCTAATGTGAAATCCAATTAAGTTTTTCAAAAGAAAAAGAAATACCAGCTATGAGACACTTCTCAGTGGAGCAGAATTTCCTTGAAGTTCATTATAAATGTGATTATTGAACCAGTCTTTACACATTATTGTACAACTGCAGCTTCTCCATGTGTCCTATAAATGTCACTCCCTTCTAAGTTGGAATGAGTCAAACCTGTGACATCTTAAAGAGGGGAGTCAGTTCAGCATGTATGAATGCTTCCAAACAGCATACGATCCCCTCACCGCAATTTAAGACCCCTCAGAGAAACATAAACCTCCTCATATCTTCAGATCGTCTATTCTAGTCTTGTTGTTGCTGTGTTTGGCACTGCGGCTGGGCCTGGCCTGCGTAGGTGACCCAGGGGCTGATCCTGCTCCCTTCTTTCCTTTCAGGTCACATTCCTCTGGCTTGCTGCTGCTCCTTTCTACTGCCAAGTTGTCTTTATTCTGTTTGTAGGCTGCCTTGCTGTGGTAGGGGTGTAAAGACGATTCTGTGCCCTCAGACAGAGGAGTGAGGTTGTAGCTGGGTACGGGCGGGTAGGCTGGCTGCACTTGGTGGAAGTAGTCATCATAACTTGGCGCAAACGGCACAGCGGCCTCGCTAGGCTCCTTGGAGATACTCTCAAAGGACTGTTCATCTCTCCTGAAGGTGATGCCCTGGCGGCACTTGGTGAAGCCCAGGTGGTAGATCTCTATGAGGTTGAGGAACAGAGACACGCTAGCCACTCCCAGCATAAAGATGATGAAGATGGTTTTCTCTGTGGGACGGGATATGTAGCAGTTTACCACATTGGGGCAGGGCGGTCTGTCACATGTGTACATGGGCTTCAGCTCAAAGCCATACAAGAGGTACTGAGCCACAATGAAGCCCACCTCAAACAGGGTTTTAAAGACCACATTAAAGACATATGTGCGCAAGAGCGCCCCCTGCAGGCGCACTCGTCCCTTATTGTCCCTCACCAGAGGCTTTTTGTGCTTAGCATCCACAATAAGGTCTTGCTTGTCCGAATGTTGTGCATTTTCCTTCTCCTTCTCCTTGTGCTTGTCCTCCATTCGCACTAGATGGAGGATGTGTCCCAGGTAGATCAACGTAGGTGTGGACACAAAGATGATCTGCAGCACCCAAAAGCGGACGTGGGAGATGGGGAAAGTGGTGTCATAGCACACGTTCTCGCAACCGGGCTGCTTGGTGTCGCAAGTGAAGCCCGACTGCTCGTCGCCCCACACCTTCTCTGTCGCAGCACTCAGGATTAGGATGCGGAAGATGAACAGGACGGTGAGCCACACCTTCCCCACCACAGTGGAGTGCTCCTGGGCTTTTTCTAGAAGCTTTCCCAGCAGGTTCCAGTCCCCCATGGCAGTGTGAGCTCAGATCTGGGACTAGAGGTACAAAAAAAGTCAAAAACGGTTTCTCAATTTGATTTGTGACTCATGTATAGATTTGTCTACAAAGAAAATACACGAAATGATGAAAATAAAACTAATCTAGAGGTTAAAGTAAGCTTCAGCGTTCCTGATGACTACAAATTCTCTAAAACGTTCTTACCAAGTTCAGCAGAGCTCAGACCAATTGAGTCTTTAGGGAGCCAAGCTGCTAACCGAGTGTACAACTGGGGTACTCTGCTGCTGAGCAGGTAGTGGCCTTTTCCACGTGGACGCAGACAGGATTATATTTACTTTAGGAGGGTATATATTTGGCAAGTGTGGACAGGGGGGAAGGCAGGTTCCAGTCATGATTCTACGGCTCCTGGCCTTCATAGCCCGAGCCACAGCAACATGATCCACATGAGGTGAAATCAAACACCAGTGCGAATTAGAAATAGTTGAGTAATGTCTGTACTGTCAGCTCCTGTAACACATTGTTATAAATATATTCTACTTCTGATGGATGTACTGTACAGTAGCAGGACAGCACATTCAGGGTATGCTAGTGTTTCAACAACTGTAGACTGGATTGTAGTTTTAGACAAATATATTCTTTCAATTTTAAACCCCTCAGACTATGTAATCCCCCATGACAAAATATAATATGATGAACATTATAAGAAAAAAAATAAAGAAGTGGTTCTCTCAAGAGTGCTACACCTAGCATTGTTCCCACACAAGACAGTCTGTAAACAAGCAGCAGTCTTTGGGTACAACACATACCCTAAATAAGTTGTCTAACGTTTGTCTAACTTTAACTCCTGAAAGTACTTAAATCTACAAATAATAATAAATAATCACAAAGAAGTCACATTTACTGGATAAACCCACCTTGTCAGCTCATACATCCCCTGTGGTGAAGACCTGCACGTCTTTGGGGGTCCATGAGGCCGCCTGCTTCGCTGACAGGCTTCAGTGCAAAGCTGATCTTCGGGCCCCCAGCAATGCCCTTGAATGGACAGGAAAAGTGGACTACTAGCCACAACCTCTGTTCCACACCGACAAGCCCACTGACTGTCTTCTGTTTTCCAGTGCAGCTCGGGCAGGAATCAGGATGCAGGCCCCGGGGTCTTCCACTGACCACAACACACACATAACCTGCTGGACACTCTCTCAACCATGTCCGGCCTGCCCTCCCTCAAATCCCCCTCCCTTCCCTGTGGTTAAATTTGGCACAGGGTACACTCTCTAATGTAAACTATTAAAGCCCCTCTACTTGCTTGTTACAGTGAGTGACAAGTCAACTGGCCAATGATGTTGTCTGCTAAGTCTCTCTGGCCACAAGTGCTTCTGGGGTAAATATAGCATGAGGGTATCTCCTATCATGGGGGGCATGATTTGGAGATGAGTAACCATTTGCATCTTCAAGTTACAAACCACAGTGACAGGAAGGAGGAACATCTGTGATAAAGTTCTGTTTCAACATATCGGTAATAAAATAAGCCTCAATTTTAAGTATTAAAATGGAAAACACTTTATATAATTACTGAGGTTATTGTCCTTAGTTATTTGACCCATTTGGTACACCTTTTTGAAAGTTGTATGTTTGCTAAATAACTTCAAATAACAAAATTATCAGGCAGTTTATTTCATTATATTACATAATGTACACACACAGTTTCAACCCATATTATATATTAACTGGATTGTTTACCCAGATGCCTGGATTTAGGCATAAATGTCAGGGTCTTTGTGTGCGCTACAATATGAAGATCTTCATAACAGAACAGTTGTATAAACCAGTGTACAGGACATTACATTTTCAGGACCAGAGAGACACTGAATAACATCATATGCAGGGTAATATTAAGGGAAGCAAGTACAACTGTCAGGCATGATGGATCTCTGTTAAAAAGTAGGTCAACCTCTAACATTTTTTCTGATATAACAAAAAAAGATAACATCAAACAGAAGCTTCAATGAAGTAAGTAGGCAGCATTCACAATTGAATACAAATATTTACATATCCAAAGACATATATACAGTACTGGGATTTGCAATATTCTAAAAGTGGCCCAGCAGACAAGTGAAGAAGGAATAAGAATAAATGAATTATTGTAATTTTGCCATTTCATCAGTTGAATATCACGTGGCATCTTCACCAGTACCTCCATTGTTGTTAGTGAATCAGGCATGGAAAGACTCCAGGACGAAGCTTTATTGAAATGTCCCAGTAAATACGTTTGGTCTGTGCACCATTCTGACCACGCTGTCGAGATAGCATGTATTATTAATAGTAGTAAAGATGTGTCTGTGGAATTTTTTTTTTCAAATCTTTATTTTTTAATCACTTGAACAATAGTATCCAATGACAGTCGTCCATATCTGGACAGTATTTTAAAACTTTCTTTGGTTTTCTTCACCAACTGTTATAATATTTCCATAGCAGTGTGCCAAGTTACATAATAGTTACAGCTGTCTGCACAAAGTTTAGCAAAATCAAATAAGTAACTGTCTAATAAAATCTAAGCAACCCATTGCTTAAAGGGCTGTTACTGACATTTAATGGCATTTAATCAAATAAATGACCTTTTCCTCCATTACCTTGCTTTGACTCAGACTGAAATTAAATATGGTACATATTAACAATATTTTTCATGTAAATAAAAAGTTCACTTTCTATCCAGCATTTTAGTCTCTAAAGTAATCTTTGCTTCTTTAAAAAAGGACCAGACAATTTACCAGAAATCATATATACACTTTATATTACTTACTGAGCACATTCCAAAGCTTAGATTTTTTTTTTGTTTTAATGTTTTCGTGTACAGCTGCCCGTTTCCTTTAATTGAAGTATGGTATGAAAATCAATTTGTTAAGACTTCATGTAACTTTCTTAAATAGGTTTTTGTGTGAAAGCGCCATTATTGTTGCGTGATTGGTGAATTTATGTACCGGTGGGAAACTGACATCCAGGAATCGAACCGTTTCCCAAACAGAAACTGTTATAACGTGAAAATTTATATTCATGTTATCTTTTTCAAATCAACATTTGCTTGATAGGCATGATTTTGATAGATCATAGCTTGTAAATACAACTGTGTGCCAGCTATTGATGGTTTCCAACTGGTTCACCAACCTGCCACACCTGCAGGATTTTCAAACAAATCCTTAATTTGAACTGCATTATCAAGCAACAATGACACAAGTTTGACAAAAATGAACGAAGGTTTGATGCTCACAGGCAGTTTCTTTAGCTCAAGAAACTTTGCGCCTTGGCGAGTTGCTTCTCATACTATAGTCAAATGAAACCACTAAAATCTACAAAATAAATTTGAGACTTGGCAAATTGTTGACACTAACGTCAACTATGCCTGATTTGTAGTACATCGGCTAAAACATGCAAAAACACTGGTATAGTCCTTTAACCTTCACTACTGGCTCCAAATAGTTTAGAGGAGTTCCGACAGCAACTAACACTCGTGTCAGTAAAACCGATAACAAAAAAAACAGATGAGTCAATAAGCGATTGACTGAATGATACATAAATAAATGGTCTGAACATGATCAAATATACAGTATATGTGACATTAATGCAGAGCAACATGCTCCATGGACATGTGTGATTACTGTTGATTAGTTTAAAGGGAAGAGGACAGGCACAGTCTCAGAAAGCAGAACACCTTTCACCCTTCTCAGCTGGGCTCTTTTTGGTCACAGTGAACTTAGACTTGAGAGAATGGTCTGCTATCAGCTGATTGATTTCATTTTGCCTATAAGAAGACAATCTTTGACTTATCCAAGCTTCTTTTGACTCGTCATCAGAGCCTCCGAAGCACCGTTTGCAGGCCCTGCCTATGAGGTATACAACCTCAGCCAGGTTAAGCAGCACACACACCCCAGACACTGCCAGCATGAACACAGTGAATATGGTCTTTTCTGTCGGTCTGGACACAAAACAGTCCACTGTGTTGGGGCAGGGGTACGAATCACACTTTACCAAACGCACCATCTTAAAGTCAGGATAGATCAAGTAGAAGATGTAGAGAAATGCCACCTCGAAGATGATTCTGAAGAGGATACTGATCATGTATGTCCACCACAGAGCTCCGCTGATCTGAAACTTCTGGTTCTTGATGTGTTCCAGCTCCTTGGGGCTGCAGCGGCCCGTCCTCTTCAGGATCTTCTTGTCGATGTGGCGTCGGTGGGCCACATGCATGGCCACCAGCAGGGCGGGGGTGGAGACCAGGATAAGCTGGAGCGCCCACAGGCGGATGTGCGAGATGGGGAAAAACTGGTCGTAACAGACGCTATTGCAGCCAGGCTGCTGGGTGTTGCAGATGAAGCTGGACTTCTCATCTCCCCAAACACTCTCAGCAGCAACCACCAGGACCAGGATACGGAAGATGAAGATGACGGAGAGCCAAACGCGTCCGATGCCGGTAGAGTGCCTGTTTACGCCGCTGATCACGGCATAAAAGGTCCCCCAGTTCATTTTTGACTCCAGGTCTGCAAAAAAATAAAAGGTTACATTTTAAGTCAAGGCTACATTGACGTAGGCTAAGCTATTTCTCTAGCTAGAGGTCAACTGTTATAGCCCTATTATTAATGTAACAATATAAAATAAGGGAATTTTATCAAAATTCATCAAAATGCCTCAAGAAAAGTAAAATAACCTGATTTCTTAAAAAACATGCACCTTTAGCCCTTCGTATTGAACTAAAGTCATATTTGTAGCAATTATCAGTTTAAATAGCTTATAGTTATTGTTGTTGTCCACAACAACTTAGTTAAAGTTTAGTTTAGTCTAATTTAGTTAAAGTCTAACTGTTGTAACAGTTTTTAGAGGTTTACCAGGCTCAGCCCGCGGTGCAAGCGGCGTAAGCAGCGCCGGGTCCAAAGATGACCATCTTGAGGTGTGGCCCGAGCATCAAGCTGGGTTTGGCAGAGTGAGGAACAACAGAAAAGAATTGCCAAGTCGCAAGTTGGCCGTATAAAAAGCATGGGTGATGGCCTACCACCGTGTACCGTCACAAGACGCAACAGGACAAAGCCAATTGCGAAACATTCGCCGAGCCACGTGATTTGCTCACCCTGTATTAATACTGTACTCCCAAACTGACCTACAGCCCAGTTGCAGACAGACTGCCAACACATTTCTCCAAGGAACCAGCAAGACATTCATCTCATTATGAGATTTTTTTTTTAAAAAGACAAGTGAGAGACCTCTATTGTTTGTCAGAAAGGCTACAGACAGACTTGAGCAGATTTGCCTAAAAAACTTGAAATGATCAAAATCTTTAAAAGCTGATTCATTCAAATATTACTATTAATTTAACAATTTTGTCAAGTTGAGGCAATGGGGCATGTCAGTCATCACTCACATAAAATCTGACCTCGTTCCACACTGAATGTTAGTATAAAACAGAATTAAATTATAGAACATGTATTTTACCTTCAGCTGTGTTGGTACACAAAAATGTGTACAAAGCAGGAAGAAATGAATTAAAATATTGTGTTTTTTAGCAAGCCAAAAGGCTGGATTGAGAACACCATGCGTTTGGAAAATGCTAATCATTCCTCCGCCACTAGCCACTGCCCTGCACCATAGCAGTCATATGCTCTTATATAAACTATTTACATACAATGGCGGCCTTTATTGGGCTGCAACAAGACTCTTTAGAATTCAGATCAAACGCCTCGATTTCCGCCTACCCCGGGCAAAAGAAGGAATCTGTGTGGACACAAAAGGCCTCAGCCTGCCACATTATTTATTGTGCTTGGCAGGGCAGGGAAGTGAAGGAAGCTTTTGACCTGAGCCACTGTCATTGAGAGCACAGAGTCACTAACAGGTTTGCAGAAAATACATGAGCTGTTCATCTAATGAAAACACTAATGTAGTCTTAATTTTATTTAATTGAGATTTAATTAAGACCAGTTGTCTCATTTGTTCAAGCTGATTTTTGTAACATGTCACAAATTTAAATGCTGCAATACTGTAAATTAGGCAAATATATTGTAATTATGAAATTAAATTAACTTAAATTATTGCTTTCATTGTTTTGATATCCATTTGTGAGCACATGACATTTAAAGATACTGTATGCAAATTGTCATTTGGGTTAAAGCTTACTTCAGAGTTAATGTTTAGTCCGTCTGCTATAAAGCACAAGTGTGCATATGACTGAGCTATTGGTACAGCATGTGAACAATCTATTAAAAGTGAGGGATGCAAACTCAATCCACATGCTCTCAGATCCCATATCACTTCAAATCAGAGGATTGCGTGTCTTTAGAATTCCTTTTACCATTATCAGCTGAGATTTCAGTGTGTTGTGGTCAAACTCCACCCTATAACAGTAGAAACAATAATTTACAGTAACAACAAACTGAAAGCAAGTGAAAACACAATGTAGTCATTTGTTATGTACTATCAGATGACCTACAGAAATTCACTGTGCTGTGAGCATTTCTGCGTCACTTGTAACAAATGTAGTAGGAGGGTTGGGTGGCTTGGTAATTCTTTGAATGAACTAAACCTAATTCATATTCACTCTAAAGAAGATACACTACTCTACAATACAGAAAGATAGGGCATACCGTTCTAGATAACAGTTTTATTATGAAAGCATAGGTATATATAGTGCATTCAAAATAATAGATCTGCCATTTTACAAGAACTCAATATTAACCAAGGCAACATGACTCTAATAATGATTATTATCAAAGGAAAGTGATACATAAAAAATGAAATAACATGGACCTACTGTATGTGGCATAGCCAAATCAAGTATTGCTTAATGGAGGGCAGGTAATCTGACTGAACTTGCACTGTCTTGTGGCTGCAATAACCAGGACTTGTGACACACTTCCTCATTTATAGGAAATAGGAAATAAAAAGTAGAGAAAGTAGAAAAGGTGCACAAAACTATGGCCATGAGTTCCAATATTAGCTTCACACTCACATTCACTAGAAATAGCTTATGAACTGCAATGTAAGACATAAAAATACACAAGAAAGCTGATACATGCTACTAAATGTGTACTAATCCAGTCAATGCCTTAAGTTTTAATTCAAAACTTTCATCTATATATTTACATTTTATTTTTTATGTAAAAAGTCTTCATTTAGTGTACTGCAAAGTACAAATCACAGCAGTTTGTCAATGTGTAAGATTTACTTTAAGTCCACTGTATGTTCACAGATGGTCAATGTAATGATTCTTATTTAAGAATCATTACATGTCTCAGTGTTTAGATTGGTCTGCTACACGGCAGGGCTGCCATTAGAATTTTGACAATGATTGGCTGTCAGACAAGCCATACAAAATGTGACCAACCTAAGTACATAGATCCCTTGCTTTCTGAATTACTTCTTGCTTTGAGTATAGCACGAGATGAGGTATTTCTCCCACTCAGAGTCCCGTTTCCTCATTTTAAGCTGAAGAGTGCCTACAAAGCAAAACAAGAATTTGAGTGAAAATGAGAGTGGTGGCAATGGGGAAGACTTTGAAAATGAGTGCTGCTCTGGTCATACACAGGCTATACTGCCACCTACTGTAGATGCACTATTTGGGGTAAACAATTTCCAAACTCTACTTACCTCTTTTCATGTGACCGACATTCATCAGTTTGTTATGTTTCGCATGTCCGTTCTGGGCCAGTCTCAAAGACAGTGATGCACCTCTCCTAAAAATGAAGATAATATCATCGTACAGTTAACATACTGGGCGGTTACTGCAAGTTTCTTAATTCACCAAAATACACAATTTATACAATGAGAGCTAAAACATTTTTTAAAAAGGGCACACTTGTTGGCAGAAATATTAGATGCAGCAATAAATCTTAGTAACTTTATCAGCTGTTTCCCCATTTACAGTTCTGTTCATTCTAAACTTAAAATTCACAATTAACTAACTGTTTCATACAAGTACCTCATGGCTCCGAGCTTTCCCTTTTCCAAGAATAGCTCGACTTTGGGCCCCTGTGGGTAAAGTCTGGCATAGAGCGTCCTGTTGTGCACCATTGCTTGGAACCAGCCTACTGCCTCCTCTGTCCAATCGCTCCCATTCACAGGAGTCACCTAAGGGGGAGGAAACAGACAAAAAATACCATGAACTGAGATAATTCATTTCCTTTATCACTTAGCAATAGATAAGGCTGTGACTAATCATGTGGACAAACGCCAATACTGTAACCGAGTCTCCACTCTCACAGCAGAGCACAGTATATTAACCATTTCCGTGTATGAAAATCCTGAGAGGACTAATCTGCATGCCTGCTGCTGAAAATCATGTTCATCAGTGAGAGCTTCATGTGGTACATACATGTGAAAAATTACAAAGCCAACATTATCAGTAGGGAACCACTCACATTTGCCAGTGAGACTCGTAGAGCTTGAAGTGGTAGGATGGCCATTTCTGGGGTCAGCTCCTTGATGTTCCACAGTGACAGGCAGGCAGTGTCACCGTGGTCCAGCCTCTGCACCTCCACCTTGATGGACGTCTCACTCCCTGCACCATCAGTGGCATTATTATCTGACGTCCAAAAAGACAGAGAGCACGGCAGGTTAAGCTGAAAGAGCATGTAAGGAATTCCCAAGTGGCTACAGGCGAGGAAAGTGACACTGCTACCATCTAGAGGTATGCATTTGCAAAACCATTCCAATACAAAAAACTGGACCCACCTCCACTAACTCCACATATCTTCGTCACCTGAGCCCTGCACCATTGTTCTTGCTTAGGGAACCAACCCATTACTCGGGTTCCAATGTCTGGTATGCAGTTCTGCTCGGCATATGAACTACTGGCTTTCCAGCTGCTGCAAATGAGAAAAAAAAATGACAACCAGAAACATGTGGATTATTAAAAAAGAAAAAAAAAATCTACAAAGAAAGCAGTAATGAATAAAAAGTGGCTCTCAGGTTTTGTTAATGTGATCAGGGAATCAGAGAGGGTTAAGAAAAGTTGAGAAAAAGCAGACAAGAGATTAGAATCCATGCTCAGCGACTTACTCTGTGATGAGGGCCTGCAGCTTCATGATGGAGTCTGCGTGCTGGACATAGAAGTTGCCTGGGCTGACAATATGAGACACCACAACTTCAGTCTCTTCAAACCTCGGGACCTGGAACTCAGGAATGGTAATACTGTTGATTGCTGGCGTTTTAGCACCAGCAGAATTGCTCTTGTGCACAGGTTCTGTGCACTGGAGAGTTTGGGTTTCCCACTGGATGTTTACACAGGAGTTCTCCACCTGAACTGTTATATCCCTGCTTTTATTTTCCAAGGGGCTGGCTTCAGAGTCCCCCTGTCTCACCTCTGTGAAGATGTCTCCAAAATCCCACAATTCAGTCTTTGTTGCAATCACACAAGTGTAGGTCAGAAAACCACTTGATTCTATTCTTTTTACTCTGAAGACTGGGGCTTGGTTTTCAGTGTCTGCACTCAATGTTTTCGGAGCTAGCGCATTGATCAGATCATCGGTCACAGCATGTCTGAGTTGGTAGCTTTGTGTTTTGATGGAAGGCAACACCAACTGTGGCAAACCTGAAGTGTACTTACTTTTCTTCCATTCCATGACAGTGACCTCTAGTGCACCCATGTTTTTAGCTTTTGCTCTTAGGAAGTGAAGCAGTTGAGAGGATGTTTGTTTTTGGTGTTGCACCTGGACATCTTCCTCACATCCCCAGCTTATTAGCGGTGTTATTTTCATTGGTTTAGGGTTACTGACCTCTGGGAATATAGCTTGTATGGGAGGCAGCAGTAGTGGTGGCCTCTCTGTGTTAATCTTGGGACTCTGAATAATGACAGGTGGAAGAATCATAGCATCTGGTGGGTGTTTCTCCTCAAAAACAACAGCATGTTCTTGTTCTTCAGCCATTAAGTGAGAGGATGAGCTTGTGGTCGCAACGGCGCTGTTGTAACTGGACGAGATGCTGCACATCATGTCATCCTGCTGAACCGCTGCAGGCTGGGAAATGAGGAAATGTTTCAACTGCTGAAGGGACAGCGTGGCTCCAAGCACCTGGACTGCTTTGGCTATGGAGCATGCCATGAGTGAGTTCTGCAACATGGGCCCAAACTTCAGAACATCTGTCATTAGGATCCCTTTGTCTCCGAGTAGCTGAAGTTGGTTTGTTCCCACTCTGTTTTTGACACAAACTTGTGGCTCTGTAAAGATGAGAAAAGCATAAAGAGAGAGTTTTTTGTTAAATGACGTTGCACTGAAAATCTTTTCCTAAATCACACACTGGACAAGGCATTTATATTATTATATAAATGCAGTGAAAATGTTATGATTCATTCATGACTTACCAACTGTGTGGTCCTGTAATAAAGCTGAGAGCTTGTCAACGGCTTCACATTTTGTATCCAAAGCCTTTGCGAGATCCCTGAACACACTACTGGGAAAAGATGACTTCAAGAAACCTTGAACTTCTTCATAGGCCTGTGGGAAAAGTGAAACAAGGTTAAGTGATGTTGAAAGCAGGAAAGATTTTTTTTCTCTTTATCCAAAAATACAAGTAACAAATGTTGTGATTATTAGTTGATAGACAGAAAACTAATCATCGCCACTTGTGGTAATAAATTAACAATTTACCAGGACATTTGCCAAACCTTCACTGATTTAATACTTCTAAAATGTGATTATTTCTCTGTTTTTTATAAATTGCACACCGAATAACTTAATAAATGCAGTTTGAAGACATCATCTTGGGCTCTGTGATAACTATTTTTCACTATTTTTTTACGATTAATCAATTAGTTGGAAAAATGATTAATCAATAATGAAAATAACAATTACAACAAGTCTAGCAACAATTACATTCATTTTTAACTCCAAGTTAAATAATAATTTAGCTATTTGCAAAATTATTAGCAAGTTAGCAGACGGTTTGACCATGTGGCCGGTGTACTTGCTAGCTAAGGTTAACTAGCTAAATTAATTTACAGATCATGATAACCTGATATGTTAGGATCTGTGTGTGTGTGTGTGTGTTAAACTGGCTTTAACGTTACCTTGTTGGTGAAGTTGAGAAGTTGTTTTTCAAGTGTATTCCGGGCATTTTCCAGCAAAAAGAGTTTGTAAGTTAACTGCACTTTCTGAGCGATTAAAGAGGGGTGCGGCTGGCGGTACACAACCTGCTGCTGAAGAGTCATGGTCGTCTGAGGGATTTCTGTCGGCAGTGCTGCTGCTGGAGCCCGGGCTCTGACTGCACGTCAGGCGGCTAACGTTAGCTAACTAGACAGACAATTAACTATAAATGTCAATGAAGTTGTTAGCTATTACCAGTTTTGACGGCACTCTTTTGCAGCTTTAGGTTTCTGGTTCTGGAGGGTTATCAAAGTGCAGCAGTTATTCTTTTTCATCTACTTCTTGTCCCTGATGATTTGTCCTTCCAGTCGCGGTCGTCAGTGAAATGCGTCCTGCTCTTTCTTCAGCCACCGACGAGAAGCCAGTATCCGCCATGTTGAAAACTCTGTTCAATGTCGTACGTGCTCCGCCCTCTAACGGGCTTCGCTATTGGTCGCTGGATCGCCTCACCCACCAGAACTCGGAGCTCTCTGCAGCGGAGATTACGGCGGTCCAGACCACAGCGACCGCTTTCCTGCGAATGTCACAGACCTTTGCAATTAATGGCGGCCGCCGATGTGTGCAGCTCAAGTGGGCCACAGGCACCTCTGGTTGGGCCTGTCCTCCATGAAAGAGAAGGAGCAGCGCCTCTTGTTAAACACCCCCCTTTCAACGGTTTCGCTCTGGAGGGGTCCAGCGGGACAGCCTCCACCAGCGCAGGTCATCATGGGCCGGCTCAGTCGTTCCCGCCACGTGGCCGCGGCAGGGATGCCGATGTCTGTGGGAGGTTTCTTTCTAGCACTACACATTCTGATACACACGTATCATGATTTTACAGTTATTAGCAAGTTCTTCACAGATTCCTCCCAGGTTGGTGCGGGACCCTAGGCCAGGCCAGTGTCGGGGACATATGGCCGAGTTCAAGGTTAAGGCCTACAGACACGGTGGCGGGTGTTCACGGCCTGGTGTGAAACCCTCTGCAGGATATCCTGGGTTTCCTGTAGGGCTTGTTCGACAGCGCCCGCCGGTTGAGGTCCCCTGCTCGACCCCTGGTTCCCCAGTGGGACCTCCAGACAATGCTAGGCGGCCTGACGGGTCCGCCTTTCGAGCTCCTGAATCAGGCGGATTTGGGGACGTGGGCCTCGCACATACTCATAGAACTAGAGTTACACCCAGTAACTACTATTTCTGTGTATCCAGCCCAACTAGTTATCTGATTTGAAGTAAAGTAACAGTGTAACGTTAATTTTAATGGGCGTCCTACTCTTTCTTCAACTTATCTGCTTACTTTTTAAAAGCAGCCTTACTGTTTCCAGGTCAGTGTGGACAATAAAATTCGTGTCAGTAAATGGACCTTAAAAAGGCTTTTAGCAGGTGACCTCTTCTTGATGCAGTGGGCTGCTGGACTGCCGGAACTGTGTCCCAAGAATCATTAAAAATGAGGGGAAAAAAGTGCACAGTGAATATGAAGGAAGTCCATGAATACTTAAGACCACAAGAAAAGAACCTATAACCTCTGGATAGGTAAAGTTCAGTGCTCTGAATTCACAAAGCATATCTTCCAGAATCACAAATGATTCAATCTGGTCATGGGCTGCAATTAAGACTGTTTACTACAGACATGGATTCTGCACCTTTTTCAGGGGATGTGTACTGAATAATTCAAAGAAGTTGCATGTGTCATTCAACTGTTTACAGATCAGATCAACAAGTACTGAGACAACAAAATGCAGTTTAGTATCTAACCAGAGGTGCAAAAAGCAGTAAAGTGCAGAGTAATGTGCATATATAGAGGTAATAAATGGAATAAACAGTAAGGATGGATATCAGTATGTTAAGATATACAGTATGAACAGTATGAAATAAATATGCTAAAATATATACAGTATGAAAGTACAAGTAATGGCGATAGTGAAATATATACAGAATAAACAGCTGGAGGTGATATGAATATGTGTATACCCTACAGATCAGATATGAAGATAAAAATGAATACACTATAGGTCAGATATATACAGTAGACAGTAGTATAAATATGTATGGGTATGTGAAAGCATATACAGTATAGTACAGGTATGTGCAGTAGTAAGCAAGGGTGCCAGCACCCAGTGAGGCAGAGACTAAATATAAGAAAGGTCAGCATATTTCTAAATAGAACAGAAAACAGACAATGATAGCAGAACAAACACCTGGATGCTGATATAGTACATTTGTCAAGGGATGGGTTCACAGAAGAACTGATAAAATTTTACCCTGACTAAAGCAAGATATGTGCAACATTAATGGTAATGCCAGTGACTTGAGTTACATTTGAGGAACTGAATATCACTGACATAAGATATTTAGAAGGATGGGGTTTACTGGAAAATACAGTTAGTTTAGAGGCAGAGACTGACAGTGATACAAGCTTTTAATACTTGCTCCAATGTGCTAACAAACAAGCTGCTACTAATGTCTAAATGCCAGCTACCATTAACCACTAAGTAGGAGAATGAATACAATTTGCTACTTGCATTCCTATGGTTTTACACCTAATACTATCCACACAGTGTTCCTTTCTTTGAGTGCTCTTTGCTTGAACTTGTCAAGCTGCTACTTGATCTAGTACCTAAATCTTGTGGGTGGGGCAACAAAGACATTTCCTACAGTTATATTGCTCAAGAGCCAGATTGATAGGCACCCTGGCTCTTTTGATGCTAATGCTGGCATCGCAGCCCTGGCTCTATCCAGTGGACAAAGTGGTAATGGGCATTAGAATTTCAAAATGGCCCTTTGCATCAGTTTAAAGGAGAAGGATGTGTCAGTAAGAAGAAAATAAGATGATTGCTCAACAGGACATCCTCCTGCAACATATGTTTCTCC
The DNA here is from genome assembly GCA_002120245.1 of Maccullochella peelii. NCBI lineage: Eukaryota > Metazoa > Chordata > Actinopteri > Centrarchiformes > Percichthyidae > Maccullochella > Maccullochella peelii. Next base: position 95,456 of record LKNJ01000282.1, read on the forward strand.
CTAGTGTACTCTGAGCTACTTGCTGTCTGTAATAAAATGTTTTGAATTTTTGATATCTTTTCGATTTTACACTGCAACATGTCATGAGGCTGTTACTTATGTTTCTCCAGACAATCAACTCACCTCATTATCTGTGGATCTGGGTGAGTATGTGCTACAAAGAGGGGTCTTATTTTCTGAAAAGTAGTGGATCCAAATTCAGTCAGATTTATTGAGTGAGAATGCATCTCACACTGAGTGATAGTCAATATTTTACGACTTTATGGTGGAAGTTGCTCAACTAAAAACAGAAACCTCAGTGATTTATTTTGCAGGTTTAGAAATGGGGGATTCATAGTCTAAAATGAAAACTGCCAACATATTCTGGTTATAAGGTACAGCATGTTTATTATGTACAGCATAGCTGTTGCCACATTTACCACTGTATTTGATAACAGTCTTCCATGGTCAGAGCCACATAAATTATACATTACAAAACACAAACAGATGAAGATAGTGACATATATTTAAATGGACATTATACATTTTCTATTTTTATGTAGAATATATATATGTTTATACAGAAACTTGTACAAGGTCTCTTATTGCCATTGTGTTGAGTTGTTCAGGAGTTCAGTCCAGATTCTGGGAATGTTGTGCAAGGCCTCACAGACGTCATAAAAATTTGAGCCAAGGTTAAAATTTTAGTTACAAACAAACATTTCACAATAAAGGATGGGCAAAAATTCTCCGCCTGATTAGTGAATTTGGCACGCGCTGTAACCAAACAGCTTGGGAGTTGATAAAGCCAATTTCAATCACAGCATTTTGGCTGCACAGGTCACACAGCGTGATACATTTCCAAATGTGCAGGGGAGTCATAAAAGAAAGCCTGAATGGAGATGAGAATATAATCATGTGTCAGATGATGAAGATTTTATTGCTATTTATTAAAAGTCTATTAGTTTTTACAGATGTTAAGCCCCACTTCTGTGTATAGTAAAATGGGTCATGCAAAATGAAACTCACAGGAAGTATGCTTCAGTTTGTATTGCTCTCCAGCTGAATGTATTTGGTTTGCTTACTCTATGTAACCCATATGCATAGATAGAACAATGTACAAAATAAACCAGTGACTATATATATAATAGATTTAGGATTTTACACTAGAAATGATCCCTGTGTGAACACACTTTCCTGGTAAATATGATGAGCACTGTTAATATTACAATTACAAATAAAACAATTATGATCATTTGTCCAAAGTGAATTTCCTGTGCTTTTGTATGAAATAAACAATACACTGAAGGGTTTTTCAGATACCCTGTCAGCACAATGTTTCTATCACTTGTGAAGCATGCAGCGTCACTGATATCAGACAGGTTTATCTTCAGCTCATGTAGGATTGTCAGCCACTTACTGTCACAACAGTTAAAATTATTTCCACTAATATACATACGATTGAGGTGTACAGATAAAGCAAGAATCAAAGAATGGTTTAAAGACACAAAATGATTATTTCTTATGTCGATTTCTCTCAGAGGAGAGCAGCTCAAGCTGCTGGGTATCATATTTAGATGGTTGTTAGATATGTTCAGCTGAGTTAATGCTGGCATGCAGGGTAAAGATAGATCAGAGCTGTTTATTTCACTGGCAATCAAGGACTGAAGAGTCTTTTGCACACCCTCTAATGCACCCACTTGCATTACCATATGTGAATTTCTTGCAAGGTTCAGAGAAACCAAAGAAGTTCTTTGAAATGTGTTTGGGTGAAGCATTTTTATGTTGTTTTCTTTAAGATTGAGGTGTTTAAGAGTCCTTAACTGCCCAAACACAACACAGGATGTGTTGAGATTAATTTGCTGTGTTGATTGAGAGCTTTGCAAATGGTCCATAGAGGCACAAGGTTGCACAGAATTGTCTTGTAGATTTAATGTTTCTATTTGTGTGAGCGCACTGAGAAACAGCGGGGAAATATATGCAAGGCCATTGCTTTGCAGGTCGAGGTACTTTAAGGAGGGAAAGAAAAGCTGTCGACGGTATCCTGATTCATTATCATTTCTAATATTCCAAATGATGTTTTGTAGGCAGTTGTAACTGAAATTCAGAGTTTCTAAAGATGAGAGAAGGCTCAAAGTTTCAAGTGGGAAAGACCTGAAGTGGTTATAGCTCAGGTCAATATGAATCAGTGGCATCAACCTCCAGTTTGAGTGTAGGTTATTTTTTCTAACTATTCTCTCACTTATAATCTCATTATAAAGAGCATTGATCTCAGATACCATTGTAGCCTCTGAATTTAAGGCACCAATCATATTATTCTGTAAATAAAGATGCTTCAAATGGTTCATTTTTGGAACAATTGGGAAATAGAGGAGTTTGTTGTGACTCAGATCAAGAATTTCAAGCCTGTACAGCTGGTCATCCTCATGCGTAACAAAGAACTCGACTGAATTTCTACTGAGATTCAGATATTTAACTTGATGTAATTTAAAATCACAGATATATGCAAGGTTATTTTTGGCCAAGTTAAGCATTTCTAATTGGCTCAATGGTTCAAATGTCCCCTGTTCTATCACAGATATCAGATTGTCATCAATAGTAATGGACCTCAAACCTTTACTCTCTTTGAACAAGTTGTGTGAAAGTCTTGTTAAAGCATTACCAGTCATCTTAAGTTGATCAAGAGATGATTTGTTTCGAAGGTACAGTTCCACTGCATCATCCCTCAAACCGTTCATTGATACATCCAAACTCTTCAGTCTACTGATGGATTGGAGGGCTTTGCTGTTACTGCCAAGGTTGTTGTTCAGCGCATTTCTGGACAAATTCAACTCTTCAAGTCGAGCCAGGTTTTCAAAAACCCCTTCGGAGATGAGATCCAGCTGGTTGGAGCTCAGGTCCAGCTGCTCCAAGTATGGCAAAGCAAGTGTGTGCAACTGTCTGATGAAGTTATTGGACAGGTCTAGTCTTCGAAGCCTTACATCCAAATCCAGAGGGACAGAATAGAGATTCTGGTTGTTCCAGGACTGCTCCTTGAAATGAAAGGAACATTAATCACAATCTAAGAGAGAGCCATGGAAACCAAAGTCAAACAACCTTAGCAGTTTTAAGATCTCAAAACCAGCAAATGTGCAACTTAAAGGACTAAAAAACTGCATTAATATTACAGTTTTTGATTAGCATTTAAGTTATTCATCTTAAGCCTACCCTTGGCTCATGATATGTCAGTCCAGTTATATAGAGGTCATGGCTGAGTGACCAGAGTAGTAGGAGATGAGAGAACATATGTCTGACCATTCTCCCTCTGCTGCTTCCTCTGCTGCTGCTAAACTGTACCTCTACTGTTGTCAGAGCTCATATACACACTCACACACCCTCTTATAGCCATGCTTCATGAAAAAAAGGGGAGAGAGGAAACAGCTGTGGACACCAGATAGGCATTGTGGATACTATATTTAGACAATAAAGGCTTGGCCGCTGATATATCACCGTTTATTAAGAAAACTTCAGAGGACCTTTTGATTTGGATAAAAACAGGTTTTTAGACAAATATGGTCATATTTATGTTTAATGTAACCAATTATACAGATACATACATTCAAAATTAGTTATGAACAGAAAAACCGATTGAGACTTTATTTGTACTAAGGCATTTTATCCCATTTATAACAACTTTAATTTTATCATGATATATTAAAGTATTTACAGTGTTGAGGAGTTCGTGTTAGCCAGGAAAACTCCTCCCGAGCGATATAAATTTATACCTTTGTTTGTTCCTGACATAGTCTTAGGAAAACGGAAACCACTCTAAAATAGACAAGAGGAACAAATAAACAGACAGCGCGGAGGTGGAGCTGGAGGAAAGCCCCCAGCAAGGTATAAAGAGACGTGCTAAAATAAACTGATGACAGGAGGTGGTAACACACATAAACAATGCTAGGGGACAGGCCCAGGTGGACTACCTGAAAGGTACACTTTAATGGGTTAAAGCTAAAGGATTTTAAAAGTAGTTGTCTTCAAAAAAAAAAAAGACAGATGAGATTAATGACAGATTTCCTGCTGCTGTCACTCGGCCCTTTATCAGCATCCCCTCACACAGCTCAGTGTCAGTTTCCTACATCCTGCAACAACGAGCTGCATAGTTATCATCTTCATACCATCAATGTTTCAGTTTAGCTGTATGACACCAAAAAAGGTTGAGTCTGCGTCCATAGAGATGAGGGCTTGGGGCCTGTACGGTATGACCAATTCTAGCTCGTCGTCCTGATGCAGCTGCACTATGCCTGTGACAGAGGATACATAGAAGAAAGCATCAGAGGAGATACAAGATGGGTGACAAATTAAAGAAAAAACTGACATAATCTCTCCTGGTAAGGCCACCATGAGCAGCTTAAATGCTCCTTGGCATAGACTCTACAAGTCCCTGGAGTGATGAACACCATTCTTACAAACGATAGTCCCTAATTTGGTGTTAAAACGTTAAAGGAATAGTTTTGGGACATTTTGTGATATACACGAGAAGATCTCACGCTCTCACTCTTTTACCAGCAGCCGGTTAGCTTAGCTTAGCACAAAGAGTGGGAACAGAGGGAAACAGCTAGGCTGGCTCTGTCCAAAGGTAACAAAATCCTCCTACCAGCACCTCTAAAACTCACAAAATGAACACATAACAAAACCTGAAGTGTACAGATGATATGTAGTGGTTTAGGGGGGTGCAGAAGCAGTCTGGTAACCTCAGGGTGACGATGAGACTACAGGAAGTCCCTACTTCCTGTAGTTCTTACAACCGAGTGTCGTTTTTACATGAATTAAACAAACAAGGTATATAAGTGCTGGGAAGCGAATTTTGTTTGTGCTTTGGTCTTTGGACAGGGCCAGGCTAGCTAGTCTGTGTGCTAAGCTAAGCTAAACATCTGTTGCCTGTAGCTTTATATTTACTGTGCAAACATAAGAGTGGTATCAATCTTGTCATCTCTCTTTTCAACTTTTGGCAAGGAAGCGAATAAGCTTATTTCTCAAAATGTTGAACTATTTCTTTAAGCGGCCATACAGTGGTGGTGCCTCACTGACCTGCAGTGTAGCATGTGTTGGCAGGAGTTGCATCAGGCATCTCTTGCAGGCAACGCAAGAGCTCTGTCAATGTCTTCCCTGCTGTACTTGAACCCCAACTTCGAATGGTATGACCCATAACTGTGCTCGGGCTTTTGAACAAAACCTGTGAATTAAGCAGAACATTAGTGGAATAGCTGGAACAAATCAGATGTAATATCAACTTAGTTATGCTTGAGTTACAGTGACACAATACTTGTCCAAACACCAAGTAATAACCATCTTCTTGGACAACAATTCTGTTTTCCCTTTGTGAAATTGCAGTTCCTTGCTGCGCAGAAACAGTCCAAGGGATCACTGTTATATTCCCTGTGGGAGAAGGCAAGACACACTTATTCAAAATAATGGCATACGGTGCGATGCTGAAGCCAAAGACATGAATATAGTTTTACCTTTTACGCCTGGCTGTTTGTTAGTGTTAGCTGTTAACTGCAGCAATGATGTTGGAGCTGGTAAGAGGGGGAAATAAACATAAAACTTTAATTTTATTAACTTAGCATATACTGTTTATGGTCTTACTACCAGATTAGACTGTAACAAATGGACACATTTTTAGTTCTCAGCTCTACCTCTGCAGCTGCCCTGTTCCCGTTTTACTCTCTTAGATATCTTCAGAGAACTCTGAGCTTTTTGCAAAATACTTGGCTCTATGTCCTAAGAGAAAACAAAGCATTAAGAGAAAATGTATTATTGTTGCACTATCTTAATACTCACTAATGACATAAATCTCAGTAGTACATTGTCCAAGATGACTCCATCCAGCATAATCTGAGACATACCTCACTTGTTTTAGACATCTTGGCCATTTTCCCATTGACTCCCTCAGAACGTGGCTGATTGAATTGTAGAATTATGTCCCCTTGGAGTTTGCGAAAATCATTTTCTAAAACACTGGCTCTGTGCAGCAGGAAAAGACTAAGACAAAACATGAATGCTGTTAGCGATAATAAAGCATTGTAAAGCATTGTGAGACTAGTGAAACAGACTGGATGTCCTCAAGTTACTCAGATGGGTGAGGTCACACATCAGTTAACCCCGGAAACCTAAATGTTGTTTCAGAATTAATTTCTAAATGAGGAACTATGCTCTCTCTGCCTCTCAAGATGGAACTCATTTAGAGTATATTGTGAAACTTGTAGTCAAAGTACAACACATTTTGTTAAAGACAAAGACCTCACTCAAGGAACATCATTTGTTCTCGTCACTACTCGTGCCAGCAGAGTCTAATATGAAAGAGAAGTTTTAACCTTTAAAATGAATAACACCCCCTGCACAAACACAAAAGACAGACAAACGCATTTAGACAGAAAATGAAACATTTTAATCCATCAATCAACTCCATTTACAAAAGTATATCCCATTTTATATACAATATGTACAGAGACGTATAAACAACTATCATTTTTCCACATGGATTCATTCATACGGTAACTAAACAATAGCACTGTAACAAAACATATCACTGATATTCTGCAGGGATGCTGTAGTGCAAATGTGCGCAAAATATATAGTGCTGTTGCTTTGTGAATACCTTATAACTCCAGTTTTAATGAATTTTTCTCAGCTTTGCATAGATACCTTTATACTTGCTTTGAACATGTATGATCTTTTAGTCATTTTTATAACCCAGGGGCATATGGAGCTTTAAACCCCTTGTTAAACCACTTACTAATAACTGTTAATATAATTAAATTAATTAAAAAGGCCAAGTATACAAACTGCAAATAAAGCATTTTGAATAGCTGGTGTTTTTGGAGATACAAGATTATCATTCAACAGCACCTAAAAATATGTAAATATTAAGTATATGTCAGCGCAGTGTCCTTCCTTGTTATAAAGAGAGATGCCGTCTGTGTTGACACAAAATGGTGACTATAAATAGAAACTTTTGTTTGATGAGGACATTTGGCTCATCAAGGCTGATCTCTTTGCACAGAATCAGTGTGAGGGGGAGCATAACAGTCTTTATTGTCCTTTTTAATACACAACTGTGAAAGGGAACAAAAGTCACCCAGGGGCTAGAAGTTGCTTGCTACTGATTGTGAGCAACTTTTAATTTCAGTAGAGGGCTGGTGTGTTGTGTAGTTATCAGTTCTGTCCAGCAGATGGAGCCTCTCCAAGTCTGACACTTCCCAGGAAGGTGGTGTGGTTGGTCATACTGATGAGTGTGTCCTCATACACTATGCGTATGGAGATTCTCTGGCCGGCGCGGAGCAGGCTCACCCCAGCCGTGTAGCAGGTGTTGAACTTGCGCTGGCCCGTCTCGATGCTGCAGGTGCAGCGAAGGAGCGGGTTGGAGTCCACCATCACCTCATAGCTGGCAATGTCGGTGAAGTTGAGGTAGTACACCTAGTGGAGAGAGGAGACATAAAATTCACAGAAGACTGAGAGGGGTGCTCAAAACAAGTCCACATGATATTTAAGAGCTTATTTAAAGCTGGAACAGCTGGAATATCAGAGTAGCCAAGAAGGGTTTGAGTTATAGACGTTCACATTTAGCCACAGGGAGAGGGAAAAGAAATATGTCTAATATAACTCAAACATTTATGGATAAGCAAAGCAAGCAGGTTTTTAATCTTAACTACAGAACAACTGCCAGTTCTTTTGACTTTGAACTGTAAATTATAAGAGTTACGTCAAGGACCGTACTCACTTCTACCTGACTATATATGAAGTAGACGCCATCCAACAGCACCTCTAGCTCTCCAGAGCGAGGGTGCATTTTAAACACACGGTGATGGATGAACACCATCTTCCAGTTCCTAAGGATGCCTTCAGACAGATCTAAACATGTCACAAACAAACAAACAAACAAACAAGAGGGAAACAGTCAACATAAACAGCTATCAGCAGTGTTTAACTACAACCAGAGCTCAGTACTGACAGACTATATAAACCTGCTAATGATGCTTACACTCCTTTTAGACTGACAAAGTGATGCAGGATAACCTGGATCTGCTAGCATGCGAGGCTGCTCTTGATTTGAGTTAACACGGGTCTGACTATGAGCCTATAACTGTATACTACTCCTATATTAGCTATATGATTACTTTAGGGTTACTATAATCTTATAGGAAATAACAGTAGCAACATTTAGCCATAAACCATATTGCGTTCACTTTCTATAAACTTAAAGAAAAGAACATATTAACAAATGACTGAATCTGGCATGTTGAATCTCTATTGTAGATTCACAGTGTTTATATTTATTCTGGAGTAAATCTGTGGTTTAGCAGGGATGTGTATAGTAGGCTACAACAGTTGCAGATCCAGGTCTTTCACAAGGGACATTGACAAGGATTAAGCATGTTTATTGTTCTGTGTCAAACACAGCGGTGTAACTACAACTGAGAACAGACAGAAAACCCACCTTCTCTCACTTGGATGGTTGTCTCCTGCCCTTGCAAATGAACCACTTCAGGCTGAAAAACAAAGATCTCTGGTGACTAATCTGGATACGCAGTAAAACAAGAGAACAGCTGTTTCATCAGGGATTTTGCATGGGATAAAATTTAATTTCAATCGGCGACACACTCTACCTGGAATTCCTTTGTTTTTGTCTTATCTGGAACCCCTGCAACAGTAAGAGAGAGAGACATGATAAAATTCTGGCCTTCAACACTGCTGAGGAACAATGACGAGATGATGATTAAAACAAAACAAACACCGACATAGTTTCAAGATAGATCACTGCTATCCCACACTATGTTTGACATCCTGCATCAGAAACTCTCACTGTGAATGCAATGAGTTCATCGATTTTGACAGCTTGAGCCCCCTTGTAGTGTGGGAACATGTCTACATGCGGGAAAATACTGTAATCTAAGAACAAATCTCTCGACTCGTGGGTGTTTTCCAGTCCTCTGGCTTGACTCTTGGCTATCTCAGCGTGTTATCGTGTCATTTCTATTTTAAGTTTTATACCTGCTGGACCTTGAGTGCCCGGAGGTCCCTGTGGCCCGGGGGGTCCAGGGGGTCCTGCAGGCCCCACAGCGTTGCTTCCTGGAATACCGGGGATTCCAGGGATGCCCGGTGGCCCCTGTGGGCCCGGGGGACCAGGGGGACCAGGGGGGCCCGGCACTGGCCTTTTTTTGCCTGTAAAGAGAGAAAGCAAAATAGTTAGATAGGCAAACTGAAGAACTGAGCATGTTAATCTTTTGAAGAATTTTATTTATATCGCCCGAAATCACAAATTTGCCTCCAAGGGCTTTACAATCTGTACTGCATCTGTTCTGATATGATGAAAGGTGAGAGGCAGGAATGATGTGCCTGACGGACACAATCAAATATTTAAAGTGTGTCACTTTAAGCCAACACGGTTACTGGATTTTGGACGACATCTTAAGGATACTTCCAGAATGTAGGCAGCAGGGTAGCAGTCTAATCAATGGCCAAGACGACTGAAATTTAGGCTGAATTATGTATTACCTTTTTTCTTCTCTTTCCTTCTTTCCTTTCCAGTCGATTCTGTAAGAAACAAAAACAGTGTGATCAAGCTTGAAATGGCCTCCTGAACAATTATCCTCTCCGATAACGTCTCCAGTATCATTCGGTGTAGGTATCCTAAATGGGCTAAAATAACAGATTCAGATGTTCGGCACTGAACACTGGAGTGGAGGTATGTCAGTCTGTGGTATCTTCTAGTGTAGTAATTTGTAAGTGTGGTTTCACCTCCTCTGTATGAACAAGTGCCTTAAGCATTCACAGGCAGTGGAACTGGAGAAGATCATTAGAGAGATACTTTATCCTGCCAAAATCCTTTTCTTTGAATTAAGCCCAGATGGAGAATGCAGATGAAAGTGTGTGTACATGTGTGTGTGTGCGTGTGTTTGTGTGTGGCTCCCCTTTACAACCATGTGTATGTGTGTGCGTGCATGGATGTTGGTGGGGCATCTATGTCAGCACTTGAAAGACAAAATGCACTTAGTGTGCATCTGCGTGTGTGCGTATGCTCTGTGTGCAGCTGAAGAATCCTTTTCAAAAAGCCGTCTCACTGCTCTTGTGTTTACCATGTCATTACAACTACAAAGGCCATTTAACCTTAAAACCTCACAGTTTGAGTCCCCCTCAAACATATGGCCAGTGTTTCTCCTCTGGCTAAATGACTGGATGCATCCGCATAGATTTCTCTTAACGAGCAGCCCTATCTGGAATCTGGTGCCCGTTAGGAGTGCCCAGAACGCACACACGTGCAAACACAGGACACACACACACAAAAACACACATCTAAGGCTGAGATTACAAAAGCCTTTGTCTGTGCGCTGAGAGCAGAGGAGAGACCTGGAAATGATTAGTGTTTAGAGGCTCGGGACTTTACTGATTTATGTATAAAGTCTCAAAGGTGAGTTTTTTCTTCTAATTTAAACACAATCACTAAACTTCCCCCCAAGTATTCAGTGTCACGCCACAGACATTGGAATGCCTTGTGATCATGCTGCACTTGTTGCTCTCAGACATGAAACTTCAAAGGCTTCGCTTTTTTATTTGCATAGCTCACATTCTAAACAAAAACTACAAAAGCAAATTCAGACATATCGGCCATATGGTTTTCTTTGGAGCTATTGATTACGATAAATCAATTCGGTGGAATTAATGAAAGCCATCAAAGTCTCAGATGATAACATCTTTCAGAAATGGCCACCTGGTTCCTTAAACTGCATATTCTACAATGTGATTTTTTTTCTTCTGACGGTTCAGACCTGACCAATAACACAGTTGGATTCCAAAGTCTAGATCTACTCAGTTGACAGATACAAGAGATATTTCGGGGACCTGCTATTATTTTGAGACGGGAAATCAATGCAGGCTTCGCTGTCTGTTTCAAATTGGTGAAACCCTCCCAAACTCCTTGTTGTCCTTGTTTGCTATCCAAGTAATAATCAATCCCATTCCATTTAATCTCTTGCTCTATAAACTCGGCAACATTGTGTGGTGGAGCTGCTTTGTTAAGTAAGCCCAAAGCAGTAAAAAATCAATTCCACAAAAAGTGAGAAACCATTAACAAACTGTTTTCAAAATTTAAGAGCCTTAAGCCCATCAAAAGCATGTTCTTTACACTGTACAGAATCCCCTCCAAACAAACAAGAATTAGAGAAACCATTGCTCAACGGTCAACGCCGTTGCCAAGTACATATCCAGAAAATAGACTGATGCAGGTGCACCACAGTGCAATGGTTTGTTGGTTTTTTGTCATTACATGTACTGAATTTGGAGTTTGAGCCTGAAAAATACAGAGCGGAAGACCTGGGAGACAAATTGTCAGTATACAACTTCTGTACCAAGGTGTAAGGACAAAAGAGTAGCAGTAGTAGTAAGTGATGATAAATCCAAAACAACATGCCTGTTTCTGGCTGCTTGCCGGGACTCCTTTTCGATCGCTGAGTTATGCCCCTGTTATCCTCTGTGGCATGGAAGTCGCTATTTCTGTGCAGTAACTTCTCCTGGTGAAAAACAAGAAAAAATATTAATGAGTATGGGCAATGCATATAGGAGAAAATTCAAAGAGGGCCACTGCTTTATACACAGAGACTCCCCTCAGAATATTAATACCAGCCAGGACCACCATACTAGTTCCGTGAAGCAGACAAAAGGAATGAGTGATACAAGGTTTTGAGAGCGAAACCCATGTTACAAGTGGCCTTTCTGTTCTTGGGGTATAATGTTTGCACAGAGACAACTTGGGGCATTTGAAAATATGTGAGACACTGTCAGCCAGCACATTCACTTGTGGCCAAGTCATTGTCTGTCCCATTGGGGCTGTAACCTATCCTGTAACTCAAGTCACTTTTGTCTGTGTTTCTGCCGTTTGAGACAGTCACCTGGACACGACTGCTCTAAAATTCACCTTTTTATACAAAAGGAGGACATGAATTGTGGTTAATCTGAGAGCAATACCCATTCAGATGGCACCTGGTCCCAGCCCTATTCAGAGGTAGCATGAATAAGCTAAAAAAATGCAGTCAAAGAAAAGGATCTGATGTAGCTGGTTTGAGCTCATCCCTAAAAACAGGAAAAGCTATGCTACAGTGGTGGGGTGTTCCCATGGGCGAGTGAGTGGCGGGACAAACCACATGCCTGTGTTCTTATGTGACTGGTTCTGGTCGACCTACATTCACATGAACTCTGTAGGACGTTCTGACCTGACTGTAACACACTCAAGACGTGACCGGCTCCGACAACAAAAAAATGTTTCGTGCTAAGGATACGGAGTTTAAAAATGCAGATTGTTCAAAGTCGCCTTCAGTTAGAACAGCCAGTTTGTGATCACATCTTTGGAGGATTCCCAGAACCCCATAGACAAAGAAACTCGGTACTGGAAACACAACAAGACCACCCAAAGCCTTCTTTTCGTTGAGCCTCGCAATATACGAGATCGCTTTCGGTCACACTTTGGAGTGTCAGCATAAATAATGGTAAGAGCGCAAGAAAAAGGTTCTCAATGGCTGAGGACAGACCAGACAACTTGTATTTGTGCTGGACATCTGCTTGGAGTTTAGATAACTGACATCTCCAAAGCAGTGACACGTGCAGCACCTTAGCATGGATCAAAAGATAATAAATAATGATGTGTCATTTATTCTTACTGCTGGGAGTGAATCAGACAAGCTTACTGACAGACACTTTGACCTCTCTTTTCCCATGGGGGACTATCCCAGTTGGGTACAAGATGACATATTCCATGTTTCCATCTGTGATGCTCAAGTAAACGTAGTTGTTAAACCCCAGCGGCGAGAAATCTCCTTCTCCTGAAAGCAGCGTGAACTCCCGTTGCCTCTTTGTGTGGTTTTCATGCAGAGCCACTGAAAGACCATAAGAAGACAGACACGAAAAGTTATGTTTCGAGTTTCTTCTATACCTCGTCTCAGATGTGGGAACCCCCGCCCCCCCGTGGTGAGGGATGAGCTGTATCATGTCAAACACCCCCCGCCGGCTGTGTTGGGCAATCTCAAAGTAGTTAAAGTCTACATCCCTGACCAGCTGCCGGCCATGTCTGACCTTATAAGCACGGGAATTCCAGCCTGATGGAGGAGTATGTGTTGGAATGGTTTACGGACACACAGACCTCCAGATGTTCCCGCGAGCAGCGACGTTTGCTGTTCATTTGGTGCGCAGGTGTCTCCACATCTCCTCTCCAGCTGTTGGCATATATGGGGGCTTTTACCTCTCAAAGGATTCTGGGTGTATGTTCAGGCATATGGCATTACACTTTCGTCTGTTCTGACAGCCAAACATGATTCAACAGCCAATTTCTGGCCCGAGATTAAGCTTCAGCAGAACGACAAAAAAACAAACAAGCAATCTGCTAGGCTACTACCAAAGTAGTGCGGCTGGTGTTTAGATGAAGGCAACAAAGTGATCTGAAAAAAAAACAAACTAAAAAAGTTATTCCATTATACGACTATGAGAAATGGTTTTGTGCCCTTGTTTGCTTCATTTCACTTCATTACAACATTTACAGCCTTCATACCCTTCAAAGGCACGCAGAGTTACAGTAAATCAGGATGACAACGTGTTGGTATGTATGCCAAGTGCCAACTATTGAGTAAACCGTTCTTTTTCAGCACAAGGGAAAAATGCTATTAATTAGAGGGCTTTCAAATCTTCAAAGCGTGGGGGGGTGCTGTTGCGCGCAGAGAACGCGATTCCCTGTTGCTCCGTGAGGATATGACTAAAATTCAGTCACCCCAGGGATGTGTAATTTTGTGATCACAAGACTTCTTCTTGGCTTATTAACACTTACTATTACAACGGCTTGTATTTCTACCCATTTCTTCACTTATACTACCGAAATTCCCTGACATTCAGAACTTTTCAAGCTGTTTATGGAAATAAAATGTTACCGCTTGGGTGTTTTCTGACCAATAGTGTTTCCAAGCTCACATTTCTCCACAAATACAGACATTCTGGTTGCAAATTGCCTCTAAATCTTGGACTAGCAGTGAAAATGAGTCGCTAAATTGCGGTTGAGAATGTGAGGTTACAAAGTTGAGGAGGTGAAACGCAGGGCTGGTGGCTGTGGGTGCCAGATGCAGACTGGGTGCCCATCACTGCTGTACAGGCATTACTAACTTGAATAGCGTGCACACTGCTGAGAATTGAAGGTTCATAATACTCCTGTGATTCACACTCCTGGATAGAACAATGACAGTGTGTTTTGTTCTTAAATGTCATACAAAAAGGAGTGTCCTTACCTCAGCCAGTATCGGACACTGCTATCTGGAAGGCCATGTGTTTTTAACCATAACTTGGGTAATTTAATAACAGCATCCATATACTGTCATCTAAAAAAGCTGTGGAGCTCAACCTAAGGGAAATGTTGCCTGTCAGCAGCCAATCACAGTTCAGATTGTTGCAACACTGCTGGCAAAGTGACTTCTAGCTGAATGCTGAGAATGCCTTGAGAATTTATTATTTTGGTAGATGTTTGTGACTCTGGGCTTAATCTTTACTGGGCGTCTACGCCATCTGTCTGTCAAGACAATTCAGTCTTATATGGAAAAGTTTGCAGCCTCACATCTCTGATGTTTCTACCTCCTCTGCCTTGTGCGTTTATGACACTTGTGTCCATACTGATTAAATCCTGATATGGAGGCTCGCGCTATCTGTACATACGATACTGCTGTTTTAACTAATCATGCACTGGTCACAATTAAAGTAGATGTGGGTGACAGCCCACCCCGGCGCCCCAGAGCTTGTATGCCGCTGAGGACTTTGTGTCCCATCAAACTGACTTTTTTAATAGCCGTTAACTAGACTCCAGATGTTTCAGCATCTGTTCTCTGTGAGACTTTGAAGGCATACATCAGAGGAGAAAATTATTTCATATAATGGTTATAAGAAAAACGTTAGGCTCAAGAATAAAACGCTATCCGAACTAACACAATTAAATATTCCATGGATTGATTTTTATGAGGCTACGTTTCACTCACTGAGAGCAGGTGAATGGGGGTCAGGCTGACTGTGAGTGACACTCTTATTCAGTAATGCCCTGCATCACACTTTTCAGACCTAAAAGCTACACACACACCTGGGAGGGGCTTTTTACTGTTGGGAACTGCACAGATCTGCTGGACAGCTGGGATTTACTGCCTTGCTCAAGGGCATACCTACTGTGACTGTTGAGGGGAAGGCTGTTTGTTCACTTCCCAGGCCCAGATCATATATGACCAGATCATCTGCTCTCATTAAGAAGCAACTAGGTGGATCTGAAAAAGTGTGAGATGTTAAGTGGTACGTAATTTTTAAAGCGCAAGCCAGAAATTAGTGCTTTTCTCCAACAAAGATCTCACAAAACTGTTTCTATTCTTCCTGATATTTTATTGTATATTTTTCCTATTACAGTGTCTATTACTGCTGAGAAACTCTATGAAAATCTAAAAACCTTTCAAGTGCCAGTTTAGACTGGAAAAACATATTGTTTCCATTTCTGTACACCTGAGGAAACAGATAAAATAACATTTTATAGACATCCTGACAGATATAGATAGGCTCAAATTGTGTTACTTACTGTTACAAATTTGGTTTGATAGCATTTGCTGCTTTGCCTCATTTTCTTTCTTTGCCTTGCATCACCCCACAACCCAAGTAACAAGCCATCCCTCCTCTGTTCACAGAGAGATTCTGAAAACTGATCAAAGACTTGTAGTATTGCAACTTATATAGCCCTGATCCTTATCTGGGAGTTAGAGCCACTATCACTTTCTTCAGATCAGGTGTGTACCTACAAATTCTGCCAATTTTCAGTTCAAAATGCCTGGCCTTAATAGGTCCACTTGACTGTTTTTTTCTCTCTAGGGAAAGACTGTAAAACAAGTGACTAGTGGTGGCTTACGCAGAACAAGACAAAAATGGCATAAAAATGCATTCAAACTTAAAACTGCATGAATAAAATGTAATATTACTAGATTAAAACTAAATTTGCTGCCAGAATAAACACAGGACAGTGTTTGCTCTTAACAATCAAACTTAAGCATTAAAACACTTACAATTGAGCTCAATGCAACGAAAACAACTGTTTCTTTCCACAAGCACTTTGAGACGATATTTAGATCTTAACACTCATGTCCATGTCATTTTCCAATTTTTCCCCCCCCAATCAAATGAACCTTTATCCTCCTTAATACCATGGTCTCAACTAAACAAAAGTTCTCCTTCCATTCTGTTTGACTCAAGAAGCCGCTAAACAAGAGAATTATGCCAAGAAATATCTTGACTGGATATCTGGATCCATTGTGTGCACAGTTTACCAAAGTTGATTTATGTTCGACACTGACCAGCCCAGTTGAAAACCATCTGACACACACTAAATTTGGTGTGCAAAGCTGTTATTACATGATGAGGAGCCACACCGCTTATCTTTTTCAAAATACATCTCAGCCATGCAGACCAAGTTCATCTGGACAGAGGTTAGACATCAATACCATGGTACTAGATGAATGTCAAAGCCTATGCACTTCATGTCCGTTATGCCATATGTACTGCATGTCTTTGTGGTATGTTTGTTTGTTCCTATACCTGATTACTCTTGCTTTTCTTTGTTTTCTAGGAAGACTTTCCATATTCTGTCACACTTGTCTGTATACCTGCACATCACTTTGAATTTCACTGATGCTGCCAATGTGCCTTTGATGAATACTTGTGTGAAAAATCCAATAAACAATTTTTAGCTCTACAAAAAGAGACTCTTCAAAGGAAATGCCTGAAAAGCTAACAAGTGCGGCCGCTGCGTCCAAATGCCACATGCTCCCGTTTCTCCAACTATGTAAACTGTGGGATGTGTAATCAGAGTTGTTTAATGCAGACATCTGGCAAGGACAGCATCACAGCGCTGTTAAATATTTACAGCTGGACCACAGTCTTTCACCTCATGAAGCGTCACCATCTGGGTTGAATACCAGGCCCATCTCACTCGGCTTTAACCAGGGAAACCAAACTAAAATAAGCTTAGCAAAGGAAACACTGATGAATAGGCTGAGCTTCCCACTTGTGAAAGGAAAATGTTACAGGGAAAACACCAATACCAGCAATTGATCTCTACAATCTGTCCTAGAGAGAAATAAATGCCTCCATCCTGAATGAAACTTTAATTCCTCCGGGTGACTATCAAGTTGACAGTTCTGCACAACTAAATGTCCAGCCAATGCCCCACACAGAGGATCATTTTCTCTGTAAAAAGGTTACACAAGTGGTGACATATGAGCAAGCAATGCAAAGTTAAGACCTACACTTGGTCCCTTTGTACTGATGAAATTAGTGAGTGTGTGGTGGTGGTGGGGTGGGGGCGGCTGTTGTCAAAGCCACAGACAACACTATGAACATTCAATCAGCACGCTGCCAGAAAAGAAAACACATGTGAGATGACGCTGGCTCAGCTCCAAGTACCAACTGCCCCATCAAAGTCCTGATGAATTTACATCAGCCCTTGGGCTTTGCACCTGCTGGTGATCCAGTTAATTTTCCGTCCACCTGCTCCAGCACACTGACTGACCCGTCTCTGGGAATCCAGCTGGGCAGACTGCCTAAGTTTTGAGCATCAACCTCTGTCTGTTTAGGGAGAGCTCTGGAAACAAGACAAATTGGGTTAAATGTGGTTTGATTAAGGAAAGATAAAAAGCCATTTCTGATGTAATTACTTTTTCTTTTTTAGCCGTTTCTTGTTTTATGAATGCAACATTTGCGCCATACCTCTCCAACTTCCTTGATATGCCTCCCTGGACGTGTTTACCTGAACAGGAGACTTTGGCCAGGTGACAGACTTAAAGCTAATACCTTTGTGCATCTTTGTCCAAGAGGCTGAATCACGCACACGGGAGCGCTGATTCAAAACATATTTGTCTGGAAACTGAGCTGGCAAAACTTCGTGACAGGCTACTGTAAAATAAGTTGCCGAGAAACATGCCATAACAGAGCACAGACACAAAACCTGACACCGTGATACGGGAACAGGAGGACTGAACGGAGGTGAATGAACACGAACAGCCTCCTTGTGAGGAATGAAAACAATGTCGTCTTTAATGAGCTACTGCGACTCTTCATTTAGGGTTTATTTATTTTTAATTTTTATTTTTTAACAGTTTCTTTTTAAAAAAATGTTTTTACCTCATGACCCTCTCCGCCGCGGCTGCTGCCGGGGTCCAGTCGCGGGTGGCCGGGCGAGAGCAACGCCGCCGGGTCAGCCAGGTCACTCCCCGCAAGTGTCAACATGGTGTCCCGCTTCTGGTGGATAATTTCCCTTTTGACTTCGGACCGCAGATCCAAATAGCAGACGAGGGTGACAGCGTGCAGACACAGCGACAGCAGGAATAATCCCAGGAAGACAACACTGCCGCTCCGACTCCTGCACTTCTTGTTGCACGTGCAGGGAGCTGCTCTGGGCATCACTTTGTCCGGGAAATCCTCCGCGGATGAACCATCGCATGCCATTATCGGACAGAGCGCGAGCCAGATGCTCTTTATCTCGGCATAATCCGCTCGTTAGTCTCGCGCGGGCCGCGGCTATTCATTAACGTGGAGACTCATAGGTGCAGCAGCAGCAGGTCGGTGCAAACTTCTCCGAGTATCTGTAGTAACAATGGAGACCCGCCTACCTCTTCTGTGATTGGTCAATGACAACTACGAACCCAGACAACCCGGGCCAGAGGTTGGGGGCTGGATGCACCAGGTGCAGTAGTTGAGTGACACCTAACGGACAACCCGAGCAGCTGCAACGCCTGTGAGATAATGATAATGAGGTGATGTGAGGATATTCCCCTCTTTCTATCTGTTTGTTGTTCACAGTGTCGTGTGATTATTAGCCTACTCAGCACTTTGAGGCAGGAAAACACATTTCGTGACCTTGCTCAGTTATTTATTTCCCGTTATGTGAGTGTGAATGGAGAGGGGTGGTCACCGATGTAATGTATATTGTTTATGCATGTGTTTTAGGCTTTGGACATTCTATTTTTCATGGTGTACTTTGTTTGGCACTTTGTTTTGTTATGTGGGTGGCATATGGGTGGTGGCGCATGGAATGGTGGTCCTGTATGAAGAACTGATTTAAAACCCTGGTAAATATTGTCCAGTGTTGTTATTGAAAAAGAACAAGCGGTTGATGATTTCATCACATCATCAAAGAGTGGAAAAGTATTGCAAATTATATTCTTAAAACAGACTACACATTATATAATTATATCTAATTACATCTGGACCCTGTCAGGCTGAACAGTATGGTACCAGGCCTGGATGAGAGTCAATGTCACAGTGAGGTCAGTACCACTCTGTGTACACAACACCATCAAATACTCTAAACATGTGTCACTCAGCTGGACTTGCGGAATTGTTTGACATTTATGTTACCAAAAAGCCAGCTGAGGACAATGCTTTAACAAGATTGAATGTGGCACTGCGGTTTCTACATTTTCAACATCCAAAGCAGACCTTAGTTGTGTTCTTTTCAGATGTAGACACTTTGATCTCTGAAGCAAGGAGCCAGAGGTAGCCCGTGGATCAGTCCGTCATTGAACCTTGAGATGATGAAACCAGTGCACTGAGCGGGGCTGAAAACTTGAGGGGCTTGATGGATCATCAGCTCAGATTAGTTTTCAGGCAAGTGCCACAAAACATCTGTCTTTATTTCTTTGGGACGAAACCTGACATTTGAGTGCACTTGACCTACAGAGAGATACACTTTTTCATAATATGAGCTAACCTCTGACAGACACTGAGCAATCGCTGGTTTTCACTTGGTATTGTGGAAGAAAATAATGGAGAAGAATGACTTTTGGATATCAGCATATGGGTATTTCATCACTGTGAAATACCTCAGCATGAAGTTGATCACTATAAGAAGGGGAGAACTCATTGCTATATTTCTCAGGGTTGATTCTGCTCTTACTGCCACTGTATTGCATCCTATTTATCCTCAGCAAAATCTGTTTAATTCCTCCAACTCATCTGCAGAAAAAAGTGATTCTAGTCAGCTGCCACTGAAGGGCAGCATTGCCAAGCCATAAATCAATAACACTGCATGCCAGTGTCCTGATGAACTTGAACTTAAAACAGCTTCATATTGGGTGAATAATGACATTTAAATACCATCTAATTTTTATATTCTGTATGTATATCTTTATAAAACTTCTCTGTGGACTATTGATCACATATTAAGCAACCTCCTTCTTTCTCTCCCAGGAAGTCATTTCTCCATTGTTGGAATATGAGATAGTGAAATCGAAGAGGGAAAGACATTCAAAGAACCCCTCATAGGGCCTGTGACTGAGGGCTCAGCCTAAGCATGTTTGCCACGCTTTTCATCCAAGCAGCAGGCACAATGACTTTGAGAAGCAGATAATTCAGGACTGGAATAGTTAGGCACATGCATCTCTTATGATTTCAACCCATGTTTAAAATATATAAGGTTATTATATATGTGAGGAGTTGCTTCAGGCTGTTTACTCTATAACATTTTATTTTAAATCATTTGTGATTGTTTGTTTTTGTAGAAAGAGGAGGTCAGACGGACCTGGGGTAAAGGTCAAACTCAACATAATTCCACTGTCGCCTCTGTATCTGCTGCCTTGTTTCAGACAACACAACTTTACAGCCTGTGACAATTAAAACCAGTTTTGTCGTGATTGTTTTTTTGGGGTTTTTTGGCATCGAAAAGAGGAGGAATAATTCTTATAACATCCCCTGGGCATCAATGCAGCGTTCATAAATGCTGTGCCACTCTATCCTCTCTGAGCTTATAACAAGATTTAGAGGCTTTCCCTGCCAGATGATGGAGTTTTGCAGGAGGAATAGGCACTCTTATATTTGACCACGGAGTGGTGGGCTGAGGCGCATGACTTCAACAAGCTGCTGGAAGATGATGATGGCTGCTTGGTCTCAACTAACGAGGTGCTGTCTGTACATTTTTCTTTTCTGCTACCCATTGATACAAGAGCACTAATTAAAATCGATTTTCAATTGCCATCATACGGAATCACATATGAAAGTAAAACGATTCATAGCTAATAGAATACTACCATTACAGATTACAGTAAATTGTTTTAGACCTCTCCACCATGTACATTACCTTCTCAGGAGTCATTGTTTCTGCACCTTGAATTGTGGAGGTGTAACCTTGGCTAATTGATATGCTGTGGCATTTGATTTCCTACCTATAAATCTCCTGTAAATTGGACAATGTCTCCCATTTCCCCGAACAATGATTAATTCACTCTCATTGTGGGTGTCTGTCTTAAGAGTCCTTATCAAGATTGCAGAGCTCTCTCTCTCTCTCTCTGCCTGTCTTTTTGCACTGTGCTGCTTTTGTGCCCTTGCCTCGCTCTCCCTGCATCCATCTGTTTGCTGACTGTTGTGTCGAACTCTTTGGGTAAACTTAATTGATTTTTTTATTCAACATAGAATTGCTGCAGTTAAATGGCCTTTTTAGCATGCAGAGGATTGTTTTGTGTGTTTTCTTAAGGCAACCACATTCAGGGGAATCAGCAAACAATACCATTTAAGAGCTGCACTTGCAATTCATTTACTGTTTTTGTTTTAGTATTTATAGACATCTGCATTTATTGAATAGGGACAGTATAGATACAGGCAGGAAACATATAGGGTAATAGAGAGAGGGGTACGACATGCAACAAAGAGCCTCAGCCAGAAATTTAATGGGAAAGTTGTGCTTACATGGTGGTATGCATCTTAACCTTGAGGCCATTCAATAACTGTACTAAGTACAAGTAATAATACTACAGTGTAAAAAATAATGCAATACCTGCATTCAGAATTTTACTTAAGTAAAAGTAGTATTACCAACAAAATATATTTAAAGTATCTAAAGTAAAACTACTCATTATACAGAGTGTTGTAGAATTATATAAAGTATATATCCTATATATAGGATACATATTACTGATTTCTTAACCTGTCAACAGCATGTTGTAGCTGGTTGAGGTGAAGCTAATTTTAACTGCTTCATATACTGTTGGGTGGTTTAACCTATAACAATGCATTACATTTGATTAATGAAAAAAATGTACATGTAAATCTGAAAGTATTAGTAACTATAGCCTACCTGTTAAATAAATGTAGGGGAGTAAGAAGTACAGTATTTGCCTCTAAAAGAGGTGGAGTAAAAGTATATAGTAGCATAAAATGGAAATACTCAAGTAAAGTACAAGTACCTCAAAATTGTACTTAAAGCAGTATTTATTCATTTCTTTGGCCACTTTGGGGCAGCGGAACAAGCTGTAAACACAACACTGACATATTATTACATTATATAGCAAATGTCTGAGCAAAATTACACATCCAGTCAACACATAGCAACATTAGCATTCATTTGGAGTCCTGTGTTTGTATGTAATGTGTTTGAATGTAAATCCAATTTATTAATTAATTTTCCTTTTAGCTCTGTTTTGGTTCCTGCCAACTCCTGAGGGAAATATCTGTCTCTTTAGCTGCTAAATGCTCCAATATGTTCACCAGCTAGTCACCAACTTTGTCTGGCTGCTGTTTGGTGCTGGACAGGTAGTGTTCAGTGGGTTTTTAGAGCTTATTCACTGAAAACAGCTGCCTGCTTTTGCTGGAAGTGATGATGATGAGGGCAGTGAGACTGAATCAAAACAGTGAGCTGAAAGATGTCAAAGCGATGTCTATAGAGTTGGGGTGAAGTGGTGGTAATTCTCTACGTGTTTTCCTTTCACATTACACTTAGTCATTTGACCAATTTTTAATATCAAAATATTGATTAGTGCAGCTTTAAGAAAAGTACTTTAGTTAATGTACTTACTTACACGGGTAGCCAAGATAAAAAACTTTTTTGTTTGTGCACACTTTAATGAATGTTCCTGTCCCTAAAAGCATTTCTTCCTTTGCCAAGTTTTCACTGTTTAAGGCACTTTATTAAACAGTGATGTTTTGCTGCAAAGGCTGTAATTTTTTGCCTTGCCTCAAGCTCAGCACTACTCCTCTGTGAGTAACCTTGTCGGTTGCACTGCAGCACCATCAGCAGAGATATGATTCTGTAACTGTATTTATTAATGAGAAGCAGAGAACCTGAGAGACATACAGCGCACTCACATGACACAGAGTGAAGAGTAGAGGAAACCCCAAAGGAATACATTGATCAACTACATAATGATACATATGCATATAAGAATCCATAGCAACACATCACTGTTCACTTATTTGTGCTTAACCAATAATTAAGCATTAATTAATTCGCTTATATCATAGATTATATCATTCAAGCTGTACTAATCAATATTTTTTAATTAACAATAATTTAATAGGGAACGTAAATCCAAAAAATATTTTCCTTTTAGCTCTGTTTTTGGTCCCCGCCAACTCCTGAGGGAAATATCTAGATCTTTAGCTGCTAAAAGCTCCACTATTTTTACCAGGTAGTTAATAACTTGGTCTATCCTCTGGTGAGCTTTTTCGCTACTCGCTACATCTGACAGCGACACTATGAGAACTGTAAGAGTGAACCGAAACAATAAAGTTGTGCCAGAAAACCAAAACGTTGAGCTGAAAGAGGCTGAAATGCTCTGTGAGTTAACTATCTGTGGTTGCATCACTATGAGTGACCCTTTCACATATAGACATGTGATTCATTGTTAATATAAAAATATTGATTATAGCCACTTTAAATACTAATCAGCATATGAGCCAAGTGAAGTATACTGAATAGTCAACACAAGTTAGATTGTGGTTAACAACAATGTATATAGAAAAATAAAATAAACACTAAAACATTATATATAGAGAGATATTCTCTGGCTCTTTCTACTGTGCTTCAATTTAGAAAATGACAGTGAAAAGCGTGTCACCGGAATGAATTCATAAGATATGAACCAGAATACTTTGAGCCATTATCCCACTCAGAGTTTTCATGCTTAGTTGCCAGCTCCATCATGAGAGGAATGTTTATATTTTGGGCTTTTAGGCATCAAATTGCTCAGTAATCCAGAGCAGGTACAGTGAGAGAGAGATAATTTAGACTATCTTCTTGTAGACACTAATATCTTGGATGTGCTATGAAGCTGAGTCCAATAAAGAGGTGAAATATGAGTGAGATGCATGTTTATATGAGCCTTTATATGTGCCAGGATGATGGTTTACGGCCTCTCTGTTCCCTGGATGTTTTCCACGCTGCTTGTTTCTGAGGCTCATGTGAGGCTGCCACCTCTCAAAGCACAACCTCTGCCAGCTTCAATAAACAGTCACTACCCATATCAAAACCTCTAAACCAGACCAACAGCATGATCAAGAGGTACACCTGAGGTGAACCCAGAGGTAATCTACCCTTCAGCCTCTCTCTCTGTGCCACTCTCTTTGTTTATTTCTCTCTGTCTTTTGTGTTTTACTTGCTTATAGAATAGAATATTTTGCAGTGCCACCTCCTTGATTTGACTTCACTAGATCCTCAACTATATCATGGCATGATAATCTAACACTCTCATATGCCAGGTTTTTCCATTTCCTACCCTGGACCCAGTGACCTTAGTCCATTTCATACACTGCCAACTGTGCACTTTGTCACCCATCTTCTTGTTTTCTGCCTCCCTTAATCTCACTCTTATTAACTTAGAGCCTTGCTCCCCAGCACAGTCACTGCTGGGAAGAAAAATATCCGTTTGCTCGGGTCAGTGTTCATATTTTCTTCCCTTATGGGTTGAGTTTACCTGTGCTCTACAAGATGAATGACTTGAGTGCTCTCACTGGAAAATGGATGTAGTTAAACAATGCAATCCCCCCTTCCTCCAAACAGCTGAATGGACAGGCTCAAAAAAGTGTGAATGGGAGGTGTGAAAAGGCCAACCACTGAAAGTAATTGCTGTTGTGTTCACCAGAGAGAAAAAAATAACTTACAAAGAAGTTGTTTGCAGCCACCATGAGAGCAACATATCAAATTGCCCAGGCAGAAGTGGCACAGGTTCAATCACCCGAAATGAACTAATTCATTTTAAAGCATGAATTCTCTATGCTATTTTGACTCTCTTTCCGACAAACACTCTCAACACAAAGACCAGTATTAATGCTGCTGCACCAGGCACCTTCACACATTGGTAACTTTGAAAGGCAGAAAGAGACAACTATTTGAAAAATGTGTACTCTGATACCCAGACATCATGTAATGTGGTGTCAGCAAACTACGCACAGCACTCTCAGGTCTACAAACCTGGATCACCTGTGATGGTTTATACCAAAGGCTACCAGAGGGACAAGGGAGGGGAAAGATCCAACACTGGTAAGTATAGCTTATAGCTTTTCCTGGTCAAAGCTCTTGTAGAGGGCCTGTGTTTCACCTCCAAGTTTTTTTTGTTACTTGCTTTGGGTGGGGAAGATATCCTGTGAGTGGCTATACCCATATAATAATGTTACAGGTTCTCACTGAGTAGTAAAATGATATTTTCTATGTAGAGCTTATATTATATATTGTTTTTCAAACTATGTTAAAATTCAGCAGTGGTTATGAACCACATCCATATAAAAGAGCTTTTTTATTTTGCTTATACAACTTAGGTCTTATTTTTAGAGTTTTCAATGTTATTGCATCAGTAATTATAACAACTTAATTGAGAAATATATGGAAGGCATGACTCTGCTAAACATGGCTCAGGGCAATCACATAAGGGATGTGGCAGGTTTTGGGTTTTAAACAAATTTACAATTTAACCATGACCTGCTTCTGCCTGGTTTAAATTTGACCTACTGCACTCATTTGTGCACATGCAGTTTTACAATTCAATGAACGGTTACAGGTGACATTTTGGGTACCTGCTAGTCACTTACATACAAGATAATATACTTGTCTGCTTGCCCTACTGGACCTATTTTGGTGACAACATAACCTCAGACCTTATCTGAAGGCAACACTCTGGTTAAGAGTCTACAGCCATGTGACCTCTGTGAGGTTGGACCTATGCACCGTGGTTATTTGAGCTAAATGATAATGTCAGCATGCTAACATGCTCACAATCACAATGCTACAATGCTAATGCTTAGCAAATAAAGTTTACCATGTTTACCATCTTAGTTTAGCATGATAACACGCTAAAATGTGCTAATTAGTACAACTGAGATGGGAATGGAATCAGTTGTGCAGGTATTGGCTGAAATTTTGACATGATGATGGCAATAGATGAAAAGTCAGAGGATCACCAAAGTTATTACAATTCACCCTGAGGGGGGCATGAATGTCTGTGTCACATTTTGTGGCATCCAATAGTTGTTGAGACATTTCACTCAAAACCACAAATGTCAACCTGCTGGTTGTACCAGAGGAAAAATCAGGGGATCATCAGTAGGATTTATCATCTGGGAACAATAAATGCCTGTATAGAATTTTTTGCCAATCCATTGAGTAGATGTTTCACTGGATAAATGAAAACTTTGACCTGATGATGCCACTAGAGGAAAAGCCAGGGGATCATCAAAGTCAGTAGGATTCATCCTCTGGGGACCACGAATGCCTGTACAAAATTTCTTGGCAATCCATTACATAGTTGTTAAGATAGTTCAATCTGGACCAAAGTGAACTGACGATACCACACAGGTAGCGTGGCTAAAAATAGAACATTATATTATTTCAGAAACATCAACAAGTTACAATTTAAAACTGGTCTCACAACTTGTTCCAATGCTGACAGCATGGCATTGTGAGACAGCGTGATGTGGAAGGCCCAGACATGGGAAATGAACCTTTATTAACAGGTTTTTAGTCATTGTGAAGTCATTCCATCGACTCCAATAAATAAAATACCTCATCTAAGACAGGAACATCTCCAATACACAGGCAAGTTAAAGGCCTGGATATAACATGGCCTACTGTCATGATTTATGTTGTCATGAAAGTGCCAAAAGATATACATTAGATCTCTTTTGATTTTTTTTTTTTGTATTATGGGGCATTTGGTTGAATGATCATCATTGTGGAGGGAATGTTTTTCTCTCCAGCCCTCACATTAGTCAGCCTATACATAAAACTTGGCTAGCAACAACTCCCTTTAATTTTTGTAGTTGAAGTTCAAAGTAGCAAGCCAAACAACAAAGCCACCTAGCACTGTTTGGGGCTGTCTCATCGATCTTGTCTACTGCGTGGAAGACAGTCCTGGATGGTTCCCATAGAATAGCTTAGGGAAGTGGCTGTGCACTTCACAGCTGGGGAACCAGATGTACATTTTCCAAACCAACCAGTTATTCTACATCCTTGGGGGCTATTCACTTGTAAAACTAAATAATAGCCACTTGAAACCGCAAAATAAAATAATGTTTCAAAAAATTCCAGATAATGCATAAATCTCACCTTTGTGTTGCTTGTCCAAGTGTGCTTTTGAGTGCTGCGCCCTTTTGGCCTCATTCTGGTAACCCATTATCCACAGGGGGCAGTAATAAGCCCATTCCACAGCTACACAAAGGTGAGATTATGCTTCACTGGAAGATAGTAAGTTTTGGTTTGAAAAGAGAAAAGACCTCAAGGATTAGGTTTTAGTGGTTGTTTTGGTAAATGTAGGCATATGTCTGGTTAACTTCCCCACCTCCAATAAAGAGGAGTGCACAACTGCTTCCCCAAGCTTTTTATTGGGAATCATGGAGCTAAGGGCCACCATGACTTTTAGGCTACAGCTACACTCTTCCTCTGATGTGTCCTGATTCCACATTTTTTCTTCATGTTTGAAACACATTGGAGGTCAGGCACAGGCCTCAGTTGTGTGTTTTTTTACTACCATCCCACACTGTGTAGGTAAGGCTAGTTCTACATTCTTATTTAGTAGTATTAACTGGTGGAAACAGGTATTCTATTAAATCTGACCAAACAACATTTATAGACAGCTATTTATAGATGACTGTAGACAGGATGTATTACCAGCTAAATTAACAATCCAATAAGTAAAGTTCTGATTTATTACAGGTGCCATGATACATGAAGGCTGAGGTTCTCAATGATGTTGTTTTCAAACTATCAAGATTTAATGCTGCCAAGCCCTGAAAGCCTGTTAGTAGAACCACAATGACCATAATTCATTGCACCTATATGACACAGTGCATCTGTGCATCAGAGCATCAGTGCCCCTCTGATTTGCAGTGGGTCTGTGGCAACACAGGCTGAAAGGAGAGTAAATTTGGTGTCGCAATGTCATTAGCTCATACAAGTAGGCTCTGGAAAAAATGCTGTCATGCAGTCTTTGCAAATTCTCTGTTCCCTTGTGTTTGATCAAACAATATGTTACTGATTTTTTTTTCTTGTTATATGCTTACATTCTTTAAGGGTTAGGCTTGATGTAAGTATATTCATATTAGATGTATATGGTAAAGGGAATTTTTTTTGTTCAAATGTAGAAAAGTGTTTAAAAGTGTGGACGTTTTTTGCTCAGATTTTCTGTTTGACCTTGAAAAGTGCCTCAAACCTCCAACTGTCAGTTTTTGTTAAGACTTTTCTGCTGATGATCTCAGGTCCTTCACACCCTCTATCTCCTTCCCTCCATCTCATTATCTCTCCAAATATCATAACTTATTCAGAAGCCCTTAAAAGGCAGACTATACCCTGACACAGCAATATCCACCAGGAGTCCGCCAGTTCATTAAAAAATCTCATCAAACATGCACAACACAAACACACAGAGAGACACGCAATATACACACAAGCTAATTCAGCTTTCTGGGAAGCGTTGCCCTGTTGTGCTAACAAGTTTCCCTTAGCTCTCATATAAAGGGTCTTATCAGGGTGCAAGATCTAGACGTTGCCCCCCCTGAAAGGCCTTTGTCTGAACATACTGCCTGAAATGTAGCTTGGCTTTCAGATGCAGGAAGTGAAATTTACTATACATTTGGAAAGAGTGTGCCGTCCACAACCTGTGAGCAACCTGTGTAGCTTTGGTCTGTCACAAGCAAAGCTGCTGACCTGAAAACTTTTACATTATGTCATCAACTGTCGCATACCATGGTAATTGTCCCTTCTGGCATCCAGCGTTCAAATTACCCGCACCTGGTTGCCATGTTGGTTGCATGTTTTTGATGAAAATTACTTGCCAAGAAGGAATGCTTTTCAATAGTCTCTCAGTAGAATAGCTTAGGGCTTTATTAGGGACCATACGCCTGTCTGACAACACACTCCTGATGTTGTGTTAAATCCCATATGCAGCTGTGTGTTACTCAGAGCGTCTTAAGGTGTGTGTGTGTGTGCTGTTGGGTAAACGGCCCTCTTCAGCTTTATTACCTGGCCATGAATCATGAGCCTTCATTACAGCCTGCTCATTGTGCTCTGAAGGTTAAGCAAACCAATTAGAGTTCCCCACACGCCGTTGGGGTTCTCTGCAACAACTGCATCCCCACGTCTTGCATTTTAAATAGGCAGATGAGGGCCCAGGATTAAAGAAAGAAAGAAAGCGAGAGTTAGGAATGAGGATGTTTAGGAGGATGGGAAGGGTTCGCGGTTGACAGTATACAAGAGAGGAGAAAGAAACTATGGCAGAAGAAGAAGAGAGAGGGGAGGAAACAGACTATGAGAGAAAGAGAAAGAAAGAAGCCCTATTAAAAGAAATGACACCGCCATGGTTCACTGAGCGCCTGCACTGGGCGGCAGTACCCCTGTGCTTAATGCTCTCTGGCTGTCAGCGCCACAGTCAGCAGCACTGCCTGGCTGCTCCCAGGGGGAAGCTGTGTTGGTCTGTGCTCTCGATTAACTCTGCTGCTTATTAGAATAGATACTGGGAAAGGACTCCAAACAGCAGATCCGATAGAGTGCAGACGTGGCACACTGTAATCACAATGTGAAGTGTAATTTTGAGAGTTTCTCGGCAAGTCAGATCTGAGGTTTAGATACAGCAGCAGAGCCATCCGATTCTTTGATTACACCCATGTTTGAACTCCTTATGCATTGGCTTTGGCTCATACACAGAGGACTTTTTAATTGTCATTACATTCATTTTCCTTGGATGAATGAACCGTTAGATTTGTCTGTCAGGAGGATGCAAGAGCCTGTGTGCATCTGCATCAGGAAGAATTTCGCACCATGTGTTGAGACTGTGAGAGCACTAGTCTCGCTCATACTCTGGTGTGCACTCTGGGGATTCAGGTACACTGAAAGAACTGTCAAAGTTTTGAGAAACAGCTGAAATTATAGCTTTCATCCACACGCCAAGCGGATAAAGGTGCCTGAAATTGGTTCTTTTCAGAATGGTACAAAGAAAGGTCACTGCGTTGGCGAATTGTGACGAGGGGTAGTGTTTAATAGTATGTGGCTGTTTTTTTCCGCCTCTTGTCTTGGAAGATGCAAAATTTACATGACCACTGACCTTCTCCTAAGTTTGTAGATATTTTAAATAAGCCAGAACTAAACTTTGCTTTTGTGCTTTTTTGTGTATCTAGAAGAGGAGACAGAGGGACAGAACGAGATGAGAGAGAGAGAGAGAGAGAGACAATGATCTCATCCAGGAGATATAAACATGTGAGGCGAACGCTGGGAAAGGCTGACGCTGGCACACTAAGTTGCCATATTAGCATTTCAGAGGGAATAGTAGAGGAATCAGCTAGGAAACAAAAAGGCTGGATCAGCACTGACTGACAGAACCAAGGACTAATGTTCAGTGGAAAAAACCCCTCCTCCTTCTCCTCTTCCTCCTTCTGCTTTTTCTTCCAGCTCCACTCAGCCAGAACACCAGCTAAAGATGAATCACTGTCAGGCTTTCATTGTGTCTGGTCATTTTTAGCTGGACTCATTGTTGGTGCAAAGTCTTCATGTTTCCACACATTCATCACCATTGCTGTTGTTACAAGAAAATTATATTTTCTCCAATGTTGGCCATTTTTGTGTCCTTAGGGGTCATACAAATGTCAAGACCAATTATCAGTGGTGAAAAGTACATTTACTCCAGCACTGTACTTATGTACAATTTGAGGTACTTGTACTTTACTTGAATATTTCCATTTTATGTTGCTTTATAGTTCTACTCCAGTACATTTCAAAGACAAATATTGTACTTTTTATGCCACTACATTTTTCTGACAACTCCAGTTATTAGTTACTTTGTAGATTAGGATTTTACACACAAAACATATGATCATCTTTTTAAATATGATGCATTTTTGCAGATTAAACTAACCAACATTAAATAGCGTTGTTTTACATTACCTCCACCTTGACCAGTTACAACATTAAAGTGCTTCCTCCATGTTAATGTTAATGTGTCAGTGATAATAATAAAAAAATCTGCATAATGAGTACTTTTACTTTTGGTGCTTTAAGTACATTTTGCTGTGAATACTTCTGCAATTTTACTCAAGTACAATTTTAAATTGTTTTTGAAATAACCGGGAAGTTTTTCTTTGTTTGTGAAAGGATTGTTTGAAAATGTTGTTTTCATTCTATGCTTTGACAATAATTTATGTTGCCATATCAACTGTTTTGACATGCTTTTTCTTTACTGCAACCAGAATTATCCTTTGAGACATACCAGAGAAAGAATGTTACTGTCTATGTTTGTCTGTAGGTGTTTACATCTCTGTACAGTTTATACTTTATGTACATGTTTGCAGATGTATCACTGACTGAACATGTTGTTTTGTTTCCTGGCGTGTGTAATGTGGCTCCAGGAGAGGCTCTGGCGGTCAGACAGTCCACCCGTCCCCTCCTTCAGTCAGATTTCCTTGAAGTGGAGCGGGGCGCAGGGGTCCCGGCTGCTGTCCTGTCAGCTTGACCTGCTTTAAAACGCCACCATCATCAGAGGAAAAGAGCCTTGAAATGCCTGTTAGTGCTGAGCCCCAGCTTCCCATTCACAACCCTCTGAAAGCCCCACTCACCGCAACCTGATAACAGCTCCAGGTGCCTGGATGACGTCCAAATAGACGCCTATAGTCTTCACTCAGTTAGAATGGCTCAGTCCTAGCGCCCATGTTTTCACTGTCTCCCTTCTTACTTTTCCCCCCTCTCCTCTTTCACGCTCACTCCTACTCCCTCTTTCACACATCCACTCGTTTGCCATACGCCTGTTCCCCCTGCCTGGGAAATCTTTGTGAAAGCCTTATTTAAAGGACGATTCTGCATTGATAAACATGGTTACCGAGTTCCTTGACAAAGTCACTTCAGCCTGTGTAGTCTTCAGTTCAGTGCCTTTCAGCACCAGTTAAACTGTATCCTGAGATGGGAGTCATATTTACTGCAGTCAGCAAGTTTATTATGGCTGATATTGCTTTGGTAGCTGCTGTTTCCATATGATTTTTTTTGTACTGTCAGTCTCTTGGGATAGTTTGTATAAGCCGAGGTAAAACGCCATTAAAGTTTTTTTCTTGCCATTTTATGGTTGTATATTATTCATGTTCTACAGTGTAGGTAATTCTCGTTAAATTACTTTGGGACATCCCTGTTCTCATATTGAACCCACAGGATGTGTGTATTTCTCTTATTTTTGTTCTATGTTGAGCACAACACAAAGTTTTCTAGCAATTGTGAGATTATGGACTTGATAACCTGTCCTTGAGGCAATGGGTCTTGGGGCAGAAGTAATTCTTACAACAATTTTCCCCATCTTCTATTCTCATGCCGTACTGTTACTCCTTCCATATCCCGCTGGAAAACACCAAAGTCACCAAAGTTCGCTCGCTGTATTAAAACTTGCTCTCTTCTTTCCAGCACCCCAGTACAATGCAAATGCTCAAAAGTTCTCCCTCCATTGAAGTTGTGTGACTGGAATCTGAGAGTGCTAGTTTGACCCAGTTTCTCTATTATCACAAAATGTTGAACATGCAAAAATGGGAAGATGAGCCTTAAAATGAGAAGACCCAGTATATCCTTGGGGCATATGGCTGGAATGAAATCCACCCAGCCCAGGCAATCTGTTTGCCAGGGAAGGAGACATTCAAGTCCTTTTGATATATACATGTTGCACAAGTCCCAAGGGCTCTCTGGCACTCCAGGTAATGGAATCATGAGGCAAGTATCAGTTAGACATAGAGGATATGAGCGTCTCTTCTCAGTGTGACTAAAGAGTCTGATGAGACTTGTCCTCAGCTTCCTGTCAAATCATAACTCCCACAGTGTCATCATCCCTGACCAGGAGGACACCTTCAGCTGGTGGATAAGCTGATAAGGTAATGTCATTACCTGTATGATAATGTTCGGGCAGAAATAACACATTTTACAAATTGAAAGCAGCTGCCAGCATTTTAATGTTGGACTATCAGTTCTCACTGCCTGCAGTACAATTAGGATAGATTTAATAGTGCAATTAAAATACTGTCAAGGGTTTTCAGATGTGTTTGCATTTGAATTGTATTATTGGCAGCCTAAAAGGCAGCCAGCACTGCCTGCCTAAAAGGCAGCCAGTGCTTATTTGGGATGAGATTCTGCTGTCCCAACTGCAAACTGGCATCAAATCAAAATGTTGGTGAATTGACCAGTTGCTAAACCCTTCCCCTGAACAGTGATTGTCCTGTCATAGCTTAGCAACGATATCTAGGCAGGACTGGTCTGTCAGTCTTTGGATTTGTCCACATGTTGAAGCAGCTGTTCATGGGACTTGTAGTAAGAGCGATACTCAGCATTTAAAGAACTTGGAGGGTGGTGTCTTTTTCTTAGCTTCTCTAAAACCAAAAAGAGTAAAAGTGTAAGCAATGGATTACCATGTGTTTGTCAAACATAAAGCTGTAAACCCAGACAAACTCTTTATCCAGGATAGCATTATAGTTTGCAAATACACTGGTTAGTCCTCATCCAAAAAGCCTTTTCTCTTGTAACATTAACCCTTACTTACTGTTCATATTCTACACCTTCACAATATGGTCTGGGTCAATTTTGACCCGGCCTAAGAATCCCTTCATGTCTATACCAAATTTTTAACCACAAATCTATTTATAATGTATAAATAATGTATAAATATAAAAATCTGACATTAATTAATAGGTGATTAATCCATAATTAATGTTTCAGAGAGCAGGGAGAGTTTATTTTTTAGGTTTTACACCACTTGATTAAATAGAAAAAAATGTTATGTTCTATTTTTCCTGACATATAAAAACCTAACAGCCATAATGATTTAAATATATTTTATTGAAACTGAAAATGGCTCTGGAACTGTGGGGTTTATTATATAACCATTAATGACCATTACAACACTGTCCTCACTGCTATGTTATGAAAAATACCCCATATAACTACTATCTAATTATGACTATTAACTATTAATTCAACATTAACTAACATTTTACCACAAACAAAACAAAAAATAATTGCTAATTGCACACTAGTCTCATCTTGGAAGATGAGATCAATGACCTCTTGGACAGCAAGTCTTGTTGCCAAAACCTCAGTCACTGAAATGGCAGCTCAGGTACCTTTACAGTCTTATGATCCCACCAACCCCTCTTTTGATCCATGTTCATTAGCTGGGAATTGATGGGTTTTAATTTGGTTATTTTGAGGTTGGTTTGTAAAATTGCAGGTGCTTGTGCTTGCAGGTGCAGATCTCGCAACAGTGTCAAGGCACCCTATGACCTCTGTTCCTTATGCGCACCATATATGATCATGCCTATGCCTATACTTACTCTTTCACTGTTTTGAGATTCCCTCATGACACTTCAAAGACCAACAGGTGCCTGTCTCGGTGGGAACCTGGGCAAATATGGTGGGAACGCAGGCAGTTCTCGTGACATGTGTCCCCCTTGAACTCACTAGTCACTATTGCCCCATAAAAAATATACACAGACATGGCATGTACAGTTTCAAGATTCCCTAAAACTACAATTTTCCTTGACTTGACCCACACTGGTGGATCTAAAATCCATTTCAATGGATATGGGTCAAATTTGACCCGGAACAGCCTCAATGTAGAAACATTTGTAGCACCTGTACATAACATTTTAAAATATTTTCTTTTTTGTGCATTTTGGGACACTTTAGGAAAAGTCATCAAATTTCAGGCTGAAAGAATACCGTTTAGGGTGTTTTTACTGCTGTCAAATGTCAAAATGGGTAAAATTTGACCCGAACAGTATGTAAGGGTTAAATGTGAAATATGAAACATAACATTTGAAAATACAGAACTGCTCTAGAAAAATAGTGCATATTTCTATCTTAGTTTCTAAACAGCCAAACAGAGTTATGTTAGAATTAATTAAGAGTCTGACCTTCATTTTTTCTTGTCATACTTTTAATACTAGAACTGTTCTAGCTCTATACTGCAATACAGGAACAATGCTGTTTCTTTATTTCTATATTTTCTACATGAGTGTTTTTAATCAACTCAGAGAGCTAACGTTAGTTGAATTAGCTAGCTACCTACAGCTAATACATTCTGTTAGCATCATTTCAGCCAATCCAGAATCAAAAGGAGAAGCCTGCTTTTGTCTACCTCTGTCTGACATCAAGGAGCAATTGTTTCAAAAATGACTGAGAACTTTGAGAGATAAATCTGCCACTGTTATCACTTTAAACTGTGTTGTGTGAGAAGGGAAAGCTTGACAGGCATAGCAACAGTAACTGCTAACGAACAGTAAACTCATACAATATACTGTACAATGCATTATGTGCCAAACAAGTATTCAAGACAAGTGAACAGATGACAAGTTCTACCTGGGAAGTGAGATTTACTTTGGTGGAATTTCCAATTATTAGCTGAAAATCTAACATTTATGCTGAAGTAATGGATGGAGCTTAAGTTGTCAGAAGGAGATGGAAAGTCAATGCAGGCTAATAAAGATGTGCAAAAAAAAATCTAAAAATAACACAGTCTCTGCCTGCATATTTCAGTGCATGCACACATACACACATTTTGCTTCCTGTGACGCCAACAGTAGGTTTCAGTGTGTATTCCTGCTTCTGTTTATTCCCTCATTCCTCTCACTTATCTAACGCCTTTCACTGCAGATGGTGCAACAAACAGACTGTAACCCTCATGTTTCATAAAGGCAAGCCAATTATTGAAAACATATTCTTTCACCCATTTGCTATGAATGGCTTAAATTAAAGCGTTTTGGAGCCTAATTCACTTTGCATCATAGAAATTTCTGTCTCAGGGTCCAACTTACAACAGAGATTGCTGATGGAAGCTTAAAGCTTCCTTGCCACAGTAGGAGGGTGGTATCATGATTAATTTAGGCTTGTTGTGTCAGCGCAGGAAGCCACAAAAAAGCTCATTACAATCAGCTGGGTTTTGTCACAGTCCGGGCTCCCTCTAATCTCCCATAGAGAAGTGGAGCGATACAGCCTCTCTGAATATGCATTGATGATGATTGCATGATTTATGCATGAGCGTCATGGCACCTTAAGACGATCTCGCCCAATAGAAGTCCTTGAAATTCTGAAATTAGAGTTTTTGTCACTGTTCTCAAAATGTTTGTTTAGGCACTCGACTACATCACTCTCATGTCCATTCTTGAATGTGTCGGAATGCAACTGAATAAGTGTTTAACGTGGAAGTATAAGATACCAGTGGCTTGTTTGTATGAATATTTACCAAATGCTTGTACAAAGCCATTAGGAAACATGTTGTAAGCTGTCATGCTGCTTTCAGTCTGCATCCAGTATTCAGTTTGTTGCATGTCTCTGTTTGACTTTGGGCTTTCACTGACATTACCTGCAATTAGGCTAGTTGTAATTGCCTGACTTGCCAGCAATAGACTTGAATTAGGACGGTGATTGATGGTTATATGAGAGTCACAGGAGAGCGTGATTTGTGTGTTGACCTTCCAGTGATCTCATGAGGGTGCTGACCCTTCGATAAACACAGACAAGGCCTCCCAGACAGCCCCAGTGTGTGCGCCTGTTGCAACGTGCCCTAGAGTTTTCCTGTTAGCTCTGACAGATGATGATGCACTTTCTGCTTACTCCTCCTTACTCCTTACTCCTCCTCCAAGTTCTCTCCACAATTGCTGCCTTTTACAAACAATCACCTGACTCTGGTGTATGCAGTAGTGGATTCAGACCTTTTATTTAGTAGTAATACCACAATTTCAAATGCTCAATTAAGTCCTGAATTCATATTCTATTTAAAGCGCCGTGTTAGCAGCAAAAATGTACTTAACTATCAAAAGTAATGTGTAAGCAGATTTTTATTGTTCCAGCTGGTCGAGGTGAAGCAAATTTTACATTTCCTAGTTCAATTCATAACAATGCAGCATATTTTTAAGCTTATATGTTTTGTATCTAAAACCTTCCTTTGCACATAATTAGTAATATAACTGTCAGATAAATGTAGTTGAATGAAAAGTGTAGTATTTCCCACTGAAATGTGGTGGTATAAAGTATAAAGCCGCATAAAATGGAAGTATTGAAGTAAACTCAGTACCTCAAAATTGTTCTTAAGCAAACTACTTCAGTATACATATGCACTTACTTTAAATCACTAGGGGTGAGAGCCAGAGCTGTTTTTAAATCATTTAAGGAAAGTCCAAGTCAAGTCTCATTTCTGAATGCTGACCATTAAAATGACACAGCATCTGAACATTTTCCTTTCAAAGCTGTGTTTGTAGTGTTTTTACACCACTGTGGGACTGTTTTGTTTGCTAACATGTTTGTCATATCAACATTACAAGGTGATAATATGTCCATTTTGTGTTTACAGCTTGTTGTGCTGCCCCAAAGGCTGCCCCCAAAAAAACCAAAAGTGTGCACTGAGCAGACTCAGGTGAACAGACACATAAGTCACTGACAGATTACTGAATGTTGGCTATTGCGATTGGCAGCTCACTCCCAGTTCAGAATGAATGATGGAGGGAGGCTTTCCTAACATCTTTGAGAAAATTCTGCCTCTTCCCTCCAGTCAAAGTGGAGGCTGTGTCGCACCGTTAGCCGATTAGCAGCAACACTGAAAAGTGCAAACCAGTCTTGAGCCTTTGATGTCTGTTTGCATAGCAACTCTCTCTCCTCTCACCGCAGACTCATATTTTCCCTCCTGCCCATTTATCCCCTCCCACTCTCACTTTGCTCTCCAACTTTCTTCTCTCCTCTCGCCCTCATCTCCCTCTGCTGAGCCAGATCTCTTCCATATTCCTTTTTCTCAGGTCTGCAGGCTGAGACAGACTTGTTTAACAAGTGCCTGGCAGGCTGGGCGGTGGATGAGGCAGCTGTGGAAAAGAGGTTGATGTGGCCCTCTCTACCACAGGAGACTGAATCCCAGGGAGGGAGTCTCCAGATGGGCTCGGTTTGAAGCACTTCACCCCTGGTTCCCCTAGATGAGCCCCACACGGGATAACACTGCATATCTGAATACTAAATGCAGATTGAGTGTAATTAATTACCTGACTGCATTTAGGTCTTTATTTACATACTGCACCTGACACTTTTCCTCTTCAGAGTGTGCACTATTTAAACTACATTTCTCATCTACACTAAAGTAGATGGCATACAGATCCCATAAAGTATGAGTATGTTTTTTTATATCAGTGCACACAAGAAACTGACCTCTGTCACCATGCATTCACCATGTGTGACAGATGCTTTGATCTATTCCTGCTTCAATGCTCCTCTCTCCTCTGACTTGTATAGGCTGCTGGTATTCTCCCTGCGTGCCTCTGTGCTGACACTGCTTTCCTCTGCATCCCATTGATTCAGGAGCCCTGAGTGATAGATGGGTTTAATAAAGCAAGGTGCAGTCCCCCCAAATAAATGAGCAAACGCAGGATTTATTACCAACATCTGCATTTTAAGGGGCGTAAACAGGGCCTAAGCTGGGAAACACAGTTTCATGATAGTCCCACAACCCAAAGTCTGGGCCAGAGACATTCGGGTACGCACACAGCTGTGCACATAGACACAGATACACTTAACCTATTACACACACACATCGATGCACACACTTCCAATCACTGCCTTTCCCCATTCCCTGTCCTTCATTCTCTCTGTCACTTAATTCTCACATCTTTTGCCATTCATCTTTCTCCTTCAATAAAAGGAGACCTTGGTTTGCTCTTTTTGGCATCTCTCTTCTCCTCAGTTTCTAACATTCTTCAGTCTTTTCTTTTTTTCTTTTGTCTTTCCACTCTTATTCTGACAGACATTCCCTCCTTTTGAAGCTGTAGAGCGGTTTCTCTTTGAACTAAAGTGCTCATCACTAGTTTGTCATCATATATAATGGTCTCTTTGTCATAAACAGCAGCGCATTTTATTTGACCTCCCCATTTTAGCCATGGCAGTTCCACAGGCTGCTTAGTAGTGGTGATTTATCCATGCACTGTGCCAGCGGAGCTAAATCTCTACTC
Organism: Maccullochella peelii; assembly: GCA_002120245.1. Classification (NCBI taxonomy): domain Eukaryota; kingdom Metazoa; phylum Chordata; class Actinopteri; order Centrarchiformes; family Percichthyidae; genus Maccullochella; species Maccullochella peelii. The sequence continues at coordinate 134,711 of LKNJ01000282.1, forward strand.
CCCTTGGGATTGAAACAGTAGTGTGCATGGTTTAATTTCAGCTCTGAAAGACTGTCGTGCTGCAGTGATAACGCAGGCCTGTTTGCTAGTGATTGGACTAATTAATAGGCTCACAGATGATTCGCGGCTGTCTCCCCCAGTCACGGTGGAGGAGGGCAAAAAAGGAGAGAGAAAAAAGGAGAGGGCAAAAATAAAGCAGCTTGACCTGTGAACGTCAGAGCCTCTTTAGAAATAGATTCACTCATTAACTTTCATGTGCAGGAAAAAGAGACAGAAGCTGTAAAATGCCAGAAAATTGCTCTTACAGATGACTGCAATTTTGCCAAGCATCTTTGTTTATTAATGACAGCATTTTGACAAATCAGTCGATAATTACAAACACATTTAGCAGCTCTTCCACAGGACTCACACACTTTTTCATTTTCCCGCGTGTACTCCCCACTGCTGCTTGCAAATCTGATACCCTGAAAGGTTTATACAGGACTTTGTCCCTTCCTCTCTCTCCGTTTCTGTCAGCAGATGACCCACTAAAGCTTTATACAATGAGTGCTACTCTGATAGCCATCCCTCTGTGTAATTACACGCTGAGCTGTGATTAAATGAAAGAAATGGTGTGTTTACCACACATGCATTAGGCAATTATATGTTTCACGAGGGGGAGTGCTATTTGTGCAAAGACTTGACTGGTTGACTATAGCGTATAGCAGTCGGGCAATTTGTCCCCAAACCTTAAAACTTGAATTGAACTTGAATGAAAGTGAACTAACTAGCAACATAGACTTGTGCTTGTATGTCACACACATGCTCCCTGTTTGTTCTCATATGTGAAGCTTTGTACATCAAGCGCATAATAAAAAAGAAATGTATTCACTTCAAAGAATTACTATTTAAACAAAGCCAGCAGCGCGGCGACACTGCTTTAACAGAGGGCGCCATACAGCAGCAAGAGATCCTCAAATGTGTGTGATTAACCCAGTTTATTCTGTGCAAAGGCACAGCATGGGGGCAATGTGCAACAATGCAAGTGCAGATGTGTTCAGTTAAACGTCGCTTGTGAGACACATCTCTGCAGTGGCTGGTGATGGTAGCAGGTTTGTGTGGGTGTTTGTAGATTGTTCTGGGTGTTTTTAGCAGGGCTGTGCTCACCTGACATAGTGCACTAATTTAAGGAGGCCCATATCTCCACGTGTAGAGCCACTGGACTATTAATGAAGCGGACTGCATAAATTATTACTCATCCTGCTGCCTCAGACTCATGTTTTACTGCTATCTGTAATATAGAGTCATCAATGTTTTAAATGCAATCCTCTTCATTCCTGTCAGATCCAAACACCTTCTCTGTGTTGAGTATGTATGAGTTTTGTGTTTTTAATGCATGTACCCATTGTTGAGTCTGTGTTTTGTACTGTATCTTGTGTATGTGTTGCCGAGTTTTTTGTATTTTAAAGGCCCATCTAGGGAAAGGCATTGCAAATTAACTTAGGCTACAAATGCTGTTGTGGGATTGGTTTATGCTACATACTTGTCCTTATACAAATAAACATTAAATAAATGTTAACATTACATTTTTTGAGACGGCCAAAAAATCAAGTATGGAGAAAAGGAGGCTCTGTACACGCAGGTTCAATTCAGAAACAGTGTTTAATAGCCCCTGTCAGACATGTGATAGCAGTTTAACATGCCTCGACAAAAATCTTACTTGGTTGGACCTACTGTAGTAAGTAGATCTCGATAATATTTCCAATACGGCACAAGTGTGAAATGAATGCTGTCACATGAAGTTGTCCAAGTTGTTGAGCACAGATTACTTGGCCATGTGGCCTCTCTTGTTTCCACATATTTCTTTGGTTGCACTGCACACAGTACAAGTAGCCACTGTAGCTGTTAGCTACATGTAATGTTTCCATCGTCGGAGCATAGTGGCATTTTATTCTTATCTGTTTCTCTTTAGTTTTTCCAGTCATCTGCTAGTGTCTCTCAGATTTCTTTGCAAGTTGCTTAGCTCACAAAGAAACATAATCATTTTGGAAAATGTCTGGAAGAGCGCAAATCTAGAGAAAATTCCTCCCAATGACAGAGCACACTCTGTCTTGTCTGCCATGTTGCAGTAAACAAACTCAGGCCTCCTACAGATCACACAAGTATTGCAGCTCTTTCCATAACCGTCCTGTCATGTCTGAATAAAGCCGAAAGAAACATTTACGTAAACGTCACCTATGTCTGAATGACAAGGAAAATGCCGTTCACAACAGTAAGGTCCAAATACATAAGAAACTCAAATATGCTATATCACAAAAACAGAATGAGATATCAGAAGTAATAAAATGTAATTTTGAAATGACAAATTTTTTATAATGCAAATAGCCTATTACAGTTTGTAGAAATGATTTGATCTAGCACGGTATTGGGATTTTCACTTTTTATGTAAAAACTGGGAGTAAATTGTCAAACAGTGTTACATGTCTTTCTTTCCTTGAGCTCTTAAAAGGTCTCAGTCCATTTCCTGGGATCACAAAGCACATGTGTGACAAGACCACTGAAGAACTTGCCGTGCGTTTGTCCTAACCACCTGAACCTAAGCCAGGTCCAAAGTGGCATCAGGAAAAGAAGAGTGCAGTCGGCCCTGACCCAACACTAAGCTCTCCCAATGGGGTGAACAGTGTGGAATGCTGCCTTAACTACATAGCATTGCTTCTCTGCATGGACCTCTGGGGTAAAAATCATTGTGTATTCCTGAGCTACTGGTTCAGGGTTGCTTGGGGGAGTCAGAGAGAACAGCAACGTGTTAGCAAGCTGTTGGAGTACGGCTGTAAATGATTCATATTGTACGGGCAGGCAGGTTCGTGCTACTGCTGATTTTAAAGCAGCAGCTGAATGATGTCCTCTAACTCAAGGTCTGGGGTCCCTGAGCAGATATTACGCCTCAGGTTAGTCCTATTAATGAGGAGGAGGTGATTTCCCCCCTCTCTGTAATGTTGTTCACATATGTTTCAGGAGACTTTTGATGAAATGTGGCATTGGAGGGCTATTAGTCCAGGCATGCTGAAGTCACTGCAAAGCTGATGGTAATCTGCTCTTGGACAATCTGTGCTGGCACCATTCCCCCAAGTGGGAATGTGTCAATCTACTAGCAGTAAAATGAACACCTCTCATACTTTACACTTCTCTCTTTCTCCCTCCTCTGGGGGCTCATTCTCTCATCTTCCCCAAATCTTAATATCTCTTTCTTTCTTTCTTTCTCCCACCTCCTTTCCCTCCCTGTTTGTATTTTACCTCAGTCAATCCCCAAGAAGATGAAGTGGCAGGATAAGGTCGCGGCATCTGTAAAGGCTCTCATTGGGCCTTAATGAATACCATTAATTCAATCTGGGGACTTGTTTGGATGGCCATGGCCTTTGTCCAGTCATGATTAAGCGATGCTATCAGTTATCAATCGTAATGAGCTTTTGTGGCCGTGGGAGACAGGCACCGGCTGGTGAAATAATAACATCTTGGTCTGATGATAGCGGGTAAGACCAGACACCTATCTCATCCCGACCAAATGATATGATGGCGTGCGTGTGGGAGGTAGCATGGGCATACAGCATCTCATAGTCAGTACTGGTCAGATGGAAACATCAGCACACTGATGCCTTTTGTAGAATTAGATGGTGGTTATGATATTTCATTTTGACAGGCTTACTTGTTTTGAAATTATATCGCATATAATTTCCTTAAAGCAGCTATAATCAATATTTTATATTTACATAACAACTCATCAGTGTTGCTTTCATACGCAGCAGGCAGCAGTTTTTAGCAAAAAAGCTGCCAGCCAACTGGTTTCTAAGTTTTCTGCTAACGTTGTATGTCTGAACATAGTGGAGCATTTAGTAGCTAAAGCGCCTCATCCTTCAGGAGTTGGTGGTGAGCAAAACAGAGCAAAAAGAAGAGTGAATATTGAACTTACATGGCCAGAAACACGACTCCAAATAAATGATAATGCCCTAAAGCGGCCTGAAAAATCACTTCACACAACTTTTTTTTGTAATTTATGTGGTTTTTGTTGGTTTCAACATCCCTTTAAGCACTGATTTGTTTTTGCTTTTTGCAGTTCAGCGGATGTCAAGTCAAGTCCATTTTATTTGTATAACCCAAAATCACAAAATTTGCTTCAAAGGGCTTTACAATCTGCACAACATAGGATATGCTTTGCCCTTGATCTATGTCTGTTTACATCGAAACTGGGCAAAATTTGGTTGAAAAATGTTTTTTTAGTTACATATGATTATTGTTCCAACAACATTTACAGCAATAGTTCATCCAGTTTTTCTGCTAAGCTAAGCTAACCGGCTCCTGGCGGTAGCTTCATATTTACCATACAGACATGAGAGTATTATGAATCTTCTCATGTAACTCTCAGCAAGAAAGCAAATTAGCGTATTTCCCAAAATGTTGAAATATTCCTTTAAATCACTATATGCTGAAGCATGCCCTAACTACATGTTTAAATATAATCTTAGCTATCTTGCTATTTTAATAGTAAGTTAGACTTCTAAAAAATATACTACCAAACTAGTCCAGTTTTATGCCATATAACTAAACATCTTTTGACCTGCTAATCACCAAATCTTGATGGGCTTCTTCTGATCATTTCTGTAATTGGCTTGTCTTGTCAGCAATAATGTTCATGCCCTCACTTAATCATTGAGAATGCAGCATCTGTATGGTCTTTGCCCTCCAGATTTAAATAATTCACACAAAGGACAGTCTCTATTCAGTTTTTATGAGGCCCCAGTGGCAGTTCAAGGCAGTTTCAGCCTGTTTATATCACAGTCTCCCTTATGTGCCCTCATCCCAGCCTTTCTTAATTTTGCATTTGGTTGCAGCCTGTGAAGCCTGTAACCTCTATGTTCTCTTCTGGGTTTTAATAACAAGCCCCACAAGTATTATAAGGATTCTGTAGCCTTTACAGAGAACTACTGTCTTTGTAAACACTCAACACCACTATGATTCATGGCACAGGTTATAAGTGCACATATGACTTTTAAGATAAACCCAAGGGCAAATTCCTGGATGGCTTAGAAGTCTACCAACAAACAAAAACAAACAACCCATCATGCAGAGGCACCAACAGCTGAGGAAAGAGCCTATTGTACAGGACGGCTGAGCAGAGCTGCACCAAGCCTGAAGTGACGCACTATTCTCATCTCTCTCATAACGTTATTAAAAGTTTGAGCCTGGAGGCCATGAAGGTTTAGCAGAGGATGATTATTTCAAGCTCCCTGCAAAATAAATCAATCCTTTATCAAAGTCCGCAGTCCCCATGAACTGCGTAATCAAATTGAACAGTGTTCTAGGCTAGTATCACGTTACTGTTCTATTAAACTGAGCTATTGCTGAGGGAGATGGCTCAAATATAGCCTTCCACATAAGACATGGGTGTTATGCGCAGACAATTGAAAAGTCCCATAAATGTGGCACTGTAAAACATTTTTTCCTAAAGGATTCTTTCTTTGAAGTTTTTTTCCCCTCTCTTCATTACCCTATGAGTGCAGAGAATGTTTTGTGTTAAGGAAAAAGAAAAAGATTGCCAGCATGTAAGGTTAGCTGTAGTGGTCGCTATGCATATTTAATATGCAGACATTTTAACCTATGTGCCAGCTAAATCCTCATTTCCTCAAAATGCTTTACACTCTTTGCATGAGGTAACCAAGAATGCCTCTCTGACATTTAGAGAAAATATATAGGCCAGACCAATTCGGATTGTTACATCACATATTCCTGTAATGCAATTTCTGAACAACAATATCTCTCCCACTGCTCTCTCTGCTCTCTCAGGCTGGTATGTCTGTTCGCGCCACATGATTGGACGAGGCCTTCTTGCAGGCTCTGCACTTCTATTCAGCCGGTCCCTGTTGAATAGTGCCCGTCAAGTGGCGGAGCAGATGTAGTGTTTTTGCTGTTATGGTCAATGACGGAAATGACAGTGAAATTGAAAATATGCTGATGACTCCACTTGAAACAGCAATTCCTCTGAATTTCGAAGAGGCATTGTTTCCATCACAGCTACCCCCTGCCTCCTTCACAGAGTCTCCCGTGATGTTGGCAGGGATTTCACCTTGGAGATGATCTGAAATGATATTGTCCAGGGCAATGGATACAATGTGTGAGACAACACTACAGAAACACTACTGCTTTTCAAACAAGACTGGATATCATTTTTTTTGTTTGTTCCTTTCAATCCTAGGTACAGCATGGGAATACATTTGGATGTAATCATTTTATAGTACACCAACATGTTCCTGTGTCAGCAACATGAACTGTATTATGGAATATTATATAATTCCGAAAGGTGTACTTGAAAACAGGGTTTTGTATCTGTAACCTAGTAGTTTTGTAAACTTATACATTTATGTTTGTATCTGTAAGCTTAGTTCTGCAAACTTGTACAGTCACGTTTGTATCTGTAAGCTTATTTTTGCAAACTTGTGCAGTGACGTTTGTATCTGTAAGCTTAGTTTTGTAGACCGATTTTGTTTTCTGCCTGCAAACTCTGTTTTGCAAGTCTGCGCATTCAGACACAGGCTTGCAAACTAATTTTCACAATTGCGGCGGCAAAAATACTTGCGCGCATGTGCGTGCACAAGCCTTTGGACTTTTGACAGGTTTACTACCTGGTACTGTTTTGTACACAGGGTGTCGCAAAAGAAACATGCTATCCGCAAGGGAGGAAGGGCGAGATCTCCAGCTTCTGACCAATCAGTGTCTTTTGAATCGCTACGCACAACACAGTTGGCTAGTCAACACTAAAGTAGTAAAACGGAAAACGAAGGTCGCAGGCAGAAAACAAAATGTACAAGTTTACAAAACTACGGTTACAGGTACAAAACCCTGTTTTCAAGTACACCTTTTAGAATGATATAATATTCCATACTGTACAGACTGAACCAATTCTGAGGCTGAGAGAAAATCAAGTCGCGCACATCAAGTTGTGACAACCCTGTCACCCTGACCTTACTGATCTTTTGAGATATGAAACTGTAAAGCTTGTATTTACGGTTAAGAGCCACAACACCTTTAACTTACTTAAGGCATTTTAGCATTAAGCAACACCAACATTCATGCAGAGGCTAAAATATCTCATTAAAAGACATCATCCTTATCATGCCAGTATATTTGTATAAAGGTAACAAAACAGATTTTTAAAACACACATGTGTAGAAAGTCTTTACAATAGGTCCTTTTTTCATGCATGTGCTTGCAATGAGATTCATTAGCGACTGCTTTGTATGCAAAACACGCCTCACAGGCTCTTCATCCACTGTAACCTAGTATGTGCCATTTAAAGGGAGTGAAGAAATGCAGTTTAAAGTGAAGCTTTGATTGGACATTGGATGATTGCTCAAAGGTGCTTTGAGGTACGTTCACACTACATACCTGGGTGACAAGAAAGAGCCGCTCTGCCTTTAGAGCTCTAATTAGGTTCTAGAGGAGCGACTGTGACAGAAACATCTCTGCCTATTCAAAGACACATGGACCACGTCGCTCATTTCTTTTCGCACGTTTCTTTTTTCCAACAGTAATGAGCTGGGCACATCCTTTCTGTTTGCTTCATGCAGGTTTTGTTTTTTACATACATACATACATCTTATTTATTAGCTCAGGGACTTGTCAAATTTAAAAAGCACTGCTACTATCTTGTAACTGCTGTCAATTATGAATAGAAACATCAAACAACCAGAGTATTACCACATTTTTTCATCTACTTCTCTCACTCACTCACAGATGCACAGACACATTCTGGTTTTCTCTTCTGATGCTTCAGTGAATGAATGAAATTACTTCTCTGACTCTGCTCATCCTTGTTATTCAAGTAATGTCTCAGGCTGTACCTCGTTCGATTTTGTTGTAGGAGTTGTAGTGGAAGCCTGGTATTTTAAAACAAAGATGGGACTTCACGCACTGTCAGGTACTGACAGAACCTTTTGCTTTTGACACACTGAGCTTCTAATGGACCGGCACAACTCTAACACTGAGGAGAAGAGTTTATATTAACCAAGATAAAGTGTGTGAAAATGTGCTTTGCTGTCATGTTAATGTTTATAGAGTTCTTATAAACTAGTTAAAATACTGTATCAATACTTTCTCCCGCAGGAACCATACTGAAAATCTTAAAACGATCTCTTATGATCAAAGCACACCGTAAATTATACAAGTTTAAATTATTTATAAAGATATAATTTAATGTAATCTAATTTGAACATAAAACAAAGCAGCAATCAATAACAGATAAGTCATCAGTAATTGTAATTGCATTTCTGCCTTGGGCCAATCAGTGTAATTTTGAAAAGGTTCAAGATGAAAAGTTAGTGAAAGTTGAATGTGGGTATACAGCAGGGTGATGTATCATTTCCCCCCATAATTTGCCACAGTCAAATAAAATCAGTTATCAGTTGAGCATCTCAAAGGAAAAATTTGACATTTTTTGTAGATATGCTTATTTACTTACTGTCAAGACTTGGTCAAGACTGTCAAGACAAGGTGAACAGAGTCATACCACTCTCATGTCTGTATGCTAAAAATAATGATTTGAAGCAGGGGGAAACAGCTGACCTGCTCTGTCCAAAGTTCAAAATACTAGTACCCCTAACAAAACCTCTAACAAATGAGATGAAACATATTCATTTGTTAGCCTTATTATTATTATAGTGTTTTGAACATTTTTGAGATAGCCAAGCTAGCAGTTCCAACCTGGTTTCAGTCTTTATGCTAGGCTAAACTAACTGCCTCTTGGCTCTAGCTTCATACTTAACCCACAGACAATCTTCTCATTTAAAGGCCTTTTTAAACAGAGCATGTCACGAAAGGAACGGCAAAAAAATGCAAAACAAATCGCTGCAGAAATTGTCACATCTAAAGTACCTACATCTACCGAAATGCTGATTTGATTTTAATAAGGTTTTGCAACACAAAACTGAAATGAAAGTTGAGGTTGAGGCGCAAGCCCCGCATTTGAGAAGAGCCACTCTTATATGAGCCCTGCCAATTATGGCAAGTAGATGTGCCACTGGATCAGAGAAAGACTAGCCCTGACCTGTCAAAAGTCTGTGCTAACATTAATTTAGTCTACTGTCATAAAATCCACAGAGCCTGAGGCACTGGCAAACCCACAGCTGTTATAGTGTTTAATCATAAGCTACTGCGTTCACAGGGTAGGCTAGGCTACGTATATACGTACAGTATATGTATAGGCTACGTATGCACTAGTGCCAGCACCTGTGCACCTTTGTGGACTTGTAAGCACATGTTGATCACAAAATGTGTTCTTATTTTCTGAGTGTGTTTTTATGAACTTCATCCAAGTGCGCAAGCTGCTGCCAAACGTCAGCAATAAGGTTATGTTTTCATGTGGTAGCTGTTGCTATGTGTAGCATCACTCTTTGCGATTGGCTAACCTGTCTTACTGAAGGAGAAAACAGGAGAAAATAGACCTTGGGGTGAATAGCATAAATGCTGCATTACATCAGAGCAAAATTCCGCTTGTGTGTGTGTTGTTACATTCAATGATATGTTTTTAAATATTATGAATTATTTGACCTGCAAATCATTTTCTATGTAAATGGCTTTAACTCTCAGCAAGAAAGCAAATAAGCATATCTTCCAAAATGTCAAAGTATTCCTATGTATGTCAAAGGCTAAGATTGTAAGTCTATGTGCTACAATCATCTAAGCTTAAAGATGCTTTCGGGAAACATGGCCCAGATCAGTTTCAGATTTTATTCCATATGATTCACAGATGAGTCAACAAATTATATAGTGACCTTTTCTATGGGCTGAGAATGTGGGAATGTTCTCATTCCCCACAGTTAAATACAAATCCATTACGTAGTGCCCCCCATAGGACAAATAGAGTGATTTAGAAAATGCTGCAGTTGAGCAACAACATACAATTGAACTTTCATCAAAAGCCAATCAGAGGGAAGGACCACAGCTGACTCATATTCCCTTTTGTTATTGTGGGGAGCAATTATAACATCATAGAAAAACTGTTAAAAGCCAAAGCTGAAGACCAATGACCAGAACAACCCAAACAAACAAAGCAATTTGCTTTTGTGAGAAATAAAACAACTTGCTGCTTGGTGGTAGCTGATGACTGACAATCATTTAACTTCATAAATGTAGACTGAGCTGTTTATTGAATATTGTTTATAATACTGAATAATCCTGTTTCAAAGGGGATATTTTTGCAGTCAGCTGTATCCCAAATCTATAACTGTATAAAACCCTGCTGCCCTCAGCTATAACGAAGAAGTGCAATGTCCAGATGTGAAGTCACACTGAGCTACTTGTCAGTTCTAATGGGGCGTATTAATGAAGCTCTGCAGGACTTTATCCCCTGCTATTTTTTGTTCATTTCTTTCTGATCCAACACTGTAAGTCCCTTCAGTACCGTCATCTACCCGCCACAAGTTTAGGGAAAGTACAAAACTACATACATGAACAATCAAAGCTGCCATAAATCAGTTAAATACACTCAATAACTCACTAGTATTTTGCTAGTACCTAGGACTTCATTTTACTTCTAGAGCAGTAGAATTCATCAAAGCATTAATTCAGCAAGGCTGTCATCCATTACCTGCAGATTTTTCATCCATGTCGTGAACATCTTCTTTCATCTCATCCCAAAGGTGCTCTTTTTGGTTAAAATCTGGGAACCATTGTTATAGTGTTGTAACTGTTGTAATTTAAAGGAATAGTCCGACATTTTGGGAAATACGCTTATTTGCTTTCTGGCAGAGAGTTTGATGACAAGATTAATACCACTCTCATATCTGCCCATTGAATAATAAGCTACAGCTAGCAGCTGATGTACAAAAACTGTAAAAAAGTGTAAAAAAATATGTATCATTTTTACTTTTTGGTTTTATATGGATTAAACAACCAAGATTTAACAACGTTTAATTAGTGAGCTTTAGAAGTGCTGTAGGCAGATTTTGTTAACTTCAGACAGAGCCAGGCTAGCTGTTTCCCCCTGTTTCCAGTCTTTGTACTAAGCTAACCAGCTGCTGGCTTCATATTTAATAGACAGATATGAGAGTAGTATCAAACTCTCCACCAGAAAGCAAATAAGAGTATTTCCTAAAATGTCAAACTATATCTTTAAAGTATGTTGGAACAGCTACTTGCAAATTCATTTGCAACCCTGAGTCCATTGGTAACACTAAACTTTAACTCCCCCAATTTAGCATTTAAAAGCACTTGATAAACAACTAATAAAATAAAATAATTATAATTATAATTCCTCCTGTGACCTGATGAAGTGTGTATAATAATTGTATTTATTAATTAAGTATTTATTTATTTATACTAGCTCTCCATGACAACTGAGCAAACTCTGTCTTCTGATGAAGGCCACTAGATGTGGCTGAAAGCTCTAGAAGACATCTAGTAAGTGGACCTTAATAAATGTTTTATAGGTGTAATCATATATCATTAAATATAATATAATGTTTATACACCAATTACAGATGCTTCATAGAAGTCTGTAGTCAAATACACTAATAAACACTTTAAAATGCCCTTTTATCTACTTAGAATTGCATTATAGTGTGTTCTAAATCATGCAGTGTGTTTACTTAATATGTTGCTCATCAGTGCCAGTCTTACCAATGTTTTTGGAGGTATTTTTGAGGTATAAGTGACAAATGTAGATGACCTGACAGCACAGCTACAATGGCCTTCTTACACTCAGCATTTTGCACCAGTACTAATGCTGACAGAAATCATTGCAGCAGAGGAAGAGATACCAATTTCTCCACCGAGCCTCAACAATCAATAATGTAATGCAGCCGCAAGATATTTTATGTTTTGAGCAAGAGGTTCAACATTTTCTATAAAGCCTCCCTGAGCACAACTTTACCCTTTTTTTGGATGAAAATGAGAGAAATCATGACCTGAGGTATGACTGAGGCAGGCTGAGGGAAAGTAAAAACAACATTATGTCTTTAATCCACTGCTACATTTGTGAAATTGGAGAGATCATGTGCTTTGTGACATGGGGCCTTACCCTGGTTTGTCTGACAAAGACAGACTGAGGCCATGAAGAAGTCCACTTGCAAAACAATAGTGTTTAATCACAAGTAATGTTGAAGCGCACACACTTACTGTTTTATCTACTGTTTTATGTTGCCAGGGAGAGGGTGTCTGATGTTTGAAAGACTCGAAACATCCTATGAACCCTGGTAACATCACTGATGATATGTTCACGTTCATCAGAAAATTATATATATTATAAAAATATGTACTGTAGAAGCATAAAGCAGGATTTGTTGGACAAGGTGCCTTTTTATGTTCTGAGCTGCTACTTGTATACATGTGGTCTGCCGGTCAGTTTGAGTGACCATTTCCATTCTCATCTGATCGCTCTCCGTGAGGTGTTTTTTGGTAGGACTGCATTTGGCTGTATGTGTTTTGTATATTGCAGCATTCATTCTCTATTAACTCAAAACCCTGAATCAAAGCTCCCACGAGGACAGCTGTCTCTGCAGATGCTAGAACTGGCACATCTATCGCCAGCGATCACACTGTGTTCAAAGTTATATCACGAGTCTTGCCCATTCAGTTTTCGTCAAACAGTAACAGGATCTCCTCTCATCGCTACTGTGAGTCACACCTGCGTTACTCACCGTCTGGAAGAGCCTGGTTTTGCATAATTGGGAGACATGTCTACCAAACATGGCTTTTGTGTAACAATTATGATGTTAATGAAGGAGTTGTGGGCCACAGTTCATGTAAATCGTTATCTCTTATTCAGGGCAGAATGCTAATGGTATTTCTGTGCTAATATTGTTTTCTTCATATGTCATTGTTTCAGTCATGCCCTAAAGGCTTCACATATGAACTCCACATCTCTGTTGTCTTTGCAGTCATTAAGTAGTGGAATCAAACAAACAAACAGCAAAGCAGAATTTGGAAATGTGCAATAAAGCTGATGGCAAACAGATTAAATAGCTATAAATGTGAAACACTGCTTATGTCAAAACTCAATCTGAAAAATTTAAATAGAAAAGTTTTTCTATTTGTTATAATGCCTTTGAACTATGTTTTTACATAGTAGGGTATATGTTTGGGAAGCTGATCAACGTCAACCGAACTTGAATGTCAAGTGCAGGTCTCTCCAGGTGCACTTGAAGATAGCCGAAGAGCTAAAGTGGAGAAAAGAGGGAAATGGAACAAGTGAGTTGGAATCTGATTTATTCATTGTGTCCTTGGAGGGAGAGATAGGGTGAAAGACTGCAGTACGCTGCAAAGTGAGGAAGCTAGTGAACCAGAAAGCTTTTTTTTCTATGGCTGTAATCAAAGTATCCTCCCAGTGACACGTCCTTCTTCAGCCTTTTGGGTTTTCTCTTTTTTTCTCAGGCTCACACTCTTTCTCTTCTTCTCTCCTACACACACACACACACATAACCATCTTCCCCTTAATGACAGAGCCCATGTTAGATCAGATTAACTTTCACAGCCACAGGCCATAAGAGGTAGCAAGCACGAGAAGCCAGCCTATAGTCACACAGTGTGCAAGAAGTGTGCGACGACACAGCGGGGGATGATTAGTTGTCCTCTGGTAGAAGGGAATGTGCTCTCCTGCTCTTGTGATTAGATTAACAGTTCCTTTCCTCGTGTCACTTTCTGAATGAAAGACCTCATCCTAATTGCTTGTTGCCTCTTGTTTTTCTCCTATTCATGCAGGACAAACACTGGCACTGTGACGCCCTCTTTGATAGGTGAGTAAACTAATTCCAGAGAATAGTCTCATGAGCATCATGTACTGCAGTGCAGTGCCATCCTCGCGCACCACTCCCCCACGTTGTCTTGTTCCTGTTTGAAAGCAGTCCAGGCATAACAAAGAAAAAAAAAAGGAGAAGCAGTGAAGCAAAGAAAGAACAGAAAAGCAATATCCTTTCATGCTTTGTCAGAAATGGGTTGTTTGGATCATACAGTAGCATTTCATACAGCCTGAGTCTGTTCCACAGGAGTGGTGCAGTGAATAAATCCTGAATCATAGTGTCTGCATCCAAAAATGAAAGAAAAAAAAACACTGGTCTTTTGCCATGTTTGTTGGATTTGTTATTTGAGCTGTGGCAGGCTGGATCTCTGGAAGTAGGAATTCATTTTAACCACACAATGCAGACCCAGAGACCAGTAAAATGACACAGACTGTCTGGGCAATCTTGGGCTGATTTACTGTACATGCGAGAATTTGCACCGTGTGAATAAGCAGGGTTTAAACGATTAACTGTCCCTTTGCTGTATTTGCAGAAGAAAATGTCCTCCCTAAAATATAGTTTTAAAGCTTAAAACCTGTACTGGAATTATAAGTGACACAGCATCCGTGTGCAGTATGTTTTGTAAGCAGTTGGTGGTTATAAGAATACATTATTGATTGTGTCACAACGCATCTTATAAAAAAGAGAGAGAGAGAGAGAGAGAGAGAGAGAGAGAGATCACATGCCAGATGAAGCTGTCAATGGAGCCCTCAATCAGTGGATGCATGGCAGGAGAGCGAGAGTGAGGCAGATGGTGCTTACTATTGATCCAAAACATGCACACGCACTTGCAATGACTAACGGCTCAATATTGGACCATTATAGGAAAAACTCTCTTTGTGTATTTGTCTACAGGGGGCTGCTCAGGCTACTGATACTCCGCCGGCACCATACTGGAATTAAACTCTGCAGTGTGTTTAACCTGAGCCAGTGCTCCTGGAACCCCTGCAGGCCACAAAATCATCCACAGTGTTTTATTCAGCGTTCACAGGTTCAAATAGTGCTGCGAAATGACACAAACACAGACATAGGACCATTTCTGTACATTTTATTTACAAAATGTATTAAAATTCTCTGTACAGCGCCTCACTAATGAGGTTCAGCAAATTATGCATGCATCTCTTGCTCTTTTGTACCCACTACTATGCCTGGAAATTTTTGTTTTTGCACAAGGTGAGGCGTACAAAAAAGAAAAGAGGTGAAACTGATTTACAAAACAATAACCAGGGCTGGATTTCTAACGTTAACCTAAAGTCAGTTTGTGAGTTGCAGAGCTTGTCAAGCATCACTGATTTGACATGCAGTTTCTTAGAAAAAAAGAACCAAACAGGAAAAAAAAAAAGGGAAACCAATCTTTCGTTGTGTAATATAAATAATTCTCATTTATCTAAATGTACACATCTTTCTCAACACCGTTCTTTATTTTTCTTCACATTATCAGTTTCTTTTTTTTATATATATAAAACTATCTGCCCATAGTTTCAGGTGATTAGATAATTATCTTCCTAAATCCTATGGAATCACAGTCTTTTAGAAAGAAAAGAAATTATTACAGCAATATGGAAATGTGCTAAGCTTCAGGACTCTCCCTGGTATAACCTTGTATAAATATATTTTCCGTTGTATTCATATATTTTTCATTTTCATTTACTAAGTGAAGTCACCAAACACGGTAATGCTCATTAAAGGAAATCAAATTAAAGGCAAACCACAGCTCATTGTAAAATGTGCAATTGTTAAAGGAAATGGTAAGGTAATCCAAAATACTACAGTTTAAAAGCCATTACTGTTATCCTTTAATTGGATTGCAGTTAATCTACAATTGAATTACCCTTTCTGTTTGGTTTTACTTTCATGACTTTAGACTTCAGGGAAAGACTGTTTGGAGCGACGAACCTTAGCGAGCCAGTGCTCCTTTGATATTTTACAAACTGTAAATCACAAACAGGTTTTTTTTTAAACTCAACCATGAATACTTTTCATTACACACTCTTTGTCATACAAAACACACTCTTGGCAGTATTGGAAGTGCGAATCATGACCTGGTTCTGTGGTGCGTAAAAGCCAAACCAGATCATCTTCTCATCTTCATGAGTCCCATCAAACCGTTCAGAAGACAGTGGCAGCAGCACCAGAGTTTAGAGTACAAACAACACACTCATAATTGTTTTGGGCTAAATGGCGTTTTGCTCCAATAAGATCAATCTGTCTTTTAAAACAAATACAAGGTCACTATAAGTGACTTACAGCAGTATAAAAGCTATTGTCTAATAACCAGTGTCTTACAGTGCACTGAATAGATCTAATAAAATTATTTGAACACATATAACCAGTGAAAATCTGGCAGCAGAAGGATGAAGAGTAATCTGATTGTACTGATTACAAGAAACCAATTAGACCCTTGTCATATAAGATTCGTCCTCTTTCTGGCACTTCAAAATGTGCTTAGGGTTGCAAATGATGGCTTTAGTTCTCTCATTAATTGTAACATGTCAAATGTATTATATATGTATTATAGATTATATATATATAATACATCTATATTTTTAATCACTGCACCATTCTTCTGTTTTGTATGAGTTTCAAGCAAAAAGCAATATCATTGTGAATGAGTTGCATTGATTGGACTCCAGAGTTCCATAAGGCACTGAGAGGAGGGAACCGCATCGGCTCTTCCCATGACCAGTCCAGTCGTGTCGTCATTGCAGATTATCGTGCCGTGTCCGAGAGGATTTGGCTTGGAGCTCAATCCCCGTGGTCCTGTCCTGTCATAGATGTTTAGTCACAGTTGTAAGGGACAATGGAAATGTTTCCTAAACCTGTGTCAACATACAGAGCAGAAGCAAACATGGGAGTTGAGGTCTATATGATTATCAAATTGAAAACGTTTGCATGTGACTCATGTTGGGTGAAAATATGTCAAAACTTTAAAATGAATAAATGCATGTTTTCAACTTAAAAATGCATACAAACGAAAAAAAACAGTGACTGTGATGACTTTGTTTGACTTAAGTTGAAGGACTACTTGCCATCTAACTGAAACATGGCTGCTTTATAAAACTCTGTTGCCTTTATTTCTTTAAAGGCCCTGAAAACTTGGTTTAAAATCTTAAATTTTTTTCCACACACCAAATATTTATGACTAAATAATCATCAACTGAAGAACTGAATGAGTTTAACACTGAAAAACTCAGCTTATTTGCTTCATCAGGACTGTGTGGGTGTGGTTTGATCAGATTTGATTGACAGTGCCGATGACATAAGCAAAATTTGACTATTTGACGTATGCAGCCTTTTTCCAACCGAGCCCTACCCACTTCAAACCAGTGAGGAGAGCACAGACAAAAACCACAAATACAGAAGTCTCCCACGTAAGTACTCAAAACTTTTCTACTTTGGCAGAAAATACTGTGTTTGTGTAAGATTCCATCACTGAAAGCAAGAAGTTGATTGAGAAAATGTGTTTTCAGGGCCTTTAAATTATGTTGCTCTGTTGAACAGCTGTAAATCTGTAAACAGACATGTCACACTTTGTGTTTCACAGGAAGCAACAGAACACACATGCAATCAATCCAATCAAATATAAAACTAACAATTTATTTAACAGTGTAATTATCAGGGTATGCTCCCCTTTGTTAAGTGCAATGCTGTAGAACTGCTGTATAGAGATATTTTGCCAATTCCCACTTACCTCTAGTGGCATTAAAGGGCAATTGAGCTTTCAGTGGAACTACCTATTAAGCTTCTACAGAAGAAATAGTCCCTATGAAAGCTGTTCACAGTGTGTTCTGTGGATTAGCCAAAGTAAAGGGGACACTCTGTCTAAAAAGACATGCTGCTGTTGAAGTTTTTAAAGCTGCACTAATCAATATTTTTATATTAACAGTGGGTTAAATGACCACATGTGATGTGACGGGTCACTCATAGTGACAAACCCACAGAGAATTATCACCCCAGCTGCAGCTGTTTTCAGCTCTGTTTTCAAGCTCTAAAAACCGATTGTACATTATTACCTGCCCAGCACGAAATGGCAGATAAAATTAGCGACTAGCTGGTAAACATAGTTTATAGCATAGAATTTAGCAGCTAAAGAACTGGATATTTTCCCTGATTATATAATATCTCAGAGTTTTGTATTTGAGTGGGCATGTGTGTTCTGTTGTGCCCAACATGACAGCCATAAACAATTTCACAAGCAGCAGCTACACGGTAACGCATACAAATTAATTACTTACTCCAACTGATATGACAGGAAGCTAAATGATTCATCTCCCACAATACTCAGGGACTGCGTGGACAGTAAGGAGAGGTGACGTACCTTTAGATCTTAACGCTCTCGGTTCCGTATACGTTGTAGCCTTCTCTGTATGTGGCAAAGTTCTGGGTGTTGGTCGGGGGAGCCGGCTTAAAATTCTGGGCATTCTTGGCCAATTTGAGCCGTTTGGTTTCTTGCCGTGATTTATAACAGAACTCTATCAGAGCCACCATCATGGCCAGCCCCAGCCCTCCAACCAGAATATAGAAGACACCAGCCACATTGCTTAGGCTGAGAGCACTTGTCTTGTCCTGGGGGAAAGTGAATAACATAGTTAAGAGTTTTGCAGTGAAGCAAGGGCAGCAGAACAAAATATAGCCTGCATTCTTCAAACTGAGCCTCACATTGCCTTGACTTAAAACTGATTTAGTAAATCATCATATTCTATCTTACTGGTGCTTACATATGGCATATTATGGATACTAACTGCTACAAGCAACCAAAAATTGAAGATGTAATGAGGTGCTAAGGCTAGAATTTCAAACTGAACTGATTTCCCTATGGTTGTCACAAAGTTGTAAGGAACTTCAGACTGCCATAGTCAAACCATTCTCCACTAAGGAGAAAGAAGCCAACTCTTAATGCTCTATCTGCTGGTGAATGTAGAGCTTACCCTTCCCTACACTACATGTATGTAAATATGGCTTCTGCTCTTGACCATGTTAGGAAGCTGGTCAGTATCGCATAGGTCGATAGCTCTGAAAATCCCTATCTTTTTAAAAAAATCCTCTTAGCGACATGTACGTATAACTCTCATGGCAACATTGTCATACAGTACAGTCAAATTCATAGTAGATGAATGATAGCTCCATTCAAGTTAAAAAAAACACTAAAGATCAAACCATTTTGCTGCTGCTTACCTACCAAACATATTCATTAAAAATTTGTTCATTAGTTTTACTATTTGCAGTTTAACCCTATGAGCATGGAGATATCATAAAGCTATCTAGCAACCCTAACCTGTAAGCTGAGGCTTTGACTATATCTCAGAGGGTTAAATAGTGGGTTTATTACATTCCTCAACTTCATGTATTGTGCAAACAGAGCCTCTAACCTCAACTCCGAGCAGCCATAATATTTAGAGGACACCCTACGGCGCTCTCGCCGCTTAGAGAAGTTGAATTTGAGTAACTCATCACAATAAGAGGCTTTGCTTGTTCATCGCACCACAGGAGGCCAAAGAATCTAATAGACACATCTTGATGCAAACTAGTAACAACACAAATAAATCAAATTTTCATTAACAGTTTGGTAAATAGAAACAGCAGCATAATGGTCAAAGTATCATGAATGTCAAGAGTGAAAATGAGCAAAAATAGCATTATCAACAACTGTTAACTGCTGTGATTCAATTGAAATAGTGTATCTGAAAGGCAATTTCCCCGCAGTATTATCATTACACTTTTCACAAAAAAAGAGAGTCTCTACATTTTAAAATGCATCAAAAAGTGTCTCATTTCTATGGCATAAAAGAAAGAAAAATGACTTGGGGAAGCGGTGCCTTGTGTTAAAGCCACATCTAAACTGTGTTACAGTTTGTGGCAGAAAAACTAAAAGACTGAAAAAAGAAAAATCATGTGTAGCAAATAAACAAAATGTATACTATAGATGTTAGAGAAGTCTTGTTTTGCATATGAACAGTACGTCAAAATGCAATTTGGAATCAGTACAAAAGACCTGCAGCGACTGACCTTACTTCCAGAGTCCTTGGTTCCACATTCACCCTTATCGTACCACCATTTGTTTTTCAGCTTGTCTAAGATGCCTTGTTCACTGAGTTTCAATACTGCAAGGTTTACAGGAGTTCTTCACGTGGGAAATAACATAAATAACATTATATTATGTTATTTTATGTTATTCAACTTTTAAACTACTACATACTTTACAAAGCGATAAAGCAGGGCTCCTGGCTATGTCAACATCACAGATAGCAGGCATTCTACCTATTACCTTTATAACCCCTAGTCTAAAGCCAGGACCTACCCATATCGCTTTGAGTAATCGGCAGACGCTGTTAACAGGGCGACAAGCAGGTACTGAGAGGACAATCTGCAAGTCTATGAGTATTAAAAAGCATCGGGGTACATTGGTTTGAGGGCAGGCAACGGATCACAGGGGCTTTCTGAACAGCATTTAACAAGTTCAGTCCAACAGGAGCTTTGTCTTAACATACAGAAAAATCAAAGTGATAGACACTACCTTTCCATTTCCACAATATGTGTATATATAAGCTTAATCCTGCGATGGCTAATACTACTGTCACCAACATGACAACAATCAATTCTGGAGGTGTTACAACCAATTTCTTATCCAAGCAACTATGCCCAAAAGTGAAAGCTTAATTAATTCTTGCGTGTTCTGTTCCGACATATCGCTAAGAAAACCTTATCTCCCAATTACGCCAGATTAGTGTCAGATGAAGTGTGTCCAAACCAATCTGCACAGAGCTGCAGGACTGAACTCAAAAGTATCAGTGGAATAATTCCTCTCAAATTTGCCTGTAGCTGCATAATATAATGTCGGACTCAGCAGTTTCTTGCCGTTTAATATCTCTAGGAGTTATATCACGACGTCAAAAATACTTTATGTAAATATAAATGATCCTAATATTCTATTGCGCTAAATTACTTCAGGTAAAAAAAAAAATATTGTAAAGGCTGGATAAAGAGAACATTTTGTAGTCAAAATGTAACAGTGGATCGTTTGTGGTTCAGGTAAATGTCAAAGAAAAGAAAAATAGTGCATCGATAAATGAGTGACCTGACTACTCCCTGGGAACAATGTCCCCCAAGGGGATCCATGCAATGTATAATGCATTGGGAGAAGATTATACCACTGTATATCCCTCATAGCCAATCTGAAACGGACTGTGAAGACCAAACCATTGTCTTGGCTCGGAGAGACATTGATTAACAATGAAATTACCCTGTAACATGGTCTGTGTCTGAAACTCAATGAAGGCTGCACTGTGTTGTGCCTACGGGCAGGAGAGAGCTGTGTTAACTGTGTGTGAGTGGGTGTGCATGCAGCTGTGTGCATGATTATGTGCAACTCCCGATGTCTGTTGAAACATGGAGTTGTGAGCAGGACAACGGCAAGCGATGCGCCATTTGGAACAGAGCGCTTCAGGCCGCTTTATTCCACCTAATCGGGCCTTTCCACTGAGTCCTGGGGAGCCAAAACAAGGCAGGAAACAGACAGACAGTACATACCTGTGCATGATAAAAGATCGATGACAGCACAAGAGACAGGTGCTTTCAAATTGTATGCTCCTGAGCATGAGCTCTCAGTAGCACAGGGAGGCTTTCTGAGCTCAGTGACTACAGAACATAACAATGTTAGCAGTGCAAACATTGAAAAAGGTGACTTTTGAACACTTTAATCTTTTTCAGAAATGAACCACAGGCATTTATTAAGACATTATTTGATATGTGCCTCATGCAGCCTATTGTGGTGATGCTATTTTAAAAATGACTCGCTGCAGATTAACTGTTCATTGTGGTCTTGGCTAATCCATGACAAATTACATTAATAGAGTAATGACACAATCTGCAGACCTTGCAGCTTGTCTGTAATCTAGCCAATTACCTGACCTATATCATCATATCCATGCTGACAGCATCCTCTGTCATTAAACTGACATGCTACTGCTGTATATGTAATCTAGTGAAAATAGCTTCATGGCACATAATCTAAGTTGCATTATACTAAATTGTCATGGTTGAGTGGGGTTTCACACTTTGCACCATTAGCTTCCATAATGGAAAAATCATTCATCATTTAACCACAGAAGAAGATGGAGAAATCTGATGGTCAAAAGGGTCACAGCTAGGTTATTAATGAGTTGGGGTTGGAAATGCATGTAGTGGAATCAAACCACAGGTGGTTTATCAGATGACTCATTAAAAATAAATCATAGGTCTTTTGTTTAATTAGAATTCTCACGTTTGCCTGCAATGCTTAGTCCCCTCAAGACGCCGCTGTTCCCCTTGCTTTCCTGTCGGCCTCAGCTGAGCAGCCATTTTGAAGTAGAATTTATCATGTTGGCTTTAAAGCTCATGGGTTCTGGGCCAGTGTCACGGATGTGAAGCAGCTGTGCGGTGAAGTACTGCGAAGTCATGTATTTTACTGGATTAGCAGACTTCACCTTCAGGAGGGAAGGCTGGAGGTTACGGCCTTTTCAATGTAAGATATTCTATCACTGGCAAACCTAAATCACAATGCGTGTGACTTCATTAACTGGTTTTACTCAAACTGTCAAAGCTATCCAGATACAGTCCTAAAATGTGAGACTGGGTGATCTGCCCTACACATGTGTAAGGGTGAATAAATAAATCTCAGCTTTTCACAACTGCAGGGCAGCCACATTCACCTAATAGTCTCCCTTTCCTGAGAATTTCCAGTAGCTTCAAAGTTTGTCATACAGAGAGAAAACTCCTATCTTAATTCTTATTTGCTATGAACATTACAGTCTCAACAATCACAAATATTATTTTTCTGTTGGTAAAGCAAAGGCTCCTTAGTTTGTTCTGAGTTGTTAAAGCGTCTGGTCAGACTAGCAGTTAATTTGGTAATCTGCCGTAGGGCAGCAGCAGGTTGGTTGGGGCGGACAGTTGGTTTGGTTATGGTTGGGTTGTTGTAACAGCCTTGCCGATTACTCTGCACTATGGTACCCGATCGTGGTGACATCGAGGCTGACCTTGGAGTCACCTCCCCCGCTGCCGCACTCTCCCTTGTCGTACCACCATTTGTTTTTCAATTTGTCCAAGAGGCCTTGCTCATTCAGTTTTAAAACTGCCAGGTTAACAGCATTTCTTGAAACGATAAAACATAACTTGTAAGAAAATGCACAGGTCCGTGAGAAATCTAATGCAAAGTAATAATTGTACTAAGCATCATAATGATAGGTAATGGTAGTGAGACTACCACTGTCAAAGCAGGGGCTTAAGCACAGAATATCTGTTAATCAGAATGGACTAGGAAAGGACAAATTGTTTAAGAATTTAAGGAATAAGGAGAGATAAGAAAGGCTCATATAAGGTAAAGACAGTGTTAAATCTTGGAAAAGGTGGCATGAAGGGTTACGTAGTTTAGAAACTGAAGTGTGCGGGATGGGGACACTTGTCATTGAGAAGAAAAGTAACAACAACAAACATCATGCAATTAACATTCGTCACAAGTGACAGCGCAGCTTTTAAAGGCTAAATTGAAAAACCATTGAACTGTTAAATTAAAAGTGACAACACAACAGTCAGGTAGGACAGCACACGGGACAGAAGGAGAGATCGAAGGAGAGAGTAAAGCAACAGTAAGAGAGACACAAATATGAAATTGTTAGCTTTAGCCTTGTTATCTAGATTTGATTCCTCTACTAGAAATTAGCAATTCGTCATCATATATATATATACATATATATATATACATTTTACAAAAATATTGATTATCATTATTTAACCTTTGTATCCAAGTGCATTGAAAGGCATACCACCGTTACCTCTGTGTCCATAAAAAAACAAGAAGAGGAAGAGAAGAGAATGACAACAGGGGGACATCAGGGTAGGTGGAATACTATAACAACATGGAGAATATTGTTATATTATCCCACCCACCTTAATGCTGAGCCTTTGGGCGTCGCCACACCGTATCCTTTCGAGTCGAGATTCCCACCCACTTTCATGGTGTCGCACGGCTTACGCTGCTCGATGTACTCGTTCATGGTGGACTCGAGGAGGAAGGCGAACTTGCCCTTTGACTTTCGTACCCGGGCTACGCCATCGGGTGTGGTCTTAACAAACACTGAGGGTTCAGCGGATTTCATGTATGACCACATCTTCTCATACACTGCTATTTTGGATCGCTGTGCAGAGAAGAAAAGGAGAAGAGAAGTAGTTTAGACATCCAAAAAGTCATATGCATTTAATGGATTTTGCAGGATTTTTGTGCTTAATGATCACTTCATTTAAACTGGCATCATGAAGTATTTATAGACATCTCGGAAAGCAGCAGTGTGATATCTTTAAATACTTCCAGAAAATGTAGCTGGTGGACTTTTACAAGATCATGAAGTACAAGAATTTACAACATCCATTTCTCTTCATCAGCATAAATGTACTCTTCAAATATTATGTTACAGCTTGAGACTCAAATTCACTGAGAATGAGGATCACACATCACCTGTACAGTAAAAATGTCATGCAAATTGGCTTTTAGTAGAAATACTGTGGACTTGTGGACTTGGTTATGAAAACATATCTTCAATAATTAAACTTTTGTAACTGTGAATTGTGGATAATTTATATCATTTATATGGAAACTTGCAAAAGTTTTGGACCAATCTCTCTTAGTGAATTTGAGCCTTGGTTTATAGTCTTAATTTAACTTGTAGAACTTATTACAGTCATTCATTTCAACAATACTGTCCTTAATGTAACACATGTGACTCAGAGGCAATGCACATAACAAGCAGGAGAGTGCACAAGAAAGCGGGTTACACAGGCACAACACCCATCACAAAGTGACACAGATGAGCATTTCCCCAGCGCCTGGGGTCAGGCTTAGCGAGCCTGTAAAATCTGTGGGAGTTGAGCACTATCTATAATAAGCATCAATTAAATTATTCAATGCTGCTGGATTTATTTTGGCATAGGCATTTCACACTTTGAACAGATCCTGGTCCAAGCAGTGATGAGCCAGTTCCCGAGTGGCACTGTGTGTTCTGCAAACTGGATCCCACATTAAAAATATACTTCCTTTCAGTAAAGGCCAGAGAAAGACGAAGGGGTTGGATGGTTTTCAAGAACAGGCTGAATCAAAAGATCAGCTGTCAACCAAAGGGTTTGTGTATGGAATATGGGCAAGCTGTTGATACACCAACGTCGGTCAACGAAACTTCCCTGCTGTGTTTTTCAGTCTTCAGTTTGGCAAGAGTGACATGTGAAATGATTCGGCATTATCATCATCAATTAATTCAATAGTTAGCCTATCAATTAGTTGATTGACAGAAAAATAATCAGCAACAATTTTTATAGTTAGATAATTGTCTAAGTAATTTATCAAGCAACAAGACTAAGAGTCTACAGCCACACTAGAAGCTCTGCGAGGCACAGTGGTGCTTGAAGCTAAATGCTAACATCTACACGCTAACATGCTCACAAAGACAATGCTAACATTCTGATGTTTAGCAGCTATAATGTAACATTTTCACCACCTTAGAATGTCACTAGTTTTGGAGGCTCATGAACCAAAATACTGGACGAAATAAAAATTTAACCTGATGATGGTGCTTTTTAGTAGCTAGCTAGACATGCTAGCCATGCTAGAAGCTGGCAGCAACAAATTTTTAGCTAGCCATGCTAGCATGCCAAACATTTGTGGCTTCCAGCTTCTGAAATGTTTTCTCTGGATCTTCTCTTAGGGTTTTTGGACTGTTTGTTGGACAAAACAAGCAACTTGAAGATGTCAACTTGGCCTCTGGAAAATTGTAATGGTAATTTTTCACTATGTTTTGACATTTTATAGACTAAATGCACTTGCAAAATAATGCACAAGTTAATTGATAATGTAAATAATTGTTAGTTGTAGTGCTTGTTAACAGGTCATGCAGTCAACTAGGAATGCTAGAAAAAAGTCAAGATCATGTATTGTAAAGCTCTATTATTGAAAGTTGAAGATAAAGTACACTTAGATAACTGCACATGGATATATGTCTCTGCATGTCCAAATATACTGATCAGTACAAAGACTCATCACTGTCCTGAACTGGTAAAAGCCACATAACATATCCAACTCTAATGCATTTCTATTAATAAACAAAAGCACTAACCTTGACCTAACAAAAGTGCTTTACTGGCTTTATGTAATCATATTGAATTTGTTTGTAGAGCATCAAGCCAAGGGTGAAGATGAGATGAGACAGCAGCATAACACAAATTAAAAATTCTTCATGATGAATGCTCTCTGCTCAGATGAAAATGTTGGGCGGTGGCCATTCTGTTTTAATGCAAATACAATGGATGGGTGGGCAGTCAGAGTCAGATGTTATGTTTTTGTTGACAATCTTGTTTAATGGGTTCAATTTTCATGTGTCAGACATCATGGAAAGGACACTAGTTTGGAGGACAATTTCCCCAAAGGCCTGGGGCTCATCTGCTTGGCAGTGGGAAGGCTCCAGACGCCTCCTCAAATGAAGTGAAAAGAATGGATCTGGGCATTGATTACTGATGACAGAGTTTGCTGCCTCAGTGCTTTATGAAGTCAATTCATCAATAGCAGAGCGGAGACAGAGTGCGACCAAAACCTAAATAGGCCGATTCCACTGCAACTAAAGTCACCAGTGAGATGCTTAAGGCAGATTCTGAGAGAGAGAAAAACAAACAAGCCCAGCAGGGAAAGAGAGATATTTGAATATTGACTGCTGGCACTCAAATATGCAGACTCACACACATACAGTACACACACACATGAACACGCCATAATGCACTGGAAGTCTTCTCTCATCTCCTTTAAAATGTAATCATTCACATTCCAGTCTACAGTGGTCATTTAAAATTCAATTAGGGAATAATGACTGTCCACCAATGAACAGACAATTTGTTGAGCAATTATATACTGCCATAAATACAGCTTTATATGTGTGGCTCTCCATCACACCATATAATGGCCCTGTTAGAACATATTGCTGTATTCTAAATGAGGTGCCATACAATTAGCAGGGAGTGGCTACATTTGATAGCTATTGTATAAAGTAAAAAAAAACACAAGTCTATGTTGAGTAACTTGCAAACGGCATAATCCTCCTCTTTTAAATGTCTTCAAATTATACTAAAGTTGCTCTGTTCACAATGAAGTACCTAAATAGTCTATCTTAGCCAACCCTCCTACCTAAGCGACACAGTTACATCATCTGTGTAGGTGTTCCTCCTGTAAATCTGTCAGAAGCAGTGAGTTTCCTGCTGTCTTGTGATAGACATAAAGACAAACTCAGGTCTGTCATTCCAGCCTGGCAACCTAAGTTGAGGAATAAAGAGAACAGGACTTGCCTTTAGCAAGACAAGGTTAGAGGGAAGTCAGAGGAAAACTGGTGAGTGGTTATTATTCTTCTGGGGAGAAGTCTTTGAATCACCATGGCCAAATCACATGCAGATATGAGCGCACAGGCACTCAGGCACACTAATGCATGCACATACAAATGAAGGTTTCCTTGGATCAGGGGGTCGGCAATTAGGTGCAAGCATCGGCCAGTTATTTGTAGCATTTTTCAATGGGGTTAAGCAACATAGTTTTATAGGGGTGGAGGATAGACCTGTCATCTTTTTTGTTAGATTTTTTTCCCTTAAACCTATAATAACTGATTTTTGGGTACTTGGGGGCAGCAGAAAAAAGCTGTAAGTTGAGTTTCTGACCTCCTGATGAATGTAAGTCTGATATTCACTCTCCATTAGCTCTGTTTTTAGTCTCCACCAACTCCTGAGGAAAATATCTGGCTCTTTAGCTGCTAAATGCGCCACAATGTTCACCAGCTAGCAGCTAATCTTGTCTGTCTGCTGTTAGGTGCTGAGCGGGTAGCGTCGGTTTTTAGAGATTCTTCATGAAAACAGCTGGCTGGAGCAGTTGAAAACGACACTATGAGAATAAAATGTTTTAGGATTATGTCTGAGGGCACATGTAATAAATGACTCATATGCTAAGTTTGTTCTGTGTTGCACTACGAGAGTGGAGATTTTCCTTCTAGGCTATTCACACACAATAAACAGTAGCCTGCTTCATTTACGGTTAAATAAAAGTGCTGTTGTTGTTGTTGATGATACCCGCCATCTCTTTTAGGCTGCCACCTATTTGTGATTGTTAGATACAAATCTGTAATGTCAAATATGGTAAAGCCGTGGAACTAAAACTGTGTTTGAATTCACAAGGTACTTGTATCATTCACAGTAAAACAAGTGGATTTGACCCACAGGCCATTATTTGCCTATCACTGCCTTAGAGGATACAAGTATTACTCTCTTACACTAAAACAGGCTACCCTGTAGGTATCTCTTCACAGTCTAGAGATGAAATGCTTATTGGCCAGAAAAATTAAAGCCTTTATCGTCTTTGGTGATGACAGAAGGAAATCCAAGAGGAAGACAGAAAGACAAGAGGGATTTGCTTTTCTGTATTTTCAAAAATCATTAGTAAATCTAGAGATTGGAGATTTTGTGTTCCAGAAGTCTCCTACAATGTCATTAAAATGTTTGAGAAGGGACAAGTGATTAAAGTGCAAAGTCAAAGAAATTGCCCTCTCCATTCTAAATAACCACTTAATCTGTATTGATTCCGAGTTATGCAGTATTTCCAGAAGTCTGTCCACTGTCCTTCGAAGTGCAGCCTGTTTTTTATTCTTCTTTTGGCGTCGCAGGCTGCTTTCATTATGGCCTCTCCCACATACGCTTCACTGCTTGTGTATCTAAATGCCATCTCCAAACACCCACCACTACATTTCCTTCTACTTTACTTCCCTTCAATTTGTTTGTGGACATCACCACTTTCCCCCAATAGCCGGTATGCCAGGACTACCTGTATCTCAGTATGCAGAAATGAAAGTTGAGGCTCTGGGGGTGTACTTTGTCATTGAAGTGCCACATGCTATGCCCTGAATACCAGTCGCTCATCTTTGATGCTTGTTGTTGGACTCCAATAGCTCCTCTTGCGCCTGCTGTTGCTGCTCATCTAAAGTTCGACAAGGCCCTCTGAGGACAGCGCATTCCCTCAGAGGTTACGCCTATCTCGCACTAGTCTATCATCACTTTTGTCAGCTTTCTCTTTTATGCAAACAGGCTCTAATCTTTATAGGAGGCTCCACTTCACTCAACACTGTACTGAACCACATAGTGACAAGCGCTAGGGGAATTGCGTCACAGTGTGCTGCATATGATTGCAGGGCAACCTAAGGATTTCTTGTACAATTCTCCTTGCCAGCTTCATGCAACCCTGGTCTAATGCAGGTCTGCTCTGCATAAAAAAGCTACTTTTTAAACATTGTGTTGGACCATGAAGAAGCTATAGTGTCTGCGGCACAATAGCTGAGACGTGAAATTGATTTTCATGCTTAGTAAAATGCACTGGTGACTGCACGCAAACTGTTGTCACCATCTCCACCACACCTGCAGATCAGTAAGATGCATGATGTTTGCTGTTGAGGCTTTGGGTAATGTATAATCTTTTGAGGGGAAGAGAAAACAATGCTGTGGTCTCATTTCTCTACGCAATTATCATTCTTTCATTGTTACGCTGTTTAATGAGGTGCATGATGGGACAGCAGTGTGGTTGTCTTTGATGGTCTCACCCCGGTCTTTACACGTAATTAAACAGCCACATCAGCCCATTTTCTCATATCAGCCATTATTACAGTCCAGCCTCTCCTTCAATGTACATTTCAAAATGTAACCGAGCCAAGCCTTTTGATGGAATAAAACCTCATCAAGAGGATAAACATGGCCTCGCTGGTACAACTCATCATTTTCTAATCATCCAAAACACAAATATTCAACTGACTGCATGAAAAGGTCCATGGCAGGAATTAAAAGGATGAAACAAATCACAATGGTGCAGCGGCACATGACAGCTGCTATGTTGAGGAAGAGCAACACAAAGCTTGAAGCTATCCCGCATTGTCTCAAGGTAAAGCAACAGACAGGCTGGAGGCAGAGGAGAAAAAGGTGCCCAAACAAGCAGGGTAGTCTGGGGAAGAGGAGCCAAGTGCGGGTAGAGCCGCACTGCCAAGCGCTGTGAGCCATTCAGGCTTCCACTAGGCACGTCGACGGGCTCCCAGGCCAGCTGTCCTAGTTGGTTGTGAGAGGCAGAATCAGGGCTTTCTGGGGGGATCTACTCTAACACCTCTCTCTTTGAAAATTCCTGTACAGCTTCTCCCTCATTCCCACCACCAAATAAAGACACACACGGTGATGTGAATACTGTCACAGTCGGGTAATGAGCCTTATGTCCAAACTGTCCATTTTTCAGGAGCTAAAAAGAAAAAAACACAGCCTTGGAGGAATACCTTAAACCACAGAAGACAATGATATATTTCAACTGATTTAAAAACACAAAAAACAAGAAAAATAAAAATAAGAGTTAGAAGATTTTGTATCTCATTATCACAAGCCATAGTCATGTCACTGTATCTTATTTTTGGCTTTCTGCTTTGAAAGGGAGCAGAAAATAGTATTTTTTACAAATGTACAACATTACTGAGTTAGTTCTACTTTTTAGGCAGCTTTGTAAAAAAAAATAAACCAGGTGAAATCATCAAAAATTTAAGGCCAGGGGTGGCAGAGATGGTGACATATGTCTTGTTTGAAACATTGGACTTGATTTAAAATTTCCAGCTGGCTGATGCCATATGGGTCTAATTAAGCCTGAATGTATTTCCTGAAAAACAAATCTGAAATAGAACTTTAACTCCTATTAATCAGTGTGTTTTTTCCTTGTCAGCCCTCTACAGCTTTAATTAAAAGTCCCTTGGAATAGCGGTTCACACATGTCATCTCCTATTTGAAGACTTAGGGATGTAATTAGGACACTCATTACACAGAATACAGGAAAAATGGCGCATCTCTGACCACCTCTTGGATTGTTCCACCAGCAGACCTGTGGTGGCTCCATTGTCAGACTGGAAACTAATCTGTAATTGGCATCCATCAAATCTGTGACACAAACACATATACTGTATATACACTCGAACTCTCGATCTCTGATGAAAGGAAAAGCGATGACAGGCTTTGTGAGGTGTTGCTGTCATGCATGTCATGTGCCATGTTTCCCAGGATATATTATCTTCAGTGTACAGCCTTTTACAACCAGCTCCTGAGAGTGTACAGCCTTAAAACAAAACTCTTTTAAATATCAAACTCTGCCGACTCTCTTTTGTCCTTCTTTGTCTGAAAAAACATGGATTTGATTTTGCATTTTGTTGTTCTGAGCAATTCAACCCAGGGGTAATACAAATGAATTGCTCTTTCTGCCAACAGGCTGCAGCTGTGAAGCATATGAATTGTTTCTCTCCTGCTGATGAGTAATGAGGGAGTGTAAGATAAAAGACTGTCATATTGCCTTTTCGTCATCACAGGCAGAGTGCTGTTTCATTAATTCTTTTTCAACTTATTGCTCTGCAAATGCAGAGGATTGAATTGCTGATGTAGCCACGCCACAAGCTAAGACATCTATGAATTTCACAGCAGAAGGTTGATCGCCTTAAAGATATGCAGCCCTGGTAAACTCCTGCATAGTGAGCATGTGGTTGCCTTTCAGACACTAATATACTTTCGCTTCAGATTTTAGTTAATTTATGACTTAATTGCCAGGCTAGTCCCTCATGCCGACGGACATATTGCTTATTCCATCTAAACCGTCTTTCAGACTGCTCTGTTTGACCTACAGGGCTCTTCTTCATCAGGTCCAATTTGCCAGCCATGGCCAGCTAGCTAATTATATTTCATGAGCTGACCCTTCTGAGTTTGAGCCTGATGTGGGTGCTTTGATTAGCCTCCTGTTTTTATCACCTCTGAGTCTTCCACGTTGTTATCACACTTTCTGCTGACAGCCCCAGTGCCTCAAGGTTGCACACTGCAGTACTGCTGCATAAATTTCACGTTCATGTCATAAGAGTTCAAGAACTGCCTCTCTGTCAACATGCCTCATTTGGAGCAATCTTGTGCGGGTCAAGAGTGCTGTACTAAAGGCACAACATGGAAGGCTGCTAGGAGGAGTTTATCAAGGACATTACACAAAGTAGTTTATTGTGATGCAACAAGCTTGAGTGCAAAATATTTAGGCCTTTGCATGTTGTTCCATTTGGCTGAAAGCAAAAGAGCCACTGGCTAATTAGTAAGAAGCTGTGTGTGTGTGTGTGAATGTGAGACCAAACCGTTTTCTGATACTACTCACCCTAAAAAACTCCTTTGTGGAGCCTGAGTCCAGAGTGCCATATGCTATCTCTGTCTGCTTGGCCAAATCTTCTGCACTTTCTATAGGAGAGACCATCCTCTCTACTGTCAAAAAGGCAGCCAGGTTGGCTGTGTAGGAGGAGATGATGATGAGGGTGAAGAACCACCACACACCACCGACGATACGGCCCGACAGAGACCTAAGAGAGGGAGGTTGATGGCAGGGAAACACAGAATGTAACTACACAGTGGCATGTGGTGCCTATCAATGTGCTAAGATCTAACAGTTGTGTTTATTGTACCTAATTGCATCAGTCATCAGTATTTCCTTGTAAATCAACCTACTACCAATACACTCTAAAACAGCACATTTCCAAGGAAAGTAGTAGTCATTTAAAAAGTCTTTAATAGGCTGTGAAACAATCAGGGTCAAAGTTCATTTCATAGCCTGAAGAAAGTATTGATGACAACGTACTGGTGATGATAGTTTCAGCATCCAAACTGACGATCAATTACACATATAGTAGCAATAAATGTGAAATGAGTTTAGCTTCAAATAATGAACACATAAAGGAAGAGGACAGGAAATGAAGATGTGTGAGTGACTCTGTGTATGTGAATCTCATCACTTGCAGTTAAAATTTCATATAGTCTGTTTTTTGTACTATTCTCTGCTGTCTACTTCTGGTGTCTATAGGAGCTGACCCACCTGGGGGAGATGTCACAGCCCTGCTGCATGAAGGCGCCCAGTGAGAACCAGAGGGAGTTGAAGATGCCAAAGTCATTGGGAGGATCAGGGGGTGTCTGTGGGTCTTTGGTCTCGTCCTGTTCCTCGAGGTTCCACTCGTAAGGACTGAACCGACTGACCAGGAACAGGACCACGCTCACCCCAATATAGGCAAATACTATACACATCCAGATCTCATAGGCCAGCGGGTCCAGGAAGGAGAAAACGCCAGGCTTGGACTTTTGCGGCTTCTTTATCATAATGGAGATGCCCAAGCTCATAAAGGGCTTGGAAAAGTCTATCACCTCCTCTCGAACCAGAGTAATAGTGAGAGGTGCAACAGCTATATCTGCTCTCTGGAAACAGGGACACGCATAGCAAGCATTAGTCATGACCTGCATAAAGAAACTGGTCATTTTAAATGTATGTGTGAATGACTGGAGCTGGAGAATAAAACAGTGTTGTTATCACACATTTTACACATGATTGTAAGAAATAAGCCACTGGATATAACACCCACACACACACACATACACACACACACACAGGAAAAGCAAAGTGGCATTTGCAAAGTGCTATGACCTTGGATGTTAGCTAATACATCTGAAATTCAAACTGTAAATTGAATACGATTTTTACTGAAAAGTTGCCACATTGGGAGGTAAGAAGGAGAAAAAGCTCACAGGGCCACTGCAAGACTTTCAGAGAGACAGCTTGGAAAAAAATCCACTGAGGCAGATGGGTGTTTGAGTAATGTTTGACCAAATGCTTTCTTAATCAGGAAAAACTTTTCAATTGTACAACTCTGTAAAACAATTCATTCTATGCTACATCTTGTTATGAGCCTCTAGCTGTTTCAATAATTGAATTGTTTACATTGAAATGACATATTAAAATAAAGTAGTGAGTTGACTACGGTCTTTAATACAAGTGTAACCTTTGTCAATAAATGGCTGCAATTTAAACTGCACAATGTACAGTAAAGAGGTTGCTGTACACAAAACAATCAGCCATCAACCTGTCATTCAGTAGGCTGGATTTCCTCAACACAGCTTATTCTGGCTTTAGCTTTATTTTTTTAATTTTCCAAGCTGTTTCTCTTTATCTCACTCCTTTGCTCTGCTGCTTCAATAACATGTTATCAAAACACATCCATGGAGGTGGTGCTGCCTTTTTAGAAATCACAATGGGTTTCTTTGTAAAAGCAGAGGAAAATAATTAATCACATTAGACAGTGTTACTGCAGCTAGTGTGTGTGTGATTAATTAAATAACTGCTCCTCTTCAAAGGAGCCACTCTGGGAAAGGCCATTCTTTGTATTGTGCTGTATTGTCTTCTTTATGTCGAAATTGAGAAAACATTGGATTGAAGCAGCACAAGGCAGACAATGTTTCTTACAAGGTCAAACTAGGAGCAACCCAAATAGACCCAATAAACATGACTGTTTTTTCTTTACCCTGCCAAAACAACACTGTGAAGGGCTATAACCGTCTAATCCTCAAGCAGGCGTGAGCAGCACTCAATCAATGGTGAGGGAAACAAAGCAATAAAGAGCAGCCTTGGGCTTAACCTTTAAAAGACAACTAAAATCAAATTAATTTACTGGTCAAAAGGTCAAAATGTACAAAACTATTAGTCTCGGCCCACCTGCTGTAAAATTACAAGCCTGGAAGGACTTGACAGCGACGTGATTGGGATATTTTTTTCACCTTCCATCTGCAGGGAGTGGACTTTTCCCATTTGAAAGATAATTTGGTGGCGATAGCACATCAAACCAAGCGATCTCTCAGGCTGATAGTTGGGAAATTGAACAGATGAGGAAGCCTAACCCTCATGCATTTTGTATTTGGCCCCTGTTCAACTATTGTGGCCTTGGAGAAAGGCGAGAAAGGGGTGGGGGTGGGGGTAATTTAGGAATGCTTGAGGTGCTGCGAGAGCCCGAGCGCTCTGTCAGATGTAAAACACGGTATGACCCTTCCCTAATGTGAGAGGTTCAACCTTTATGGAGCACAACACATATGGATCTTGTTGTTTCAAACCACAAACCGCCATTTAGCTGTTGATTCAAAAGCAGATTTTCTCAGCTGTGAATTTACAATGTGGCAATATTCATCATACACATCAAACATCGAACATAATTACACAATCCCTTCAAAGGCATACAATCTTTCATTCATCAAAGTGATTACAGTGTGTTTGCCATATGGACTCATTGTTTTCATGTACCTACCTCTGTTTCGACTGTAAGAGTGAGAGAGAGTGCTTTCTAGACTAAGCAAGAAGGATTAATTGCAATGAACAGCACTGAGAAATGATTTCATTTTCTCCGTCTCAAGATGATCACCAACTCCCCAATGCTTGAGGCTGCATTTGACAAATTCACTCACAGCTGAGCTTCCTGACACAGCATTAGACTTTGAACTGGGCAAGAGCTGATGAGTTCACAACGGGTTGGTGATAACCATAAGACAGAAAAATGAGATCTCCTCTCATGTTGAAGTTCCTTGCAAACTGTCATGTAATCAGCGAACTTGAGGCTCCCAGTACTCACCCCATAGACCAGTTCACCCACCATCCCGTTCCACGTCTTGGTCTCTGGGTCTCGGGCTCCGTACTTCCCATCCATTACTATAGACAGTTTGTACTTAATTCCAACATGTTTGGCAATCTCAGATGCTAAATCGACGCAGTAGCCTTCATATCTGTCATTCCCATCCAGATGCATATAATTTTTCTTGTACATCACATAAGGAGCTTCCTGTTGATTCAAACACACGCTGGTTTATTCACTCCCATGCCCTAGCACACATTCAGTTATACAGAAATATGCATACATGCACTCATATGTGCCCGTGCACTCACTCACTCAAACACACACACACACACACACACACACACACACACACACATACACACACACACACACACACAGAGATTCAAAATATTATAAGCTGCTATAAACACATCCATGCAGTCATGCATACACAAATGATCCCCTCGAATGCACAAATATACACTGATAACAGCAGCATGATCATGTGGTCACACTGCTTTCATCAAGCCGTGGCAGCCAGCAGACACCAAGCCCAATGCACCCAACCCATTTTGAGCCCAAGGGTGCAGCTCTGGCATAATAAAGGAGGGTTAAGGGAAGGGAGAGCAAAGTTTTTTCATTTCTGTAGGAGAAGACAGGAGGCCAGAATGAGATTTAATAGGGCTGGGAGTCATTGGTAGGCAAGGTGTGGGCCAGCTCAGAGGTGGGTGGGGATGGGAATGGGATGGGTTTCATAAGTAAATGCCAGTGACAGGAGAGGGATCAGAGAGTGCCCATAGTATCTCAACATGTTCAAGCA
Source organism: Maccullochella peelii (assembly GCA_002120245.1). NCBI lineage: Eukaryota > Metazoa > Chordata > Actinopteri > Centrarchiformes > Percichthyidae > Maccullochella > Maccullochella peelii. The sequence continues at coordinate 170,830 of LKNJ01000282.1, forward strand.
CATTGCACCAATGCGCAGTTAAAGGCTGTTTCATTCCAAAAAAAAAGGAAAAAAAAAAGAGCTGTTATTTGCTATCCAGAAAAATGCAAAAAAAACTAAAACAAAACTCCATAAATAAAATAATTACACCAGGAGAGCAGGAGCGTGCTAGTTTCCCTCTCCTTTTCAAAACGCTGGTGCAGCTCATCTTTTCTCTTACTGAGCACATCATCATTATCAAACAACAGGACCGCTCAGGAGAGCAGGCATTGTCATTACAGCCACACACAATTAGAGTGCAAGTAGGAGAGCAATGGTTTGTTTGTTCTGTGCTGAACGTATCCCCTCACCTTGGAGCCACTGAGTGTTTCCCTCCTGTTAACACATGTTTACTTCCTGACTGTACTTCTCATCTTGAGTTGTTAAATGTTTCCTCTTGCTATTGAGTGACGCTGCCTTATGTCTTGGAATACAAATGATCTAACTGTGCATAAGTACTAAAAATCCTTATCACACTTTTTTCTTTACCATTTTAAAATGTTTGTTTGCAGAGAATGAGGTACTGCATCAGATAATTATAATGCCATTACACAGTCAGTAAATACATTTGCAGTGAAAGCTATCCAATACGCCTGAAACGTTTAGTTGAGTAAATACAGTTGAAAATAAATAAATCTAAGGTATTTTGTTTATCATACTTTGTTCTGGGAAAATGCCCAGAAAATGATCCTCCCTAAATCTTGTTATGAAGTTATACTTCAACACAGAACACATGTAGGAGCAATACAAAATAGATTGGAGAGGTGATAACAAGGAAAAATACCACACCTTCTTATCCCTCCTCCAATACTGTTTATTTTGCTTTGCCCAGCTGGAGAAACCATTGCAGTATCATCCTGTAGTCATTCTTCGGCCAGTCTATCCCAAGTGTCATTGAACATTTACTTGATGAGGACAGACAGGTCTACTTACGTATGTGTTTGTATGCTTTTTATAATTGATGGAGTCAACTATTATCATTTATACCATTATTGTGATGTCACTGCTACGACAGGCCACTGAAGTATGGAAAATCAAAATGCTTTGACACCCACACGGATACAGTTGAAACACTCCCCCGTTTCGGATCGACTGTTTCAACATGTAGTGAGTGGATGGAAAGCAACACAAAAAAGATGTGGTTCTACCCGCCCAGGACAGAATGTATCACTCATTGGAATCAACACCATGACCTTGAGTGGCAGAATACGTGAAACATTTAAAACTGCATGGAAAGTGTACCATAATAGTAGTGACCACAATCGTTCGGTTTTCCACTGAGGAGTCGTTGGAGACCTGCGGGTCCATAATATTTACAAATCGCGTGTATTCGTTCCAGTACCCAATCTGCAAAGAGAAAAAAGTGGTTAGTGATGCATTCCAACCCACTGACAGTATGCAAGTGAGCATATAGCAGGGACACATCTAACTATTACTGGGAACTGCCATGATGCAGGGCTCATTAAAACAACACTGCATTTCCCAGAGGCCTGCTGCCTCTGGCCTAAAGTTCGACCAAAATAGCAGCGAATGAGCAGAATACTAAAATGGCAGAAGTGGCCTAGTAATCTAAGCACAGAATAAACAAATAGCTGATATTTCTATATTCAAAATGCAGTTAGTCTCGTGACCAAAGTTATTATGAAAATATACTATAGTCCTATTAAGCTAATTATTAACTATTGTTTTTTATGATCTACATCCGTTCAAATAGCCAAATGTGTAGGAACTGAACTGCATGAGCATACGGCAGACTAACTTCAATCCCTCCCACCTTCAGCATCCCAGGTTTTATGTTAAATAATTGATAGTCAGGTCTGTGAACTGCATACACGTTTAATAATTTAGCATAATATTCCAGTGGCTCCACACGTTTGTATTCTGCTGTACAGATGCTTAAGTCAAACCAATGTCAAGTGTTTGTTTGCCCATCTGAAATAATGGCTGCTCTGGCTCACGATGAAACGTGTTGCATATGTTGCTGCCAATAGTCTAACTGTTGCTGGCTAGGATTTTCCCCCGTCACATCTGGTCTGCATTTTCTTTTTCTTTTTTTTTTGCTTCACATCTTTAAATGTTTGGGCCAGACAGGTGTACAACAGTGCAGAGTTTTTAAACACCAAGTGGAGGCGCTAGAAAGCAGCAAACTTCTAAAACTTGCTTACAGTCATGGATGCAGTTAGTGCATTGCCAGCCTGGAGAAAGCTGTTTATTCCCAGCTTTTGTCCGGCAGTGATATTTGAGAAGTGTTGCTCAGGGGACGAGACTGTGGGGAGCTGTGTCATGGAGTGCTGCTCCAGAGGTAAAGTCCTGATCTCACTCTGAGCAGCTGGGACAGATATCAGCCCATACATCACTCATGACAGTCACAGCTAAGAACCTTCATCCTCTAACTGTCACTGGGGTGACTGGGGCTCCAGGTCCTGACAAACTGCCTTCCAGCTTGTCTCATCTTCCCTCGCCTCGCCTCACTCTCTCTCCCCTGACCTCCTTTCTCCCACTCTCTCTTCATCCCTCTCCCTGCTCTCTCCACCCTTGATTGGCTGTGCTGGGATGGCTGTAAGGGCTGTGTGATGCTAACTGAAGTGTGGGCTTTAGAAGCCTGGGAGGCAGGCGGCATAATCACACGTCACATCAGACTGAGCCCACTCTTATCCAGCTAACGAGAAATTCACAGCTGTCGCTTGGAACTTGGTAAGGTTATGAAATAAAACCAGAGGTCATCATATGGTACTGGTTATAATGTGAATGTACCGCTGGGAATTACCATTTTGAAGAGGAGCTAGAGGAATTCTTGGATCCCCTTTATATTAATTGGTTATTTGAATGGTAATTACTGTCAAATAATATCTGTGCTATCCCACGGCACGGAAATAGCCTTATATCATTCTTTTGATAGGACATTTTTAGCTATCTGATCGCAGGTCGTGTGTGACTTGTGGGGCTTGTGATGCTTAGCATAGCTCATCAGTGCTGCTTACTAACAGAGGTAGAGAAAGGCAATCAGCATTACTCTGCACTGTCCTGTCAGCCCTGCCAGTCCCACATGACTGCAAAAGCCCCCAATACTTTAATAAATAGAGGTAGAGGCTTGTCGTGCATTTCTCTCAAAATAGTTCAAAGTTTTAGCATGCCTACACATGTGGTCAACACTCATTGAGTTTTGTTCTTTAGCACAGACGATCGATAAATCATTTAAAATTACACACTGGCCGAATTCCATGGTTTTGACAAGTAATGAACCAAACCTTGATGTGTGCCAGCTGTTAGCTGTGTTTTGATAAAGACCAGGATTTGTTTTGATCAGGTCTGGATGTGACAGTGATGGATGAGAGTTGATAGAGGTCACTGCTCCGTCTTACCTTCCTCGGCCCACCTGTTTTCATCTCATAAACATCTATGGTGTAGTTGGTCCTGCGGCCGTAGTTGTCAAACTGGATGTTCCCAGTCATACCTTGCACTTGGACCTGCCACGAGGGACAGACAGACAGACAGACACAGGGGAATGTGTAATAGCCATCACTTTGCATATATAGCTGGTATTAAGGTGCTCGCGTCCATGGAGCTACTCGAGTGTACGCAGTCTGTTAATCAAATGATGAACTGGATACGCTTTAATAAAATATGTAGTTTTATGGTAATGAGGGCCTGGATTTGAGTGAGCTCCGTGCAGAGATATCTGGGGGCAGAGGGAGGAGAACAGCTCTGCGCTCTCTTTCCTTCTCTCTGTCACTTTCCATCTCTATCGCACGCTCACTCGCTATCTCTGCTTCACTTCTTCTAGCCTTTTCTTTAGTTATCAGCTTGCCTCTCTCTCTCTCTCTCACTCTCTCGCTCTATCTCTTTCTCCCTCTCTCTTTTCTCTCCCCCCCTACCGTTTTGAGAGCTCTCTCGATGTCAATGCCTTGGCTCCAAGGTACAGCGGGATTGGCTAGACAGTCTCCAGCGCTGCCCCGGCGAGAGACGTCCACACGTTGGCGCCGCAGGTACCTGAAAGCCTCTGCTATCACCAGGATGGCATCATGGGTCAGAGCTGAAGTGTACTGTACACAATCAGAATTTAAAAAAACAGCAGAGTGACAGTGAGATAGGAACACAAGGTGAAAGGCAGAAGATAAGAGGTGTCACTGTGCAGGGATATCACAGTTTATTGTGGTAAAGCTTTCACAGGTTGTTTAGGACAAAATAACTTACTACTGAGAATAAAAAACAAGCTGTTTAAAACCACTATGTGTAGAATTGTATGTGATTATTGCATCTTTCAAATTATTTTGTTTGCATAAGTTCTTGTTCATAGAAACAATGCCTCCAGGTCAGGTCAGTGTGAGTGGTGGGGGTGTAAGCTCTGATACCTTGCTTATGATAAAAATAGCTTGATTAGACAGATTTTATTAGAAAAGCCAACACTTGTCAGGACCTCTTTCAAAACTTTTAGTGCAGAGTTGGGGGAGAAAACAGAGCATTAATGCATCATTTTATCTCCCACACTCCAACTTTGTCTGACCTTTTCACCACTGAGGGTTGAGTCACTTGTTTCTTGACCACCGCACCATGACAAAATCTAATTAAATGCCACTCAAAATCCATTTCTTTCTTGATCATTGTTTAATTAGATGTAAATTGAAGCTGCGATATAACCTTGCCTTGCACCGCCTATCAATATATCGATTGCTGGGAGGGATGCAGGAGGTGGGAGGAAGAGGGAATGACAAAGGCAAACAGAGGAGGAGAAGAGGAGAAGAACTGATAGAGAGCACTTCAGAAGGGATGATCGTTGTATTCTGCATGCACAATGAAAGGCCTTGCAAGAAAAGTACCTTCAGAGGAGTGTTTCGGGCTTCTGGGAATTCTCTTTCATCTAGCCGCTCCCAGCGCTGCATAAACTGCTGCACAATCTGGTTCTCAGGGTTGACTATCTGAAACCCTGAAATGTTCGCTCCACCGGCGAAGACTTTGTCCAAGCTCACATTAGAAAACCCCTGAGATGAAACAAAGAGGAAACGGGCGAGGAAAGGACTCATGTCACTTATTTGTCCTTTGAGGGTTTTTTAATCTTTTTTTAATATAACCTGGGGTGAAGCACTGCCACATATTAGCAGCTATTCTGGCAGTGTGCATGGGAAATTTTATTATGATCTCTGTTGAATGAGAAAGGAACAGGTGTTTGCCATAACACAGAGGCAAATGTTTCTCTTCACACTTTGTGGTGTAACCTGAATTCATTTCCAGATAAACAACCTGCCAGTAGATACTTTAGAGTTTGTGTCAGATCATGCAGAAGACTAAATATATTACTTGAACCAGCTGGCCTACTTTCATTCAGATTGCTTTGCCATGTAAAAAAAAAGAAACCTAACATTTTCTAATGCATTTCAAAAACCTCTGCTGCTCCAGCTGCCTTTAAATTTCCTTCTTCACTCTAGAGCCATGACATGGAGTTATTTCATTTTATGGTCAAATTGCTGTTTTTTAAGTGTGGCATTGTGTCACGGCGTACAAGGACATGTGTCTGACTGCTGCATAATCACATCTTCTAAAGTCGGGGGAACAGCAGCAGGAGATCAGCAAGTGAGAGCAGGGATGGCCTCCACTTTTTTTATTATCAAGGTTAAATGAACAGTTCCCTCCCCAGAGTGGGAGGAGAAGATGGCTACCCTCCGAAGATGGTTAAAAAGGTTAAATGCTGTTTATTTATTACTTAGGACATGAATTTATTTATATTATTTATACCTAATTATGAATATATTCATTTAGGAAAATGCAATGTAGTCTGGCTTCCAGACTGTGATTGATAAGGCATGAGCAACACAAAGCAAGCCATATATATATACAGTAGAGAGAAAAAACAAAAAATTATATATACAGCTCTGTTTTTTGTTTTTTTTCTTTGCTTTCATACAAAATCCTATAATCCACTTATTGTGCATGCACATTTGTGTGGCTGAGACTAAGTCCCATCACATGCAGCAGACAGCAGGTTCCACTTCCTCCCAGGGGAGCGGCTTGCTTATTACTCACAAGATTGGCCAGAATGTAGTGGTAACCACGACTGTTCTTCCCCAGGGTCACAACCTATGGGAGAAAGAAAAACATCGATACAGTAAACCACCCACAAGATGAGAGCTAAGAGCCACGGCTTGTATAAGTGGCTACAACAATCTCTGTAAATGCAGTAACGTCCTGCGAGCACACAGGATGCCACTGAAGCTGAAACAAAGCGAAGTCGCCAACGGAATAACAACAGAGAGAGAGCGGTTCATTAAGGAGGTGCTGATGATGAGCAAGAAACAGGAACAACGTGGAACATCCTTGATTCTGCTTGCTTTGAAATCATTCAAGGTGCAGGGATTTGAGTCCTCAGAAACTGTTGGACAGAAGGTAGAAATAGGGAAAAAATATCTCAAAGGAATTTACAGTGAGACAGTAAAATGTAGATCGCTGCTTTGAAAATATCACACCTTTGGAGCATAACAGCATGTTTCAACCCACACAGCCTGTCTGAAAATAGTAAGTGTTGTTCTAAGTCATTCCATCACTGTGGTACCAGCCATATGCTGCCTTTTGTTCTAGATTGTCGTCTTCCTTTTGTTCTGGGCCTAGAGATAAATCCAATAGTGAAACTCTAAATTGTCCCGGCTTTTTTGCGCGTTACATGCTGGACAGGTTTTTCAGCTGGGCCTGGTGAGGTCTGTTATGAGTTTGCAATCTGCTGTGGATGGACTTCTGAGCGGCTGCCATGCAGAAACCTGTCAACCATGTCTCAGTTTTCATCTGCGTTCTACAAACACAGCAACACAAGTTTACAGCAAAATCAGCATGTTTGCACATGTTCTGGCTCTGTCACAAAAACAAACTGTCAGTTTATCTTCTGTTTGTGTGTGCGTGTTAGGCTGGGGACGTTGGATATTTGTTACTGTGGATCGTTTACGACATTCCCGCTGAGTAGGAGAGAGTAATGAAAAGCAAACTTGTATCTTCACATCACAGGCTGCAAAAAATCTTTGAAGGACGTTTTCAGTTTCACCCATTTATATAACTATAATTATTGCTTTTAATTCAGCTATGGTGAACTTGAACTGACCTGGGTGCACTAACGTACAGTAGCACTAAACAGTTTAACAATCATCCTTGCTTGGAATGAGCATCCTGCCAAATTAAATCAAGCACTTCTCTCCTTATTTTGTGGACATCTGAAAGTTGTCTGCGAAAGGGAAAAGAAGTTGGTGGTGCTTTTCACAAAGAACACACCTCCACCTTTCACTCACGCTATCAAGCTGCTTGAGTGGGTCAGCGTTCTCTGACAGCTTCCCCATCATTAAGGCTTTAAACTTCCAACACTGCAGGATGTCAGACAGAGGGGAACAAACCAAGAAAGCGAAATAGAAACAAAGAGGAAATGATCTCATTATACAGAAATAGCAGGAGTTGGTGTTTAGAATCCATCAATCTGCGTCTAATGAGTAAATGACAGAAAGCTCAAAAAGAAGTATCTGCAACACTTCTACTGCAGTAATATGAGAACTAAATGGATCACAGCTACTCCCACTGTAATTGTTCACAAGTCTGACTTTCGGACTTTTAGCCCTGCTGCATTTTCTTGGACAAACCCCACAGCGTCACACTCCTTCACCATGTGCTAACCTTGACTCAGGCACTAAGCCTCCTCACACCTGCCCTGGAGCTGGGCAGAGAAAGACCTCACCCCCCCCACCTGCAGCCCGTAGCTCACAGCCAGCCTGGCAACAGCTACAAGCAGCAACCTTGGGATGAAGCACAGCAAGACACTGATGACACAGAGATACACAGAACCTCCGGCCAGGTCACACCAACCTCTCCCCTCAACCTCTTTAATTAGGCAGACGGCAAGACCTGACTCCAGTAGAGACGGACAGATTTACTAGTTGAGATGCTGACTGCTCAGTCCAAAAGACCCTCAGATGCTGCAGATGGTGATCTATCTTTTTATAGCGTTGAGAAGAAATGATTCTCTTGTGTATCCTTTAAAAATCCATTATTATTTGAGCAATAACACACTATTATCAGAAACAGTATTTACTCAAATTAGACATAGAAAAATAAATTCTAACTTACTTGCGTACATTAATAAGCAGCAGTTCAAAGTGCTGTTAAGTTACAGACCTTTGAAGACATAGTTTTGGGAAATACTGTTTTTTTGAGGGTGAGATGAGAACATTGATGTCGTGTCTACAGAGCTGGTGTCGGGATGTGATTAGCTTAGCCTTGTATTTTTTCTTAATTGATTTTATTCTTATTGTTTTTAATGTCCTTTTAATGTTTTTCTTTGCCTATGTAAAGCACTTTGAATTGTCTTTGTGAAATGTTCTATATAAATAAAGCTGCCTTGCCTTGCCCTGCCTTGCCTAGGATAAAGACTGGAAACAGCTGCCCTGGTTCTGTTCATAGTTCAACAATACACCTACCAACACCTAAAGCTCATTAATTAACACGTGCTGTCTCGTTTGTTTAATCTGCACACAAACAGAAATTTTAATGTCAAGGCTAATGTTTCCCTCCAGTGGGGTGAAAAGATGGCTAGCCTCCAAAAGTGGTTAAAAAGGATAAATGTTATTCATTTCAATTCAAGACAATAATGTATACTTAAATATGAATATATTAATTTAAGCACATATGCAATGTAGTCTGACTGACAGATTGTGGTTGCCAAGACATGAGCAACAACGATGCCGGTCTACGTGTAGCTGAAGTCGGGACTTTATTGTTAATTAGCGAGATTTAGAGGTGTTGGTAGATTTTTTTTGTTTCACTTTGGCAAGAGCTAAGCTACAGCTAAGCTAACATGAGAATGATAATCTTTGCATCTCACCCCCAGAAAGAAGGTGAATTAAGAGTCCATTCCAAAATGTTAAACTATTTATGCGGTTTTGCTCATCATCTTCAGCTTAAAATGGATATTTACCGAACGATTTTGCACCTTAAAAAATGCGTCAGACATCTTGGATTTTCATCACCCTCTATTTTTTGCCTCCCATTCTACTTGAATTTATTTCTGTTCCTGTTATTCGCCTTTAGAGCGCATACATACAAACACAAGCCTACTACCCAATTATTCTGTCTCCCAGAGACACTGAAGAGAAGAAATGTGTTTAGTGTTGTGATTCCTCTTTTTCATACAGTATCTTGCACATCGATTCACTAGCTGGCTCCACCACCTTTTGTTCTGCTGCTGAAGGAGAGCCAGCATTTTGCAGGCTGGAGTTTTCTTTAAAGCCTGATGGGGACAGACAACCGGGATGACCTTGACTTCACCCTCATCCAGACTCACCGTGCCTCAGCCCCGCCAGACAGAGAGCCCTAAATGTAAAACTACAGCTACACATTTTCGATAAACGCCAGACCGTTTTCTTCCAAGTCTGACCTTTCCACTGCAGAGTTTGCCACAGCACTGGAGGAAGCAGACTAAAAATGATAGGTTCCCCAGAGTTTGTAAATAACATAGCATTCAGGCATATACAAGAGGAGCAATTACTTTTAGCCTCTTCCTGAACTATGAAAACTCAAAGACAGCACAGACTTCTAACGAAACTGTTAGGGCATGCCATTAGCATTAGGATTGTATATAACAACGCAGGGTCAAGGTTATTGTGACCGGACATTTTATGTTTTAAGGGGGTCATTGTTGCAATGGTGCATTCTGGCTCAAACCCTTAATAACATCAGAAATCATATTTGCATTATTAATGAGTGTTAACAACAAGCTGCATGAGCTGTTACATATAATTTAGAGGCTGCAGAGATACGAAAGTGCTCCACTTCACAGAGGATGAGAAGGAAGGGAATCAGAGCTGTATGCTTTGATACAAAAGGACTTTCCTCTTCTTCAGTCTCCATTTCTGCTGCAATGCTCTTGGTAGAAGTGCTCTTGGTGGAGCACTCTCTAATTAACAGCCAGTAGTGGCTGTGGCTGAGATGCTTTACTTGGCAGTCGCAATATATGCCCCTGAAGATATCAGGGGCATCTAGCGTTGGCCTTTTCCCAAACATTTTAGACACACCTGAGTCCTATTCAGATGATTATTGCTCTGAGATAACAGAACAATGCGAGACTTGATACCTTGGGAGGAAGGAATCACTGACACGGCAGCTGAGACGCCCTCATGTTTGTCTGCAAAAACTTGGCTTCGAAACATTAAGATGTCCTACTCTGTTTTCACTGAAAATGATCAGGGTAATTTTGCTTGATTGATAAAGGAAAAGGGTTTCTCGGGTTTACAGACTATATTACTATAAGACTGTGCTCTTGATACAGTTATAACTACATGTGCAAATCGTCAGAGTCGCAGCACATTGGTGTCAGCCTCCCAATCAGTCGCAGAGTCAGCAGGTGACATTCGGTTTAATGATAACACTTTAATCCCATTTAATTCTATAATCGCAGTTAGTAAATGGCCCTGAACAGCCAAGGTTGGTGCCTGGGATTTGAAATCCCCAGCTTTACATCGAGCAGGAAGGGTTGGGCTATACTTCCGTCAGCCCCTCCTCTCGGTAGCCCGGGGACAATAAGGTGATGCTGAGATGAGGAGAGCCTTTCATATCGGTGGAGACATTGGCTCACTTTCTTGCCTCTCTCCTCCTCTATCTTTTAGAACAAATTGAGAGACATGCCAGCTAGTGTTACTAGAAAACAGAGTCAAAGTAATCAAGGAGCTTTGAATGCCTGAGAGGGTTTTATGTGGCCAATTGTGTGTTGTAACTTCAAATAAAAGAGTGCCAGAGTACATTTATTCAGATTTGATTTCACTTTGTAATACCTCTAGTTACATCTGTGTTTGCCAATATGTTACATGAGCATACAAATGTCATCCCCTGGTTTACAGAATGCTGATATTGCTCCCTTTTTTCACTCAGTCATCCACAACATTGATTGAGGACCTTCTTTTTACTGCTGGCATTTTTCTATCAGCTGCTGGCAATCTATCATCCATTCTCTCCCTCTCCCACGACTTCTTATCTCCCATGGTCAGATTTCTTTCCCTTTCTTGAATTTGATATAACACAAAGATTTCACATTCTATAATACATCCCAATGTGGATTTTCTCCAAGTTCTTCATTCAAGAGCAGAAAGAGGGATATGGAGGATCTCCAGTTCTCCATGGGAATGCAATGTGGCCACCCTTCATGCCTCCACAGGCGGCAGAATGTGGTTCTAACAAATCCCCAGATGTACCTCTCATTTTTTTGTCTTTCTGTGAATCATTTTCACTTCTTATTGTTGTTTTTCCCTGCAATAAAAATGCAGCTTTGTGGCTGGCAGAGCACTCATTGCCTGCCTGTCTTTGAACAGCTTGCATGCCCTGGGCCTGTCCCAGACGCCGTTCATTTTTTTTCTTTCTTCTTTTTTTGCCTGCCTCTCTTTACACTAGTGATGAGCAGGTTGTTGCCTCTGAGTAGACTCCAGCACAGAAACCCCAGGAGGGAAGAGGGCCAAGGAAGGAGCAACAAGGCAGATATGATTCTATATGTGCAATCTTATAGATGGATCAGATTAGTCATGAGCATATACACAGTCAACCACACACACACACACACACACACACACACACACACACACACACACACACACACACTCAATGACCGGCGTACACATACACACTCTGAAAAATCATCATTGTGACAAGTGGTAGCAATACAAAGATGATTATCTTATACTCAATCATAGGTCTTGTTTACACTGCCCTTCTTTAATGCCACAAACATTTTCCTCAGCATATAATATCATAAACCTAGATGGTTCAATGAAACACATTGGTTGGATGTGATTCAGAGAGCAGAGCTGGCAGAGGCTCTCCCATTTTTGTTGTAAGAGAAGGATTGCCATTGGGTTAATTTATCTGCAGTGCAGTGTATTGATGGAAAAGTCCTACGGGCGATAAATCCTGAGTGGTTGTTACAGCATAAAATGATAATAACCCGGGTAGCATCTCCTCAGCATCCCAAAACAAATTTGTTGGGAGACTCACTCTGCTCTTATCGCAGCTACGAGCAAACAAAACTGTGCCTGATGCAGCAGTATGCAAATACTTTCCTAACCGTGTTTCTACATCATGTCAAGTGATAAATGAAGCTAATAAAAGTGACATTCAGCTGAGTGTGCTTATGACTGAAGAAGAGGTACATCCAGTGTTTTGTGTATGTATGATGAGCCCTTGTCCATTTAAAGGAATTGCTGTCCCACACCTAAACCCAGGTTGAAATTAGAGCTGAAACAATTTGTCAATTAATTGCTTAGTCAACTGCAACAATTTTGACAATAGAAAAATCGTTTCAGTATTTTAATGAAGCAAAAATGCCAAATATTTGCTGATTCTGATTTTCAAAAACTAAATTTTTAAGTATTTCTCTATAACATTAAATTTTTGACTAAATAAGCAACAATCAAAGTTAAAATAATTATTTATTAATAGTTTAACACTCAAAAACTCAGCTAATCTGCTTCATCAGGACTGTGTGGGTGTGATTTGATCACATTTGATTGACACTGTGTGCATATAAGTCAACAACACACAAATGTCGTCAGATTTTGATTCAAATGTTGCTAAACTCTGATTTGTGCATGGAGGCACGTGACATCATCTTTTCCCAGCCGAGCCCCACCCACACTACAGAAATCTCACATGTAAATAAACCAAACTGTGATTATGTAAGACCACATCACTCATAATAAGAAGCTGATTGAAAAAAATGTGCTTTTAGAGCCTTTAAATGTGAGGATCTTCTGCTTTTTTGTGTTTTAAATCATTCTAAATTTGAATATCTCTGGATTGTTGGTCAGACAAAATAAGACATTTGAAAACACCACCTGGGACTCTCAAACCTTGTGACAAACATTTTGTTAGTTTTTCCAAAAAAATTATCAACAGAAAAATCATTAATGAAAATGTTAATTGGACACCTAGTTGGAATACATACAGTGGTAGAGGAAGTACTCAGATGCTTTACTCACATAAAAGTACTACAGTGTAAAAATACTACTATTGTCATGTCCTGCCAGTCTTAGGTGTTTTTTATTTTGGTTATTTCTTCCTGCCATTTCAGTTTTTTCCAGGACCTTGGATCTACTTGAATAGACTCACCTGTCCCTCATTTTCTCATCAGCCACTCCCTACCTATACCAGCCTCATTCCTTTGTTCTGTGCCAGATTGTCTTGTGTTGTTGTGCCAAGTTATCAAGCCTTTTCAAGCCCTGTTCTAGCTCTGTTACTGACCTTGCTTTTTGTTCATAGACGACCCAGATTTTGCCTAGCCCTTACCTGTACCTCTGCCACGCTGACTGATTTCCTGGATTGTGACCACGGACTGTTTTTGGATCTTCGCCTTGCCTTTCCCTGCACTTTTGTTCATTATTTTGTCAATTAAAGTTTTTTCATTATACTTACCTGCTTGTTGTCTGCTCTTGAGTTTGCTTCATGATCCGTGACAACTATATGTATAATATATGTACATAATATATAATACAGAAGTAGTAGCAACTGTCAGAATTACTTGTACTTACTATGCAAAATGACCCCTTTCAGAGTGCATATCATCGTATTATCATTATTAACCATGCATTAACATATAAGCAGCATTTTAATATAGTAGCTGGTTGCGGTGAAACTCAATTTAACTGCTTTATGTGTATATATATATATATGAAAGATTTTTGTTAGTTTTATAGTTCAAATGTTTTCAATGAAAAATATTAACTATAGTCACAGTCAAATAAATGTTGAGTAAAAAGTAAAATCCTTCCCTCTGAAATCCAGCGGTATAGAAGTATAAAGTAGCATAGAAATGTAATACCTCTAAATTGCACTCGAGTGCATTACTTGAGCAAATATACTTCTACTGGATGTCCCTTTAAGCATTCGTGAACATTATTGAAACACTGAAAAACTAACAGTGCAGTGAATTAGTAGAGCAACAAAGGCCCAGCAGGACCAAAGCATTAGCAGTGACTGGATCAAAAGTGGTGCTAATGAAGAGCAGTGCGGAGGATTTTCTTTGTGTGCAACACAATTGTACCAAATTGTGGAAGCTCAACACTTGCCTATACTCTACACTCCACGAACTGCCTGGAGTATACTATTGCCTGGTATAAAGACATTCATTTGATGGTGGGATTGCTCCGACTGAAATCATAAAACTAAGCCACTGAGCTGATTCCCATTTCCCCCAGCAATCAGCTAGCTGGATCTGTCCTGTGTCATGATCCTCTCTCAACAGCAGTGACCTTGACGGATTGAAGTGACATGTTGACATTGCGACACACAGACACTGGCCTCGGCACACAGGTTCAAACTCTCACTCCTGTCCACCAGAGATGAAACTATGTCCGTCTACAATCATTGATTAATAGAACTACAACAGCAGGTAGAAGCAATGGGTTTCCACATAGCTCACAGTGGGTGCCATTTTTGGTGTGATTGCCCTCATGGGAGACAGACTTCCCTGTTTCAGTGTCTAATGGTATGGCCCAATAGGGTGCAGCTGCAGAGTGAAGTCCAGCAGTTTCCCTGAATGACTGTGACTCATCCATTTTGGCAGAGCTAGCCAGATTATTTCAATTAGCTGCAACAAAAAAGAAAAATCCCACGCTGAGGTTGTCACCGAAACAAGGGGCAAAATTGAGCACACTGCTGCTTTGAAGGTTAGCTGTTGTAAAAGCTTTATTGTCCCTTTTTACACTAAAACAAAGTTTAGACAGAAAAATGTAATGGCGATAGTTGGAGGTGGAGGAAGGGAAATAGCTTCCTCTCGAAGAAAAATAAATAATTCATTAATGGGAACAAAGACAGAAACAGGAGAACATCAAACAGATTATTGCCTTGCATCCTTATTATTGTTTGCAAGAGAGGGGAAAAAGCAATTAAAGACACAACCATTAATATGCCTCACATGTGATTTGTAATGAATATTCTAAGCTTTTCTTAAAAGCTGATGCATATTCCTAACACAAAAAGGAAATAGATTTCAGTATAGCCCCTGAATTGTAAAGGGAGGAAATTTGCAGCACAAGAATTAAATTAGACACAGCAAATTAATACTAAAAGCTATTCTGCTTTAAACTATGACTCTGGGATCAAATTAGATTCATAAAAAACAAGTGAAACTAACAGTCGTTGAGGGGATATTGTGAGTCAGAGAGAAGCCAATATCTAAATGAATGTTAACGAGCAGAATCCAATTCAGGAGCTGATTGCCTTATAATCAGGCAGCAGCAAGCAGAGGGGTGGAGCGAGGCAGACGAACAGAGGAGATGCATGGCATAATACTCACTCATCTATTCATGGTAATTGTGTTTCCCCTACTACAAGGACCGGTGGACCTTTCATTTCCTCCTCAGGCAGTGGACGTGATAGACGAACGGAGGGGTTTGGGGTTGTTAGAAGAGGATTAAAAAGGATGCATCATCAGTGGTCTCTCCAAATGGCTGCTCACACTCAGACCACTCAACCTCAGGCTATCAGGCATCTTCAACACAATGATTTTTAAACAAGCCAACCTCAAACTTAGCAACCAAACAACGCCAAACTGAGATCCCCAAACAGGTAGGATTACTGCTGTGCCTCACATTCAGCGTAACACACCGTTAAACCTTAATGAGGTTACACAAACTCAACTTGTATCAGGAAAATTCCAAAATTATTCAATTCAATTCAATTCAGTTTTATTTATATAGCTCCATATCATAACAACGTTATCTCAGGGCACTTTGTCATATCGAGCAGGTCTAGACCGACTCCTTATAAAATTATATATCAGCTACTTGTAAAAACTCACATACATAACAAGCAGTAGGACCAAAGTTTACAAAAGATCTTAGTACACAAGATACTAACATTGTTATTGACAACATCCTCTGTATTCTAAGATACTGAATTATAGACACATTTATTTATTATTTTATTTATTTCTCTTTATATTTCCACATTTATTGTCTTATTCTTTCCCAGATTATTCTTTTTCATGGCACTCCTATGACTCCATATTTTAAACCCATGAAATGCCAATCTTCATACATTTGGTAAGAAATGTCAATATTAACACCAGCATTGATGTGTTTCATCACAGTACAGTCATATCATTTAGTTTACAGCTCAAAAACCACTTTTTAAAAATTTTGTAGTCTCCCAGCCCAGTTCAAGATGACTCAAGTGATGTCATTTGAGTCATTTTCTCAGACGTGACACAGCTCCTCCAGAGCGACAGAAGACATGATGCAACTGTTTTCACAGGCTGAGTAGTATGCAACATGACTAATTGACTAAATTACTAAATTGATTTTGGCATGTCAAATTGGTGGAGTGGCCCTTTAGTAGTTGTTTTGTAAATTTAACCTGCTTTGCAATTATGTGACTAATTCAGGAAAGAAACTGCTAGATGGATAGTGTAGGTGTTCGCTTATATAATCTACAGGCGCTACAGCATGTACAGTGAGTCTGAGGCTCACCTGTTCTAATATGGTGTTGATCCTGTCCACCTCGCAGTCAATCACATAGCGCTTCTCCTGCCTCCTGTCCATCTCCTCAATGATGCGCTTGAACTCTGCTGCATCTGTTGTGCTGCTAACAGAGCGAGCGGTCACCTGCCAGTTGTTAGCTACTGCTGCCTCCATGATGGCCTGCAGTATAGAGAAACCTAGAGAGATGGACAGATGCAGAGAGAGAGAGAGAGAGAGAGAGACCCAGAGGATTAGACACAAAAGAGACTGGCACAGGGTAACAGTTATGCAAGAACTGAGTGGCTGCTAATTTATTCTAGACAGGTTTATGCTTGAATCCAAAGGTTAAAGGCCATCTCATTACAATCTAAAATAGCATTCCAAAGTCTGCAGGCCCACTGAAATATTGTCTGGAGTCTAGACTTTGTTTGCCAGTCTGAAAGTGCATGTGAATTTACATTTGCATATTGAGAAGGCAATATCATAATGAAGTAAAGGACAGGAATTGTATCTCCATATTATTAAAAGATCAGTGGGTGATGTTATTGCGCTTGGCATCAATTAAATTATGGCATTTAGCTCAGCCACATGTTAACTTTGACAGTGCAGTGAAACACATCGC
This sequence comes from Maccullochella peelii, assembly GCA_002120245.1. Classification (NCBI taxonomy): domain Eukaryota; kingdom Metazoa; phylum Chordata; class Actinopteri; order Centrarchiformes; family Percichthyidae; genus Maccullochella; species Maccullochella peelii. Next base: position 187,933 of record LKNJ01000282.1, read on the forward strand.
GGCCCGTGTCTCCTTGGAGGATTGTGCCAACTCGTTTAAAGATAAAGACAATGAAAGATTCATCCAGGCTAGTGGTAGAAAGAGATCATTATGCTACCAGAAGAATAGAGAATGAGTCCTTCTAATGATTAATTCACATGTGAAATATTTTCATTTAACAGAGTGCTCAGAAACACTATGGTCAAATCACATACCACAGATAATGAATAATGTAGTCCTATTTCTGGAGGGATAGATTGCACAAGCTGAAATAAAAATGGCTTAACTCTTCTCCAATGTGCAACGGGCGAGAATGAACATGAAGGTTATTAATGAAAATCAAGCACACTGCTGGTATTTCATTAAGCCATGGACAATGCAATTGCAAACTGTATGTACAATGGGCTTCTTTTCCATATCTCTATTCATTTTTCATCAAACGTCATGTGGTTAACTGATACAGAAAAGGGAAAAGGAAAAAAAACTGCAAAAAAACTGCAAATTCAGGCACACATTCAGACATATACAGATTTTATACGACGATTAATATCGTTGCATGTGATTGGGTATTATGCAAATTATCTGACACAGTCTGAACAGCAGTGGGCAAAGTTAACGTTTGTCATATATTTTTTACTGTGAGCCATTTCTCCGCACAACCTTATCTCTAAGAACCGGCTACAGACAGCCAACAAAGCCAGCATAGAGACCAAAGAAAAAACAACATCCATAACAAGAAAACTACTTTGTCACATCTCTTCATTTCTCTGCTTTTGCATTTCCCTTCGTTTTCCATTTCATCTGAATGGTCAAGCAACCTATTTTTTTCCTGACCTGTAAATGCTCTGAGACTGCTGCACCGTGTGTGTCTGCACTCCACCAGATGATCTTTTGACGTGCGGCACAGCAAGTAGCGGAGACCGATGCACAGTGTGTCGCCTGTCCAGAGGAGCAATGGCATACTGCCTGGAGACATCAGCCTGCCAGACCTCAAGGTTATCTGGCCACCCGGTTATCAGGGCGCATCTCCAGGGAATTCAGCCTATAGTTTTTGAATGTAACTTGATGATGATGAATGTAAGTTGATGATGATGTGTAAAGGATATGTAGAGGTACACATGTAGAGGTACACATGTAGTCCCTTTGTGGCATCTGGGTTGCACAACTGTTTAAAAGTAGCAACACTTGTATATCCGAAGTGAAACACCATGGGACAATAAGAATGTGAAGGTAGTGTATTCTGGAGGCATAATATTGTCAAACGTCAAATTCCCTCTGAGTGAAAACATCTAAAGCTTTTCTGAAGTAGCATCACTTTTAGATGCACAGCAAGCGGCAGTCTCACATGTACTATACCTCCTCACATCTCCCCTACCTAAAGCAGAAGTTACAGAATGAAGGTTTGAATAACATGGATGCATTATTCATTTTCCTCAGGCATATGCTCAGAACCTCACCAACCACAAGCCAGCTGGAGAGCATGGCAGTCTTCCCAGCAATAAAAGCTTCTCACATTAAGAGATGTCATGGAGATTAACTGGGTCAAAGTGGTCTCTGTTGGTTTGGAAACTGTCAAGAATATGGCTGGTAAAGGTAAAAATGGCAATGAACCATTTAACACGCGCTAATCACACTGGGTGTGCGAAAAGCCATGCATATGGTTTAAAATGATAGCGTGGATATTTGTTTCAGGGCTTCAAGTATCTGTACAATCACTGATTCCTGTGGTGCTTGAAAGACGCAATAACATGTCTCAGAAGATTTTAAAAGGCAAAATAAAATACAAGTGCTCACAGGGGGAGAGATTTGGGCTTCATATATGTGAGTATCTGTAGTGTTCTGTCTAAAAGAAATCAGTGCATTTCCAATTTCCATTTCTGAGGTCTGAGGTGCATGAAAAACATGAATTATGCTAAGTCCTAGGTGAAAGAAGGAAACAATGTCCTGTCAATCAGATTAGAATCACACAGGGCTTTTATTTTGAAATTGCTGATTTGTGCGGCACTCATCTCCTCCTGCCTCTGGCAAACCCTGAACTGTGTTGGAAACAATTGGATTCATTTAAGATTCACAGAAGATTCCATGCCTCCCTAGTTTTACATTTGTATGGAAATTAAGAGATGGAATCTGGTGGTGGTAAATAGTCTGTCCAGAAATGGATTACTTTTGCTCCTGTTTTTTCTACAGTCAGCAGAAAAGTTTGATGTGATTTAGACTTCAAAATGGAAAAATAACAAAATCCTTTGAGGGCAACTTATTCTGACAACAGCAACAAGACTGACAGCTCCTTTTTCATCTCTAACAGAAGTAAAAAATAATAATAAATACTTTTGCTATTCCGTGCTTCTCTGCATAGATTTACATCTGCCAGTCACCTTTCTTGGACCAGAGTCCATTTAAGCTTCAGCCAATCTATGGATTCAACCTCCTAAACAGCATTGGAGACCCCCATAAATGCTTTTGCTAGTGATATTTATTTCCAACATGAAGAAAATCTATAAATCCCATTCACCTCTGCGCCTTCAGGAGCCCCACAGCTGTGTTGCATCTAAAAATGTAACACCGTCAACTACATAAATTATGGAAGACAACAACAAGACTTCCTTATCACCACCTATAAATCCCCGCTGTACAGATGCAGCTTGCAGCGGCTTCTGCTGATCATGCTCCTCAGAGCTAATCATGCAATTGTGACAGGGAGAGCTTTAACATGCTGTAATGCTCGCTGCCGCCAGTCACATTATGTACTGTGAACACATACACATACAAATAGTGTAGCATAGTACAATGTGTATATTTGTACACATTTGGTATATACTGTATATGTTAACTCAAGATACACAGGACCTGATATTCATGGGATATACAGTATGTGTGTTCATATTCATATAACTTGTTCTTACTTTAGTCACAGTATCTGGTAGTTACTGAGTAATATTAAGGGGAAAAAAAAGAAGCAGTTAATGTACTGTATGAATAGTGAGTTGTGACTTATTGTGACATATGTGCATTTTTATGCACTGGAAAATTGCACAATTTTAATTTTTATTGTTATGTCATAACACACTAGTCTTTCAGCACAACCTTAATTCACTACACATATTGTTTGTGTATGTGTGTGAAATGAAACCTTTGAATCATTTACAGTAAATTAGATAATAGGTGGTAAATAGCGCAAACAGGTATAGTACATGGTTAAGACAGGTGGGCCGTTAATTTTGTGTAGTTGTGACAGTACTGGGCTTATACTTGCATACACAAGGGAGAGCAGTGGGTTGCATAATGTTTATAGAGTAACTTAATACTAAAGTACGTAAAGTAAGTAATAACTTACTTGAGTAAGTAAGTTATGTACAGTTCCTTTATTACACTATCAATTGATTCTCTCTCATGTCTATATAGTTCATTGTCTTTTGGAGCCTCATGACCTATGGTTACCCATAACACCTTCCTCTGTGTTCAGTCTGAAGAGATGTTTACCTATGTGTTCACAGAAGCATAATTTCGGCCTCAGTCTTACAGGCTTCAATTGAAGGAGGCAGAGTTAATATACGCAGAAAGGATGTGTTCTGAGACTGCAAGCTGGAGAAACTATCTCAGAGTGGGGAGTGGGAGTGCCAGTGGTTTTGGGGTAACATGGCTCTGCCTCCGGGTGTGAATGCATTCTTTGAATATGTGGAGTGTTCAAGCTAAAATGAGGTGTTAAGTTTCTCTTTAATCTCAAACACACACTTGAAACAACTCTGTAGTTTGTGGAGCAGTGTATAAACGGCTGCAATGGGTGAAAACTCAATTATTTCTGGGTTTTCCTTTAAATCTATATCAGAACATTGCAGAGTCTGCTATCAAATCCCTGCGGAGCCTAATGACGCCCAGTGTGCTTATAAATCTGAGCTGTTGCGAATTAGATGTTGATGCAGCGTAGCATACAGCGGCTGAGTGAGAGCTGCAGTCCTCTTCTTCGTCTGTGAACCGGATCTTAACAGGATGAGTTTTGAAGCGTCACCCGTGGCGGCTCAGCAGTAATTGAATTGAGTTGCATCTAATCTCATTGCCCGGCTCCTTTGGTTCCCTGCCTCTCATTAGGGTACAGTGCAGAGTGTCACAGGCCTCCATCTCTCTCTCACTGACTCACAAACTCTTACTCATATCTCACAGTCGATTCAGGCTAACTATAGGCAAATCCGAGATCACACATTGCAAATTTCTCTGAGCGTACACCTCGGCATTAGCCACAACTGACTGTCAGCTTTAGATCCACAACTATACCACTTGCTTATATTACACTGTATCATTACACTGTATCATTGTTGGCATTACGCTAATCCACATCAATACAAAATCTAATCACCACTAATCTAATCAAATAATGAAATGTAAGTACATAAGTCACCATCAACTACGCTACAGTACACAATAAATAAAGGGAACCACGCACAAATGACCAGCTAACAGCAAAGACTGAGAAATGAATGGTGCAAAACACACATTCTGAACTCATTTCTGAAGGATCAAAATCTAACTTTCCAATCCTCTGGTAAATGAGGGTCTGTGGTGGGCCGAAATGCCCCACTGAGCACTGTCCAGGGTCTCAGAGGGCATCAGAAACAACTGAATTGAAACCACAAAGATAATGGCTTTGACTCATAATTGTGGGGTTGGCTTGATACCGAGTTTAGGACCGAACACCTGCAGAGAAAGATGGAAAGTCAACTACAGACACCACAGCTATTTCCTTGCTGTTGTATATTGCTATAGAAAATATTTCCTTAAAGGGTCAGTTCATCCAAACTATAAAGAACATATCAATATACTACATTTTTAACACCTGTATATCAAGTTTTAATACATCCGTCTCTGAAAGTTCACAGAAGAAATTCCATTCACCTCCACTATACTGGGCTGGAGGCAGAAATCTAACAAACAAATATTTCAAAACATGAGCAAATAAAATCAAAACTTTCATCATGGCTAGAGGAAGTTGTGAGAATATTAATATAAATATATTGGTATTTTTTATGCAATTGGGGTAGTCCAACCATTTAACACTGCAGTAAGAGGCACTGCCAAACAGTTCATAATTAGTCCAGGCACATGTTTTTAAAGAGTATATGATGTTTGTTCGTACTTATATTAGTTTATCATATGCGGTTAAGATGAGGGGTGTAAGAGCCAGTTCAGCACATATTTGTGTATCACTGAAGTTCATACAGTAGTTTATGTACATTTTTAATAGTATATTATCAGGGGACTATGCTCTTGTTATGTGTCTATTTGGTATCATTATTTACTTGTGTGCCAGAATAAAGGTACATATATTTTCACAAGTGATAGTACTGTGGTGCAGGTTTAGAAAAGGCACGTGGTACAAATTAAGATCTAGAAGAGTCTGCAAACTTGGACAGAAACAAACTTTTCACTGTATTATATCATGTTAATAGTGTGTAACATGGAATAGGACATCATGTCAGTAATGGACCGGTCTGAGATGTAACTTCTGGATAAGAGTCACCTACCCTGATGTCGTGCTCTAAATCAAATCATATAAATCTTCATTTAACATTGTCCCTGCCTCCTGCACTTGTGACTGCAATGGGTCAATTCACAAGGAACTTAAATTTAACTTAATGAAACATGTGTCAATACAGTTAATCCTATAGCAAACTGAGTGTGCTAGGTCACTACAAGAGGGGAAGTCATAAAATAACAGTTGAGAGCCTCCTTCACCCTGCTGTGCCGTGAGCACACTAGAAATGTCTACTTAAAACCCTCAAGCTGTAAGACTCTCACTCTTCATTAACTGCATCCCTATGTATGTTCTAATTTATAAATATTCCCAGAGATGCTGTGTCGCCATTGTCTTTTGAGGAAGCCAAAATAAATACTTACAGTATTTAAGGCCTGGTGAGTGTTTGCCTCTGGGCTAAGTATTCTTACAGGGCTCTGAGGATCCTTCCAGTGTTTGCGTAGTGGAGATCAAAGTCTTGGGCTGAGAGAGGAAGAATGCTTTTCTTCTCATTATTCAAATGGCAAAGGCCCACAATTTCAATAAAATAGGCTGTGGTTTGCTGGGATTATATGGCCTGTGCTCTTGACTTCTCCAGCAAACTATATACAGAAGCAGCAAATAGGCAAAGTTCAATCAATGTCTGATGGTTGATGAAGAATGTAACTTAGGTGCCGTTGAGGAAAGTGTTGACAATTAAAAGAGGAAGAATATATAGATTCCAAAACAGGTTCATTCAATTTATGTTATTTAGGAGGAAAAAAATGTTATAGCTAATGTGAAATCAGCTGGAGCTACAGTATGAACTCTTCCACTTGTCTCTGCCCACGGGACAAGGAAGCTTTAGACGTTTACCTCGATGGTAGAAACGTAGCATTCACCGTGAAGCGAATTCCAAAGTAGCCCAAAGTGCGTAGCCGAGGCTTTAATGTGGTGTTTACAGTAGGCCTATAATCAAAACAGTTTAACTGCCAAGTGTTGTCCTAATCAAAAAGACAGCACATGTCAAATCAAACAGAAGCAGCATGCTGTCTGTATCTTTAGAAGTGCATACATGCAGGAGGGAGAAAAGTAGAGCTTTTCCACTGTGAAAATCCACCCACAGACTTTTCAGAGCTTCTCCATCTCTCCCTGTCTGTCTTTGTTCCCTGGGCTCTCTCTCACTCACACTGCATACTGTGACATATCAGTACATTTACACAGATGGGCATGTGTGCTAACAAACGTGTGTGTGTGTGTGTGTGT
>LKNJ01000283.1:0-114065 GCA_002120245.1 Maccullochella peelii
ATGTATGTATGTATATATGTATGTGTATATGTATGTGTATATATGTGTGTATGTGTATGTATGTATGTATGTACGTGTGTATGTATGTATATATATATGTGTATATGTATATGTCTACGCTCAAAGCTGTGCAAATTGTTTGTCCCCTGTCAGTCTGAATAACTTTTTGGTAATAAATATATACAGAAATATATATAATTTAATGTGCTTGAATCTGATTAAAGTCCAAATTATTACCATGACATATGCTTCTGCACAGTCACACTCTCCATTTTAAAACATTTTTTTATTACCTTAAGAGATTCTCACCCTGTTGACATTTAACAAACCCCATGGACATCCTGTCACTGCTGGCAGTAATGTCAAAGTTACTCCATACCTCAGACTTTCCCTGCCGTAAGGACAAAGTCGATTCTTGTAATGCTAATTTCTTCTTCACTTCATTTTAGTCCACTGAGGGGCAAAGTGACAAGCTCCTAAATGTCACAGAAAGTGCTGGCAGGGCCGGAGGGGCGGGGACCATGTGCACTTGTTTGACACAGTAGTTTCACAAGCTCAGATTTCCGGACTAAAAATAAATAAATTAAAGATGAAAAGGAGACTTGACCTGATCAAGCCTCAGGGAAAAAGAGCCTGACCCGACCTGATGGTTTCAGTCTAAGAATTAAAATTAAAATACCCATCCTCAGATCCTCTTACACTGTTAAACATTATGTCATCAGTCTATACGCTTCAATGAATTCTTGATGAAATGTTATACTTCACCACCTCCCCTCACCCTACCCTGGCTACTTCTACATTTACTATTACTGTTACTACATTTCCAAAAATGTAATTTCCGTCAACGAACATGCCCGAACTTTTTACATTCTCTAGGTTATACCGTATGTGTACCTGAAGTAAGACCGACAGAAAGTGCAGAGCTTTCCCTGCCTTTCAAAATCTCAACAAGTCCTCCAAATTAGACGACCAAATACGTGTTTGTAATGGCCGTCCAGAATGACACAAATACAGTAAGTGTTTTGTGATCTGACGCCCCTATCAGCAGGATGACAGGTCAAAAGATGGAAAAATTTAAAACCGGGGGTGAATTTGCTTGAAAAGTGAATGTTTTTTAGATGTTAAGAGAACATATAACCGTTTCAGCAGGCTTTCAATGACTATATTTCGATATGAAGCACTGAAATGGTATTGAAACAACTGTTAAATAGATATAAAACTTAGACATCACATTTTTTACCTAAATGTCCACACATTTTTTTGACCTATAAATCACAAAATGACTGCTCTGTAAACCTGCTGAAATTCTTTCCTCTCTTAAACTCGACTTTAGCTGCTAGAAATATTTGGATGTGATGTGACTTATTCTATGTTTATCCACAGGAAGAAAACACGGAAAAAAACATCGCATAAACAAAAAAAATTGACCTAGAAATCTAAAGTATGTCAGCAGGACCCGTTTAGTTTCAGCAGCTTTAAACGTATGTAACTGTGCTTTACTGACATCAAACATTTCAGTGAAATCACCAGAGCCACAGAGAAGAAACAGCCCCTTGAAATACATCTCCCTAATGGCTTCTGTTTTGACCAACCATCAAAACAGGGTTTCGATCTTTGTGCAGGTCACAGGAGCAGTGTTTTCCAGACCTTTTCCTCTGCCAACAAGTACAGATACATCATCTTCTGTGGGAGCGTTACAGCGCTCATTATACAGGACGGTATTACCAAACCATCCTGCAGGTCAAAGGGAAAGGCTATTTTCAGACTGACGTGCTCGCCCATCAACACACACTTGCGTCAGCGGTGAAGAAGTGAAAGGATGGACAAAGAAATGCACATATTATGGACATCACCCAACATCCAGACCAAATGAAGGTATACTGTCACATCTCTTTGTCTGCCAGTGTTTCCTCTTTTGTTTCCTTTAGCCGTTGTGACGTTGTGGTTGGTTCGTCATCTGTTTTCAGTTCAGCACTAAAACGTTGCTATTTAAAAACTTTAATCAATAGCTAAAGACATGATCTACGAAGGCACGTCCTTCAGACATTGCATCCTTAGAAGGACGTGGCCCCTGAATTGAGACGGCTTTCCAGCCTTTCAAAATCTCAACAAGTCCTTGAAATTAGACGACCAAATGTGTTTTCTGATCTGACACCCCTAACAGCAGGATGACATTATTTGCCGTTAAAATTAACGTTTTTTTCTTCAGCGTTGTTTAATGAGACGCTCTGGTCTAAGGAGGATTTCCTATTTGCGTCACCAGCGTCAAGAAGGGCCGCTCATGTCGCATTGCGATCTTGACAGCTGCAGCTGAGGTTTGAGGTTTTTAAGGCCCCTTGGTTTTTTAACATTTCTATTGTTAGCTATTCGAGTGAGGTGTGAAACCCAATACTTGCATTTAAAAGTGTAATCCTGCTTGGCCGCTGTTGACGATACGTTTGGGGGCGCCATATTCTCTTGTGCACAATGAATCTTGGGATAGGTTGGGCTGCGTAGGATCCACCTGTTTTGGAAAAGAAGGCTGCATTTGAAGGAGGCTTTGAAATGGGACGGCCTTGTTGCGCCGCTGTGACGCATTTGGTCTTCAAATACAGCCGTCCAAGGATGCGGATCCTGAACTGAGACGCAGCTAATGAGTCCAGCTCTGGCCTCTCCTCGTTATGTGTTGTCATCTCTGGAATGAAATTTAAAGTTCAGCGTGATTTATTCTCGTGTTTCCTTCAGCTGTGGTGATCATTTTCTCACAGTTGTAGCCCACAACTGCTGAATTAATGCAGAAGAGAAATGCGCGCACACACACACACACACACACACACACACACACACACACACACACACACACACACACACTTTCTCTGTCTCTCTGCATGCAGATGGTCTGACGCAGAGTATCAAAGCATCTACTTGTCGAGTGTTGTTCTACCTGTTGGAAACCCGCTTAGCTGAAATCTGTGTGTGATTACTGAATTATTAAAGTGTGGTTCTGAATTATTATTGTTTGTATTAATTGTATTATTTTTATGTGGAAATCACGGTTGATAAGTACAACTGACAAACATTCTTCCAGTTTGTGCAAAAAAAAAAGATGACTTAAAATAACATTAACACATTGTTACTAATCATCTAATAATAAAATGTTACACTTAATGAGTACATTTTGCTGGTAATACTTTTGAACTAATGACTTTTCCTAGTAATGGAGTACTTCTATAGTGTGGTACTGCTACTTTTACTTAAGTAAAAGATCTCTATACTTCTGTTACCGCTGCATGAAGGAAATTCTGCTCCAATTAAATACCACTGAACAAGATACCAATGACAGGAAAGGACTGTGTGACTTATAAAATAACAAAAAAGTAAAGTAATGCATAAAGGGATCGATTTTTCTGTATCATTACGTAACTTGACATCACAACTTGACCTCTTTGTATTTGTCCTCGCTAGTCTGTCTCCTGTTTGTTAGGACTCTGGCAGGCAGGCCCAGAAGTCGATTCCCGGCGTCCAATTTACAACAGCAGCACCGCAGCATAAACAAGAACCAAGATGGCCGCCTGTCTGTCCGTCCGAGCCTACCTCTGATAATTAGAGCCTATTTTTAAATGTCTCTGAGCCGGCTGACTGGACGAGCGGCCGGCTGCTGCTGCTCGTCTCTTCTAAATCTGTGCCCAGAAAACGACATGTACCAAGTGTTTAGAGGAAAAAGAAAAGAAACACACCAACAAGAACATCTCTTTCTGTCTTTAGCTTTCTCTCTCTTTCTCACACACACACACAGGTCCGTTAACGATGATGGGCTGGTGGAAGATAAAAGCAAGCTTCAGAGATCATTTCATACTCTGCTGTCCTGCTGACGGTTTGAGATAAAGATAGACGAAAGCACATTTTTCTACCTTTTTAGTGCTAAAATTACTGCTGTCTGTCTCTTTACACAGCCGGGAAAATGCTAAAAATACACTCCCAACGCTGGCAATTACACAAATCTTAAAAAGTAATGGCTTTCGAGCACTTGGCCATCGTGTAAGTGATAACGGCGATGCGGCTTTCATGCAAATGTCTTCTGATGAGAACGTGTGGTGGTAATTACACATGAGGGAGAGTAATTTTGACAACAGAGGAAAGTAATAATTTGTGGAGATACAAATGATTTCAGATTAAGCTAATTGGCCAAAGAGTTTTGTCTTTTTGAGAGCTAAATCTGAAATCTGTCATTATCTTCAGTGGGAGAACGTGAGTAGAATTTGTTAAAGGGGGGAAGATATTTTGTCAGACTTGCTTGTAAAGAACAAACCCCGGCGGTAATTAGAGGCGGCCATAATGAAAAGTTTTGCTGTTGCCACAATTAGGAGGAGAAATTACAGAGTGTGAATTGAAGCAACACTGAGAGGAGTGAAGTGAATTTTTTTTTAACAGCAGTTCATTAATCATCTGATTCAAAATCAGCATTCGAAAGTGGACGTCTAGGCTTCGACAGTGTGGTGAAGAATAACAAGCTGAGCAGAGAAAATAAAAAATCTAAAACAGAAGAAACAGTCTTTTAACTCTGAGCCTCGAAATGTACACAATGAATATATTTACAGTCTAGGGCTGCATTCCTCATTACACTTTATTTGATGATTAATATGTAGTATTTTTCCAATAAGTCATTAAATTATTAAAAAATACAAATCTCCACAACAAGTTAAAAGTGCCAAAACTTTTATATTTCAAAGCTTGTTGTTTAACTTTTTTTGAAAGAATAAAGATTAAAATGTTTGTATGCATATTCATGTATTTAAACATTTTCTCAGTCACTTCAATGGAGCTCATCCTTTTAGTAAAAGAAGCAAAACACTTTTGTGACATTGTGTTGTAAAATTGCCCTGAGATAACTTTATGATATGGTGCTATATAAATAAAACTGAACTGAATTAAAAGTACAGAAGTATTATCATCAAAATATACTCAAAGTATCAAAAGAAAAAGTACTTATTAACGTCTCCTTTCATTGTTATATTATCATATATTCTATTATTGGAAATTACGATTAGTCTAAATATTTTATTGTGTAACTCTAAGCAGCATTTTTAATGTACTTTTGGCCAAAGCGGGGCTAATTTGAACTACTTTGCTGTCTTTGGGATGTTGAGTCTAAAGTTGCACAAGACAAATGCTCAAAGTACAAATGGAGTACTTGGAACTTGAATTTAAGGACTTTTCACCCTTTACATGGTACGTAACTCAGTATACATTTGATTATGTAATTGATTAATTATTGCATGCAGACAAGCCTTACACGGGAGCTAAAACCTTTACTTAAAGTTTTGTTTACTGCAGCTTAATGAGCTGCAAAAAACCACTTTTCTTTAACAAATTACCAAATGAATGGTCAAATTAAAGTGTCCTACGTTTAAGTTGAGAACTGTAAAGTGACTAACTATCAGAATAATAGATTCATTCTTTGCTGACCAAATAATTGATTAATATACTAATTGTCTCAATGTTCAGAACATAAGCATAACGGGCATAAAGGCATCCTTAGGTTTTATTTTGTGCTCACTTCAGGCTTTGCCTTTTACTGATCTAATAATGCTATCACTTGTGATTTACTCGTTTTCTTCACTGGATGCTTTTGGTAACACAAATGTCAACGTGCTGTCAAATTTGAGAGGGTTGACAGAGTAGACAGAGGAGATGAAGGGGAAAGAGGGTGAAAGGAGGAGAGATGGGTGAGGGAGAGAGGAAAGGAGGAAAGGAAGAAGGTATATGAGGGGAAAAGAAGACGAGTGGGGGGAAAAGGAGGGAGAGAAGGAGAGAGGAAAGATGGAAGGGCACCCTTGGGGGGAGGGATGAAGAGAGAGAAAGGTAGAAAGGGATGGAAGGAGAAAAGAGGACAGGGTGGATGAAGAGAGGACGAAAGAAGAGGAAAAGAAGAAAGAAATGTTTAGGTAAAGATGGGGGGAAAAAAAAGCATCCCACAACGGGCAACTTAGTTTAGCATTCAACACGTGTCGCGAGGAAGTGATGAGGAGAGAGAAGGATGGAGGGAGGGAGGAAGAGAGAGAGGGAGGTAGAGGGACGTTGCTAGGTGACAGAGCGTACATACTGAATTTTAACAAAATAACGGGAGAGGAGAGAGTGAGTGAGAGGGATCGAGAGGTAGCAGTCAGCAACATGTAGCCTCGCCGAGTGGCGGAAAGGTCGAAACTGTGCGCGCGCGTGATCATCTGCTTTTTGCGTGTGTGTGGAAGGGGGGGGGGTGACATGTTTTCGTTTCATCCCGAGGACATTATCCCGCAACATTAGAATCGATCAGGCTTCATGCCGCAGGAAATGTCCAGCGGAGGGATGGACGGATGGATTGTGGTGCACGGAGAGAAGACGCGGAGAGCAAAAAGAGAAGAAGAAGAGTGTTGGGCTCCTGAAAACAGTGAGTAAATTCTTTTCATGTCTCATTTTTGGACCCTCTCGTGTCTCCTCCTGGTTCTCTTGTCTTTTACGCTGAAGGTGAAAATGTTGCACCGCGTCTCAGACAACTGTCTCCGGCTTTGCCCTTCACGTTCCGGCGGTTGGATGTGGGATGCTGCTGCATTTCCCCGGGGCTTGTTGTGCATGTATGTGCATCCCGGGCTACTCTCCCCGGCTCGCGCGGTGACTGATAGGACGCAGCCGGCCGGTGCGCGAGGCTTTGACCCCTCTGTCATTGATACGCGTGCACGCCGATATGGCCGTGTGTGACTGTCTTTCACCCAGACGCGCACACACATGTACGGACCGGTGCGCAATCCCTCCATCCCCTCCGCTGTCTTTCTTTCCCTCACGCATGAAGTCAGCGCATAACTTACAGTCAGTGACAGACAGATGCGGGCAGCTGTGATTCAGCTGTGACATTTCTGAAAACCCGCATACTCATGTCTCCCCGCGCGCCTGCGATCTCACCGTGCAGGCATTTGCATTCTGCAATTTCCCAACCGGTTGTTGCGCATATGTGCGCTATGCCCTCTCCAGCGGCTGTCTTGACCGCACCGAGGGGACTCTCATCTCTCCTACCCCGCCCCCCCCCTCTTCCTCCCCTCCCCTTCCCTCCCCCTCCTCCCCCTTTCAGTATTATTAGCTGTAGAGCAGCTATCGGATCCAGGATCAGTCCTCTGTGCGCGTGTTTGTGTGTGTGTGTGTGCGCACATCAGCAGCTGGTGCAGCAGGCTGTGTGTGTGAAGATCACTCCCCAGGACAGACAGGGGAAATTGGGATTCAAAGCTAGGAGAGTGCGCCCCTCCATCCTCCTTCTGCACCTCCTCCCCGACCACCACCACACACACACACACACACACACACACACACACAATTCCTCAAAGCAGGATGAAAAATAAAACACTACTCGCACCGATGATGATGATGATGTAGTTTCACTTGTGTGTGTGTGTGTGTGTGTGTGTGTGATTCAACAGTTTGAATTGAATTTCCAGTCATGTAGTGTGAACACACTATTCATCCCTCCCATTTCTATACAGCAGCCTGTGTGAGTGGTTTTTGCTGAAATATGGTTGAGCCTGTAATGGAGTTAGATGGCAGAGTGAGAGCTGGTGGTCAGTGTGACATTAGCAGTAAAGACTCCCATTTTCTTGGTCCCCTCTCCTGTTAAGTGCTGTGAATGCATGAAACAACTAGCTCCGTGTGTAGAGGTGGTTTCCTCCCTTGTTGAGATGCTCTCTCCCTTCCACTAACGGCATCAAACTGAGACAATAAGTCTAAAATATTAACTAAGCTTGCATTTTTTCCTTCTGCTTCTAGTGTTTCCAGAAACAGTAGCTGGGCAGTGGCTCTATCTATCTAACAGTAACCATGCCAACAATCTGTCTTCTGTGTGACATTTTGGACATGTTCGTGTGACCTTGTGCCCTTAGTAGTAGTATAAAAAAATCGTCTTGGCTGCATTGTTTTCCCTGCTTCCACCATTTTGAGGCCATAGACTGCTGAGGCAGCAGAGTTTTCATGATGCTGTTTCTGAGGCCAGCGGACTGTTTGGCTCGATCCAAGCATTTTATCTCTTGTTAGATATTTAAGCCGGACAAGGTATGATGGATAAAGATGATGGCTTCCTGCTTATAAAACTGTTTATGAGCAAGACCATAAATCTATTTGCTCATTCGTTCAAAGCTACTGAGCTGCTTACCTGAGATCTGTTAGGACCTCTGTGGCAGACTCAGTCCTGACGTGAATATAGAAACATGCAGCAGCAGTCAGGCATTTGTAGAGCGAGCAGAACCAGTACCTTTCATGATAAAAATCATGCAAAAAAAAAAGTTTAAGATACACTGAAGTGGTTCCTAATCAGAAAGTAGAGCTGGGTGACGAACTAGAAGGAAAAACCTGAATAAATGAGTGGAGAAACATCGAATGCAGACGCTTCCATACACGGCACAGTGGGTCAGGAATCGCACTCATAGTGGACAATTCGGCACCTTCAGTGCCAATGCAGGAAGTAGTTGGAGATCGGCAGAGTTTCATACAGGTGACCAGAGTTTGCCTCCCATTTAAAGTTCAAAGTTTTTTATTAACCATAACCGCAATCCTTCCTTGCCCGTAATCATACCGTAGTTCTCATGCGCAGATATTGTAGAAAGTGAGTTTTTTTTTTTTTTTTAAATGTTGGCATTTGATGTGATTTTGCAAAATCATCCAAGCTAGACGTTCTTGTCTGGCGGTAGAGTTGCACCGAATGATTGGACAGTTATTTCCTCCCGTTGCCACCGTACTGACATACAACATTTCCTCTGTGATGTATTTCCACGCATTGTTTTTCTCCTCTTGTGGTAGCTTGTTAAAGTTATGTAATATTCAGTGGGGAAAGCCGTTGGTCGCAACTGTCGTCTTTTCCCTCATTTAATTGAAGTTGTTTTTTTTATTGTTGCAATGGAGTAGAAAACAGCTTCTGTTTCCAGAGGGAATCAAAACAAGCGCGACTGGTTGTTTCCAGGTTGTCGCTCCGCCACATCAGAAGACATTTATATAAAGTTGAACCTTTCTCAACTTCTCCACGTTCTGCCACTGGATGGGAGTGGAGGGGAGCAGCACCACGCTAATTGGGGGTTCCATTCATGATCAATGGCAACCTGAACGGCTGTCGAGATAATGGAAGGGCAGACAGACAGAGACGCCTCCCATTTTAGTTAGATATGTAATTATCCGATTGTTGAGCACATTACATTATCTATACTTCATGAGTAAAGGAGCAGTAATTTGCCATTAATGAAGCGAAGCCTGCAAGACAGTTCAGGCAGCACAACTTGAGCTTTTGCTGTGACATGCAGAGACAGAGCCCGCATACACACCTGAAACATCTCAACCACATATGTTGAGTGTAGTCCTGTACGTTACACAAAGACTGATTGGTTGAGTGAACAGAGGTTTTGGATATCAATCGTGGTTGATATTTCGTTTTGATAAATTTACAATTTTTCCTTCCCTGTGGATTCTGGATCAGTAAACGCGGGACTGTTGCCTGGTGCACATGTTAATCTTACTTGGACATATACCTGCACAGATTTGCAAAGTGTTTGAGGCCCAATGTCATGGATTCCAACAGCTACTGTCAGCTTATGTCAATGGATAATTCCGGTTTATTATGACCTCTGTCTTGGTTTTGTAGTTTTGGCCATCAGTCACTGGTATTTCACACACCACGTTAACTGCTGAGGACTGCAAATGCGACAACGTCACTAAAACAAGAAGTCAGACAGGTCAGTCAGACGATCAGACGGGTTGTAAACAATCCAACAGATTAGCCGAAGTTATGTGGAAGAGAAAACGAGGTCGGACTGTGAAATGACTTTCAAGACTTCGTCTGTTGAAAACATCCGTTATAGTTTACAGACCCATGTGCTTCTTCAGCTTTGACGAACTCTACTTACAATACCTGTGCGCGCACTCAGTTTTCGTGTGTAATATTCCTTGCCAAGAGGCCACTTTGACGTTTGGTTAGACCGTGTCAACGGATTGCCAAATTAGTTTTAGAAAACTGTAACAGGGTTTAACAGCATCTGGTCGCATGCTAGCTGCGTACCTGTGATACATGTACCTCGATCTACTACAACATTACACAACACTGGGTTTTTTTGCGTGTTTTCTTTTACAATGTCTTGATGAGCAAAGCAACAGCGCAAGACACTCAACTCTCGCTTTATTTATATAGCACCTTTCATACAAACATGCAGCCCAAACAACAATAAAATGTTAAAAATAGATAAAAGTCAATAAAATAAGTAACTGGGGAATAAAAACCAATGATTAAGACTGAGGCAGCAAATGATGAGAGGAAGGAAGGCAAGGACTCACGAGGGAAGGAAAAAGCAAAGGAGAGAGAGAAGAAACGAAAGGTGGAATCAGACCCTCCACTTTGTGTGCAGAGGTGCGTCTGTGAAACCTGCAACCTGGTCGGCCGTGTCTCTCCGTGTTTGAGTACAACAGTAGAAGTTGTCATGTGTCATCACTTCCCACAATCCATCACAGTGCAGTGGTGGCGAAGCAGAGCGACAGGCAGACAGACAGAGCGACTGAAGGCTGGCGCTGCCCGTCTGTCTGTCTGTGCGCGCGTGTGTCTCTCTCTTTCTCTCGTCCTGTTGTCAGTCATCCTCTTTCGCCCTTCGTCTCTTTGTCTCCGTCTTCTCTCCTCCACAATCACACACATTTAATTGTGACACTAAGCCGTCTGAATACTTCGTTTCATTCACATAATCCCCGAGTGTTGTAGAAACACACTCTCTCTTCCGTGTGTGTGTGTGTGTGTGTGTGTGTGTGTGTGAGTGAGACAGTGTGTGGGAGTGACATCATATCCATTGAAGGGCTGCGCCAGGCTAAATGAGTTCAGCCATTTTGGGTCGTTGTTCTGGGAATTGGCTGGACTTTATTCTCGTTTCATTTTGTTTATTTGCTTTGTTTGAGCTTCCTCTCCTTTTGGACTCCCTCACTTCTTTCCTCTCCTCCTTCCTTTATTTATTGCTCTGTCCTCCACTCTTCCCTTCTTTCCTCCTTTTGTTCCCTTGTTTCCTGTTTCTTTTGTGTCTTTTTCTTAGTCCTTTAGCTTTTTATCCTCGTTTTCTTTCCTACCTTCCATCCCCCACTTCTTTACTTCCTATCTTCCTGTCTTTTCTTCCCCACTTCCTTCCTTTCTTTATTACTCTTCTTCCCAATAACTTCCATCACCTCTGATTATCCTTACCAGTGCCCTTTAATCTTTCCTTTCTTCCATCCTCCACTCCTCCTTGTTTCCTTTTGCTCTGACCCTTTGCCTCTTCTTCCCTACTTCCTTACTTCCATTGTCTTTTGGTCTCTCCTTAATATCTTGGGCTCTTTCTTCCTTCTGTATTTCCATCCTCCACTACTTCCTTTTTTCCTCCCTCCCTTTCTTTCTTCCTTCTCATTTGGATTCTCCTTACTTTCTGTGCCCTTCAATCTTTCCTTCCTTCCATCCTCTGCTCCCCCCCACTTTCCTTGTTTCATTCTTTATTGCTCCTCTTTCTTTTCACTCTGATCTTTTTCCTTTTCTTCCTTTCTTACTCTGTTCCTCTTTCCGTCCTTGCCTCAGTTTCCTTTTGGTTTCTCCTAACTTCCCTGTGCCCTTTTCATTGTTTCCATTATTTCCTTCATTTTCTCTCTTCCTTCCTTCTTTATTCCTCCTGTTTATTTTTGCTCTTACTCTATTGCTTCTCATCATTAATTCATTCCCTTTGCATTTCATTCTCTTTCCTCAGTTTCTGTCCTCTTTTATCCTTCCTCACCTCTGTTCTATAAATCCCTCCTCTTCTCTTTCTGTATTCTCTTTTCCCTCTTTTCACCAGCTTGTCTTCCCCTCTTCCCAGTTTTGATCCATATTTCCTTCTTTCCTCTATTCCTTCCTCCATATCTCTGTCCCCTACACCCTTCCTTTCTCATTTGCTCCCTCCCTTCCTCTTTTATCCATCTCTCCTCCTCTTCCTCATTCCTCCATTCCCTCCCTCTCACAGTCAGACCATTCATCTGCTGATTTTTTTTTTCCTTCCCTTTATCGGAACGCTCCATCAGCCTCTGTGATACCTTAGAACAAGGAGATGAATGGACTTGCATTCATCCCTAGGTGTGTTTCATCAGGCTTGGACATGACTCCCCCTCTTCCCCCTGTGTCCCACCCCATCTTACACACACACACACTCTCCTTCAGCATATCTGATGAAAGACTCAGGCCAGTGTCAACAGTGTGGAGAAGAAACTAAGTGGACCAGCAGCCTGCAGTGTCAGATCTGGAGCGATTGGTGTTAGGGTGGGGGAGGAGGTAGGGATTGAAGAGGAGGAAAAGGAAAAATGGAAGTAAGAAAAGGGAAAGCATGGGGCAAACGAAAGAGGAAAGGATCAAACTGATGGGAGGGAAAAAAAACAAGGGGAAAGCAGGGAGGAGTAGAGCAGAGTAAGATGGGGACAAAACATGCAGAAAGGAAGAAAAGAAGACCTGAAGGAAGGAAAGACAGAAGGAAGAGAGATAAGACGGCAGAGGACTGGTAGAGGAGATGGTGGTGGAAAGGAGCCAGTGGCTGGGAACTGTGAGAGACAAGATGCTGCAGTGTCAAAGT
The DNA here is from genome assembly GCA_002120245.1 of Maccullochella peelii. NCBI lineage: Eukaryota > Metazoa > Chordata > Actinopteri > Centrarchiformes > Percichthyidae > Maccullochella > Maccullochella peelii. Next base: position 12,579 of record LKNJ01000283.1, read on the forward strand.
TAATCGATGCACGCCGAGTTAACATATGCCATTTGGTGGATGCATAACAATGTCAGTGTGTGTGTGTGTGTGTCCGGCAGGCACGGACTTAGTGGGAGCAGTGGGTGAAGAAACAAAATGGAAAAGACGAGAAAACAGACCAACCGTTTTATTTTCTGATAATGGAGTTCACTTGAGGCTGATGTGAATCTTTACGATATAAATTTGTGAGGGGCGTATTAAAACAGAGAAAACAGAGTTTTCAGGTCAAGTTTGCATTTCTACTATCACGATTTATCACGATATATTAGTTACTTTTAGCCATACATTCAGACTTTTCTGCTTGTCTGATAGCTATTTTTAAGACATTCTCAATTGCAACCCTCAGTGTTTGAACGTGCATTTTTTTTTGACGCGGCATAAACAAGCTGTCAACACAACGTCGACGTATTATCATTTTACAACATTTGTTTATGTCCACCTCTCCTTGTTTCCACCAACTCCGAAGAAAAATATCTGTCTGTTTAGCCAGCCTGCTCTCATGTCTAGGCATCTTTTGCAAGTCACCAAATCGGTGATAATGTAAGTATTGTCCATTGATATAATAGCCTTTTGATTTTGATCGGCACAGCTGTTATAAATGAGTGCTTTAAGGGTGCTCATCTGAGAACACTGCCGCTTTTCTACAAAAAATGGCATTTTCTCCTGTGTTGTATATTTTAAGGTAGACAGAAAGAGCGAAGGATTAGGAGAAAGAAGGGGATGACGTGCAGCAACATTTCTGGGCCACATTTAAAACCAGGACATCACATTTACACGGTGCATTATGCGCCTCAACCAACAGACAAAAACTGCGATTTATTAACATGGAAGGGAAGTAATGACATTTCTGCATAACTCTGAAAGCTTGTTGTTTAGGCTTGTTGCTTTTCAGCAAACATTCATTGTGCTGCTGCTGTGTCACCTGCTTTTTGACACAAGATATGATCATAGTAACATGAAATATGTTCTTAGAGGGAAGGTTTCTGGTCTCAGGTCTATGCACGATGGAGCTGCTCTTCGTCTGGGTCAGGTGTCACACTAATCCCTCACTTGGGATTATCCAAGCAGCCACATCAGATATTTGAAGAAAACGTGTCAGGGATCACGTAAAAAGGCAGCAGCAGCAAGGAACGGCAACAGCTTGCGGAACGTGAGAGAGGCAGCTTGAGAGGAGGAGGAGGAGGATGACGAGGGTAAAAAAACAAAAGGACATTCTGCAGAACATTCTGGAATTGAAGTGAACTAACCAGGGGCTCACCTGGCCGGCCTGTCGCTGTAAATCTACATCAGCGGATTAATGTGGCTCGAGCCCGCTGAGGAGGGATTTGTTCGGTGCACCTGTAACCTCACCTGAGAGAGAGGGCACCGGGGAGCTACAGAGGGCGAGTGGTGAGAAAAAGGATGAAGGGAAAAGAAAGAGATGAAGGATACTGAGATAGAGGGGCAATCTGCACCTATAGCGTCGCTTCACCTGAGGATTGTGTGTGGTCTCTCTTTTTTTCTCGCTCTTCCTGCCCCCATCTCCTCCTGTATTTCCTTGCCCTGTGCTTGCTCTCTCTTCTCCTTTCTTTGTTTCCACCCCTCTCCCTCCCTCCTTCTTTCCTTCCCAGCCATCCCGTCGGCTCAGCTCACCTCACCCTCGGCTGCCTATCACCCTCCAGTCCACTGTACATTTTTGACTTTGTAGGCTATTTGCCCGCAGCCAGACTGAATACCCTTCTCTCCCAAAATCCGAGCTGAATATTGTTAGAGGAGCTTTGGAGACGGAGGCAATTTTTCATATGCCGTAGAGAAAATGCCCGTGTGACTCTTCCCACTGTCAGAGGCTCAGGGCTCGGTTTAGACGAGATCCTTCCCTCACGGCGCCTCTCAAGGCTGCAGTGACTACGGCGCAGTGAATGCAATGAAGTCAATTAGGCAGGGTTCGAATCCCTGCACAGGCCCGGTGGGGGAAACTGAATGAGTAACACTTTCCCCTCGCTTAAAGACTACTGCCGAGGTGCAGGCACGCAAGAACTTAGCCCCCAGCTGCTCTGTGGCTAACAGAGGACTGCTGTGGTTATACTGGGCCAAAATGAGTGTAAAGCAGGACATTGGTGGAAATTGGTGCATGCAGCAGAACAATCCGTGATGCAACACTAGACCATGTGATGCCAGATCTTCCCAAAAACAGACTGTGGTTCCAGGGTGATTTTCTGTGTACAAAATGAATGGAGTTGATGTATAAAAGGCTTTTCAAAGTTGTGTTTTTGCCTCTCTAATGGCACTTGGTGCATCGATTTCTGTATCCATTTTCAAGTCAAAGCAGTAATTTCGCCAATGGCAACCTAAACACTTGTGTAAATTTGTGTCACTGCCAGTAAGAGTCATCTCTTTCCCTCAACACAGACAAAGCAAAATTAGCAGCAGGCTTCCAGAGTTAAATTTAAAACACTGTCAATAAGCAGATCTTGTGATTCATAAATGGTCATATGATTACAAAAAGATCTGTACAACAGCCAACATTACTGACACAGTGACGCCCACTGCGGGCTGTGGGTGACGCAAATTCAAAATCAATCTGTAATTGTACAGCTTTCTGTTGGTAAAATGACCGTTTTTACTTTGAAATTGATGTACTATGTTCTAATAGAGAGATACCTGTAGAGACAAATTATACAAAGGGTAAAATGTCCTTCCTGTGCTGAATGTAGAGAGTGACAGAGACAAATATGTAAAAACTCCATTAATTTCACTCTCACAGAAATCACTTAGGAGCTGTAACTCCACATTCGGATCAAACTAAAGTCACATTTGATATAATGATGCATGGGAATAAATATTCCGCTTTCTTTTTAGTCTACTGTAAGTGATGAGCTGAAAAAAGTGAAAATGATTAGATTTCTATATTTTGCAAAATTAAGATAATGCGGGGGGGGAGGGAAGAGAGGGTCATGACATGAAACAAAGGTCGCTGGCTGGAGTCGAAACGGCAACATTGCGGTTATATGGCATGGGGTGTAACCATTTGGCTACCAAGGCGCTCACTCAGTGCTGCATTTGACATGATTTATGACAATGTTCTCATAAGTCACCTTACATCTGGAGAAAATGTTTGGTCGGTCTTGATGGCCGTGTGTCAGAGTAATATAAGACTACTTTGGCGCAGTGCAGGGAAGCTGCATAAATTCTCCAAAGTTATGCCGATGACACACAATTGTACATTTCTGCAGAGCCAGATGAGACAGATGGCTTAAGTTGCTCAGTCAGTGGGCGATCAAAACACGGAAGGGTAATTCTTTTCTTTTGCTTTGCCTGGAGGCCAAGAGAGATGGACTATCCAAAGATTTTGGGTCTGTAGTTTCCTAAAATAAATCAGACGAGTCAAGGTTTTGTGTTTTCAACATCAGTGACCAAAACAGTATTCTTTCATCTCATGGTCTATAAAAACGAGTTCTTGCTTTTACCTCAAGCAGCTGAACTATACTGGCTCCCTTTATCTTTTAGAACACATTTTAAAGTCTTGGTGATTGCATATAAAGCTATAAATGGTTTAGGGACCAGCCTACACTGTGGACACTTTGTTGTCTTATGTGCCTTCTCTTTCACTCAGATGCTCCACTGCAGGTCATTTAGATGTTAGCTTAAATCGCATCTATTTCACTAAGCTTTCTCACTAATGTCACAGCACAGGTAGGACTGGTAAAATGATTTATTGTTTGGATTAATTAACACTGAGCCCTTCAGCTGTATCAGCTACTAACAGGACACAACATACACATAATGCCTTGGTTGTCAGTGAACAAGAAAAGGATACAGGCCTTACCCGAAACCTGAAGTCTCACTCACTCGACTGCGTGGTTGGCCAGCCCGCTCAGGTCCGCTTCGGTCCTCTTCTCGTGTCGCCAACCGTGCACTGAGCTTGCCGTCGGTTTCCAATCATTTAGGTTAACAAATAGACACAGTGTTGCAATGGTTTTCCATCTTTAAATGAAGAGCGTTATATAGAGAAAGCTTGGACTACTGCAACAACTTGTGGTGTAGTAAGTGACTTCAATTCACCTCAAAAATGAAAGCAGGTTAATAACACCTTTTAATACAGTGTGTACAGCCATTTCATTGTACTATCAGTTGAGTGTACAGCCTATAATGTCCACTGCAATGAGAGTTATTTGCGTCGGTCAGGGTGGCTTTGGGATCGAGTGCATTTTTTTTTGAGTATGTAAGGTGGCATATTCAAGCTAAAATGGGGTGTTGAGTCACTCCTTGAGTCATGCATATATATTCTATAGATGTGTCAGTAGAAGCTTATGTTATACCATTTGCAGGTTTTATGAGCTGAGAAATACCCAGACAGACTGATAGATGGATGGATAATCATGCCATACTGCCATATGCAAATAATAACTCACATTAAAATCAGTAGAATACAAAGTCCCCTTCAGTGCCACACAGCCAGCTTGTGGCATTTGTGTCAGCAGAAGTGAAAGATTGCGTTGACATTTACAACGCATAAATAGCTTTTGTGCAAAAGTTAACATAAACACAACAGTACTGTACACATCATGTATGTCCAAGTTCACGGCTGGATCAGCATTCTGCTGGAGAAACAATGGCGATGCAGCTGTGCAACGATATTTCATTCACTTCTGTTGGGAAAAAAAAAAGACTTCTTGTAGACATTGTTGGTTGTAGCTGTAATTTAATTTCACACCGACCTCTTCCTCTGCAGCTTCAGAGCCTTTTTGCCCAAAGCAGTTTCTGCAGATGCCCCCTATCTGTCCACAGTCCAGCAGGCTAATAGGATGATAAGCACCATTTGCTTGAGAAGATCTCTTTAGTTCTACCTAAATCCTTTTTAATTTGCCCATTTTGCCCACTTTTGTAACACGCTTTGTTCACTCTAGACAGAGAGGAAAATGGCATTGCGTAATCAATCAGCTGTGTACAATTCATCATTACATTCAGGCACAGACTTTCCTGCCTCTTACACTCTGTACTTTCTCAATAGCTGCATAGAAAATAGGCATTCAAGGTTATTTTTTCTTCGCTTTCCCCGCAGCTGATGTGACCTTTGCACTCTTGCATTACTGGCTCTTTGTAATATTAGTAAGTTATAAGCTTATTATTCTTGCTGCCAGGTGTTTCGGATGAGAGTGTTGTCTAAATGCCTAAACCTAAAAGTGACATTGCCGTCCTATTTGCTGCTTGTTCTGCTTGTGATAAAGGTATTAAAGTCCGCTGCTGAGCGGTTTTCTTTAAATCCCTTTGTTTACACAGGGAAGACTTGCTGAACAAGGAGGTTGTGTTGTTTTCAGCCAAGCCCTAAATCACACACAGTTGTTTGCCAGTGAAGCATGTTGGTGTTCAGTGTGTTGCTCAAAAGCACCCTGGCAGCAGCTGTTGAGGAAGAGGAAAGCTTCTCTAAACCACGTCTACCATGGTGAATTTTTCAGCTCATCAGCACAAGTGGAGGTTCCTCTGGATACGTAAAGGGCAACACGCATCTGTAGCGTGTTACAAGTGTCAAAACACCAACACTCATTGGCGGCATCTGGGCGCGTGTCACCTCTCCAGGAAAGTAGGAATTATATATATATATATATATATATATATTTCCTACTCTGTCATGACTACTTCTTCTGTCGGTAAGGAGCAGGTGTTTGCTACAGGTGTTACATGACACAATGGCATCAGTTGACACAACACTTTGTGACACCGCTGATGTATGTTGAGTTTCCGTTTTTGGTTTTTTTTGTGCACAAAAACAGGTGGATGGAATCTCACTCACTGATACAAAGCATGTAGGGTTAAAAGAGGGTTTACTTGGGTTCAGAATTCAGAGCATGCAGGACATCAGTGACACGATCAAAACAGGAAACAGATTTCAGGCATGTGAAAATGGTTGCGGACAGAAATGGCTAGTATGCCAATGCCGGGATCTGACAAAATGGGGCAATGGGAACGAAAAGGATGGTCTGGCACAACCAGTGGTTTTATCCTGTGTGCTGTAATGTGTCACAGCAGAAGGCTTCTGTATCCGCACCTTACAATGGCCCAACATCAGGATTTCTTCTTCTTACCTAGTTTGACAACGTCTATGACATGTTCTGTTATATTTCAGACGCCATGGATGTTAATATTCACGATCAGTCTCTCATTTCTGATCACCTGCCAGCTACGATTGGTTGGGGGTTCTTCGTATAGCCTGGCATTTATCCTTGCCGAGCAGAAATTTTATGCATAATGATCATCTAACACGACACAGCAACGATTTCAAGAGACGTAAATGTTGTGTAGTTTGATCCAGGTATGAGGCACAAAGACGACACAGACAATCTGGCCCAGAACGAGGTTGAGAATCCACTATACCAAGGGGGGCCAACCATGTGTCTTGGCCAGCAGTTTGCAGGTTTTAGTATCCAATTAAAAGACTCTACCCATTGATTATCACTCCCTTAAACAGAGGGAAAGATCACCTGAACCTGCAATAAAAAACCTGCAGACTGTTGGCTCTCAGTTGTACATGGCTGGCCACATCTGCTACACTGGGAGAAACCTGGTGGACAGGTGACTGAATCAGGTGATGGGCTGAGGTGGGAAACTAGACAGCTAGTGGGCAGGTGAGGAACGACAGGTCATCAAAACTCAAAACAATAAAGACGAAGACGGTGCATTCGACACCATGACATAAAAACATTCCGCTGCAGAAGATGCTAAAACGTTTATCAAAGCTGTGTTGTTTCCTACCTCCCATCTTCTCATAAGTCTTTCTCTGTAGTGTTTGTTTTCAAGGATCCTGAGCTGACAGCTCCTATTTTCTAACCTCAGATAAAAATGACCTTGTGAGTTTGTGTGCATTCACGACGTGCCCTGCGTCCTGATTAGAGAGGGTCCGGTGTGATTATCTGGTGTGTGAGGTAAATAATTCACGTCCTCAGTTCGGCTTAGTGGCTGTAGGTCAGCTCCTCAGACAGAATATTTGTTGCATACAGGAAAACAGCAAGATAGTGCAAAATAATATCAACAATAATATGATGCTTTATTGACCCTTCAAAAGAAATAAAAACTGAACTATAAAATATTTGAATGCTTTAACAAAATTGGCATTCATGGCTGTTTACAAACCAAAAAAAAATGTACCAAATGACTGTATCATTTTCTAAATTAAAAGTAAACCAAAATTGCTCTTGCAAAAGCAAAATTAGTGATATAGAGACTCAAGAACAAAAAACATGTGAGATTGAAAAGATTTTATGGTCTTTTTCTCACTTTATTTGAAGACAGAACCAGTCGGGTCGAAATGACTAATAATTACCAAAAGTTTTGGAATTGGTCCAGCAGATCGCCTTGGTCGGCATCTGCGAACGGGCTGCGATGGCTGCAACATCATCCTTGCGGGAAATAGCGCCCGTGAAAAGTGCGTCCACTAAAAGTGCTTGTTTTTGCCACCGACAGGCTCAGACTGTTATTCTAAGCGTCTGACAACATTATGGAAAGGATCCATACAGAGACAGAGCTTTTTGTTAAGGTCACTTTTAAGGAATAGGAAAGATTGCCGCTATGGTGGCGATGGTAAGACATTTAACACCACTTGCTGTTGAAGATGGGATGTAAACTACAGCTCCAGTGTCAAATCCTGACACGTTCCCATCTCAGTCATTATTCCCATGACCACAAGGAGTCATTTGTCAGGAAAACTCAAACTTATTTGACCGGTTTGAATGGGGATCCCATCTGGAAGACTGTCTCCTTAGTCCAACTTGACCTTTGCATAAGCAGCTGTATTTTATTTGTCAAGTGTGGATATTGAAGTGCAGAAAGGTTGCGGATAAATATAATTCTCCAGTGATGATGTTCCCTTCACTGCCCTTTATTAATCTGCCTAAGCAAACATGAATGCTTCATGAGTTCTTCCCTGCTTAAATAAAAGTCAATGTTTATACACCAGTGTGGTTGTAAAATGATATAAGCTTGATATTTCCAGGTGTGTCAGTATCATATATTGTGTGTGCCAAGCGTTGGGTTTTACCAAATGCAGTTTTGAGCTGGTGCTCTATTTTTCTGAGACTTGTTTTTCAAAGCTACACGTCTGCTTCTGTTCCTGCTACCCCTCTTTCGCTCTTTATTCCCTCTCTCTTCTGACAGCAAGAGACACCGAATGACAACAAGAGACAGCATGAAAGAGATCTCTGTCCCAAAATCACCCATGGCAAATCTTTCTCCTTTTTCTGCCTGTACCTGTCTTCCTGTCTTCTGACTATGTGTCTCCCTCTTTGTACATGTCTGAGTCTGTCTTCCTGTTTTTGTTTTTTTCCCCCTCAGTCTGTCTTTCAGCCTTTATTTGTCCGGGGGAGGGTTTCGCTGAGCTTGCATGCTCTTTTTTTTCACATTCACAAAGTTGCACATTTTCATGGCGTCTTTTGGTTTTGGGGAGCACAGTTGGCCCTCCAGTTTCTCAACTTGGATTTAATGATCCTGCAGAAGCAATCAAGTGTTTTCAGGTGATGTAAGACACCCTGTGGCAGCCATAGCGGAAGGTATTGTCCTGGACGCAGTATGTCAAACAGCTAGGATGGTGGCTTCAACAGGATTCAAGAGACGTGGTACATTTCTGTGATTTATTTGACTGGAAACCAAATACTTCACCACTGATACATATTTTGTGTTTTCATATCAGCGTGTTACCAGCTGAACTTTACTTGAATATTAACATGTTGTGAGACTGTTTTTTCCTCTGCATTCAGAGGAAAATAGTGTCCTTTTTTTCCTCTATATTTATCTGACCGCTTGACTTAACTAATCACGGCCTCATAAAACATGATGCATTGCTCTGTGTCTTAACCCTTTAAGACAGTATAAGGCAGTTGGTCCACCTGGACTGGCTTTTAAAACACAGCCTGCGGTTAACACATAAATAATGTAACACTGTTTAATATTCTTCCCTACGAGTACTTTTACTTTGAAAATAGGCAGCATTTTCTTCTTTCTACCTTTAGTTTGTGTCACAGTAATCAAAATTTGTAGATAAGTCTGGATTGTGAGATTGTAAAGTTGTAATGTAGCTGGATGGATGCATGCTGGTATAACAAGTCTCCTTTTTTAAGGTTTTCCTACTGAAATTTCAATCAGGAGTGATCCGTTTGTGGATACCTTGTTGACAAAGTAGATTTAGATGAGCTAAACCCATATAAGGCCAGTAACATCACCTTCCAGCTCGGTCATCATTAGTGTTAATCTAGCTGGCATCGTGTAGGCTACTGGCGTGGTGAGTGGTGGTCAGCATCACAAGCAACACGCTGCAGCTAATTGGCTCCAGTGTGTATCAGAGGAGGAATGGTAGTTTTTGCTTTACTGATTGTGTTTTGAATTTTAAGGAGCGGGAAGCAATAAATGTATGAAATGTGTCGGATCTCTTTAGCATCTTAATATCCCCCCTCATCCTTTTCTTAAGCCCCCCTCTTCACACACTCACTCACACACAGTCCACTTACAGTAGCTGTTGTATCCTCTACCCATAACACCTCTCCTCCTCTTTCAATCCGTTGTTGTGTTTCTGCGATTTTACTGTAACTCCTCAGCAGTGTTTGGATCGCCCTGACTTAAAAGATTTCATTTAGACTGAATTCACTGGAGATTTTTAGTGCCACATGAGCAACAGGTGTTCTTTTTCTGGGTAAATTAAGTCTCAGTGGGGTTTAGCTTAACTGCTACTCCTAACACTAATACTACCAATGTGAGAGGTTTGTGTTTAGTTTTAGTTTTTCCCCCCTTACTGGAGCTATTCATGCTTAAGTTGTAGGTTATACAGTTATAAAGGTTACATTCACGAAATATGAATCACCTTTACTCCATCAGTTTCATTTCTCCATTTTATTCCTTGTGTAGTTTGTCTCTTTTTTCTTGTAACTCCCCAATCACCAGGCTGAAGCCGGGTACATTCGCTGCAGTATTTCTGTGCTGCACCTTTCCTTGTCACACTCACAACGGTAAACTGTAAAGATTTACGTTTTCAGTAGGAACCAATGGGCTTGGAGCTGAGAGCCACAGACAGGGTAGGTAAGTCAAAAAGTATTGAGAGATAAACTAACACAGTGCTGGATTGGGTCTTTCCATGCGATTTGCTGACAATAAAAGAAAACAACTGTGTAGAATCACGCACACGTCCTCTAAGAAATGCAATGCACAAAAGGTCATCACCCAGAAACTACACATTAGCCAAACCTCTGACTTACTTACAAATGTTTTGGTGCTGTTGACCTATAGGTCAACCTATTACATATAACCTATATGCAGTCCAGAAGGTTGCAGGATCTTGTTTTAACTTCTCCCAAATTGTCTGTCTGATTCCCTGCGCACTAGCAACATCCTGCCTTTATTTACTCTCTGTTAAAGAGTCCAGTAAGTTCAAGCCACCTGTGCCCCTTCGTTTCAACGAACCAATGTCAAATATTGCCATTTCAGCAAAAAGAAAATGAAGGATGAACGCGTCAGAACTGTGTTGCAGAAAAATAACCAGCTATAACTCAAAATGTCACTCCTTTATATCTCACTTCCCCACTTACTTCTCTGTATGCCTTAGCCCGTCTCCGTTTCAGTTTTGCGGCAAGAGGTGTTCTTCACCTTTTCCTATTCTCTAAACTCCAACCTCTTGTCTCCTGTTTACTCCTCCGTCCATTCTGCACCTATTTCTACTCTGCACAGTCCCTTTCAACTCCTCATTCCACCTCAAAATGAGCAAACGACTCCCCATCTGCCCCCTATTCGTGAATTCTTCCTCCTTCAGCTTTTTCTTAATATCATCAAATATGTTCCGTGGCCTCCTTCCTCCTCTCCTGTATCTCTTCTTCCCTCAGAGACGCAGGATACTTTATACAACATTCTCAAGCATTCATTTGAGAGGTCTTTTGATTTTGCTCAAACTTTTCAACTGTAGCATAAATAGAACCATTACTTCCGAGATAGTCAATACATCCCTTCTTAGGTAGAAAGACTGAGGTCCTATAGACATACAATCTGCAGGTCTGTTGACTTTGACTTCAAAAAGCACCTGAAGACTAATTTATTCAAACTGGCCTTTGTCTCGCCTCGTGCTGTCTAGTGTTTGTAATTTTGTCTGTTTTAAAGGTCTGTTGCTGCTTGTTTTTTTGTTAGTTTCTTTTTACTGTTTTTAATGGTCTTATTTTTAACAGTTTTGTTATTGTGAAGCACTTTGTGACCTTGCTCTGTGAAAGGTGCTATACTAAATAAACTTTACTTACTTACTTATTCATTATGAAATCATCGGCCAAAGACTCCTGGAAAGTACCAAAGGAGGAGGCTCCAGGTGGACGTCAAAGCCAATATCATTTGCACACAAATGGAACAGGATTCAAACTTCAGTGTCTTGAGACCCACTATATTAAGTACACAACCATCTGCCCTACACAAGGTGGATAAAAATGCAAAAGTGCTGAATGTCAGACAAGGGACGAGGACTTTTTAAGGGCACTGAAGGTATAAACTGCTCAGTTTTACATACAGCTGTATCAGTTAGAACTGCAACACATTCATGTCCCCAAAGAAATCCAGTTTCTAATTTTTTCCAGTAATGGACACATTTGTCATCTAGCAGACATACTGTACGACCCTGGCACCAGGTCGAACTGTTGACGAAAATACACTACTTTTTACAGGAAGGGCAAACCTTTTTTTATGTGTTGACCTTTAGGAGACACAGTTTCTGCATGTTAAACAAAGTTTCTTTGAACTTCCTGGACAAACTAGTGCTTCTAGGTCTGGAAAAAAACAAAACGTGGACCTTGAATTGGGATTGTTTCATCAAACTAGTATTTCCAAGGTCAAGAATGAACTTGCTTTACTTTTGAGATGAGAAGTCCTTAAAGTGTTTGGAGGAAATTAGAACAGCTGAGTTGCATGTCAACAGATGACTGCTGATAAAGAATGCGTCATACAGTTGAAAGCTGGTAAGTGGACCTTGAGTATTGTCAAACTATCTGGCATATGTCTTTTTGACTTTCAAGTATTTTTGGCTTCGGGTAAAAGCTTATCCTCGGGTTTAATGAATGATAAATGAAAATCGTAAACTACCTGCCAGGAAGAATGTTCATCCTACTTTCCGAGGCGAGACAGGAGACAATGAGAACAGCAGCAACTCATCCAAGTCAGCTTCAAATGTCGGCCGAGGTTGGCGGCGTCCAGCTGCAAGGTCACACTAAAAGACGACACTACTCGATTGCCAGAGACAGAGTAATTTGCTTGGCTCTTGTCCTTGCAGCCTACCCAGACCTCTACTTTAACATTCCCCTAGTAACTTCTTTAGACTCGTTGATGTATGCAGCTGTGTAACGGCAGAAAAATGATTTGTGTTTTGCCGTGTGATTGTTATGCAGCAGGGTGCTTGCAGGTATTTCCAGTTTCTGTCCCACATCTGTCCCTGTTTTAGTCCCAGCTGTGGTTGTAGTGCAGGTTGCGGTGCTGAAATTGTTTTCAATCATCATAATGAAAACATTAATTTCAAACACAATAATTCAAACTATTTTGTTTTAGGGGGACATTAGGCTTAGTTATACTGTTAATTTAACATAGTTTGCAGCAGTAAGAGGGGAATGCTGATCTATTATCCTAAAGATGTTCAATGAATACAGAGGAAAGCTATTATAATTTAAGAGATTTCTGTGAAATGGTCAAGCTATGCTATTGTTCAGCTAATGGTACCTTTGCTGACTCATGCCGGACTGAAGGACACTGTGTGCTATGCTGTGGTCTTTTACCAAGTTAACGAGCATGCAGGTTTTATCCATTTGTCTGAACTACAAATGAGCATGTAGGAGATTTTAATCAACAGCATCTCTCAGCCTCAGGTCAGAGCAGAACAGTGTTAAAATATGTTTAACGACAATTACACTGTAAGCGATCGTTCAGGTGTTATAAGACTTCTGTGTCCGGGGGAAGTTTTGCAGAGCGAACGTGCTCTTGTACAGCAACGCCCTGCTTCTCCATGTTCATGTCTGCACAGTCCTCTCCCGTTGAGCAAAGAGCAGCTCCACATGAGCAGCTGAGGGTTTACCGCATTGCTCAAGGGTCCATCAGCTCAGCAGTAGCCGACTGAAGAGAGCGCTACCCGTGCATTTTTAGGACATACATAGGAAGAATTCTAACTTTAAAGCAGTATTTATAGATGTTTTGACCACTTGGGGGCAGTGTACGACATTGACTGATGACCTTTAAGGGTACGTGTTAGCATACAGTTTCCTATTTACACATTCAGTGGACATGGAGCCACATTAGCAGTCATTTGGAGTCATGTTTCTGATGACCCATCATTAGCTTTGGTTATTTCCTGAGGGAAATATGCGTCTTTAGCTGCTAAATGCTCCATTATGTTCACCAGGTAGTTGCTAACTTTGTCTGTCTGCAGTTTGGTGCTGGGCAGGTAGTGTACAGTGGTCCTGCTGCTGCTGGAAATATGGTGGGTGAAAATTCTCAATGGGTTTGTCATTACATGCGACCCCGTTCACACTACACACAGTTATTTGACCCATTTTTCACATAAAAATATTAGTTAGTGCAGCTTTAACTTATTTTTTTGCTTATTTAGGCACGAATACAAAATACTTAAGATTTCAAACCAAGTTTTTGGGTCCTTTAACAGCAGAGAAGAGCGGCTATTGTAATAGTATAGTAACATTTACCAACGCTGTGTAGTGATCAAGCAATTTAACAGATAACAGATTTTCCACCCTTCAAATTGCTCCTGCCCTTTTTTGTTCCTGGCATAAATTGAGTGGTTATTTTCATTTCACTGTGCTGTTAATGCCAGCAGGAAGCACAGGGCACAATAAAACAAAACACTTATGATGCATTTGTAATATTCCCTCTCCTACCTCTTCTTTCTCTGCAGTATCTATCTAATTTGCTTCAGACCTCTAACTAGATCTGTTCTTGCTCTATTTTTGCTCCGAGATGATCATTTTATGGCAGCAGAAATATTATCATGTTCCCATGGCTTTGACCTTTACCCACTCCTTTCTGTTGGATGCTTTTTATGCTGGTGATGTAAGAGTTGGACCTTCCACTGTAACACTCTGAAGAAGAACGTGTAAGTCGAACACCTGACATGAAAAGTTAAAGCTCAGCAAGCCTTTGAGGACGAGCTCAGAAAACTTTGGAACAAAGCATTCCCCGTGAATGCTGTTGCTGTTTTGTCACTTTGCTTTAACAAAGTGTGCTGATAAGGTTTCAAATCCCAAACCTTTGTTTTGTTACATTGCTAATTGCCTCGGCTCATGTGCAAGTCCCCACCACTGTTGTGTGGTGTGTCTTTGTGAGCGCAAATCATCCCAGATTCAGTGTGGTTTCCTAATTAGTGGAACGGTGCTGCAAATCAATGAACGCCTGTATTGCAGGAAAGCAACTTCTCTTCGGGGGGGAGGGGGGAATTAAACAACTGTCATTGGAAATGACTGGGCCAGTGTTAGACAAAAGACCATTTGCATATTGTTTCCCAGTTGCTTAGTCCACACTATTCGAGGTGTTTCAGAGTAAGGAGACCAATAACAATTCGATAATTGTTTGGGGTTTGTTTACTCGTCTCTTTCTTGCCACTGATGAAGCTCTGGGCTTTTGTGCTACCTTAACTTGCTCGGAAGGTGCAACGTTGGTGGTACACCGACTCTACTGCAAGCTAGTACTTTGATTTGCAGTGGGGGTTTTTTGTTTTTCTTCTCTTTTCCTGTATTTTTGTCTTCTCATTTTATTATATTTTCGTTTTATCTTGCATTTATAACATGCTGTTCTGTGTGAATCTGGCTTTATTGCAGTGGAGTTGTCCAGACGTCCTTTTAAAAATGGCCAAACGAAAGCCAGTTTCAAACTGCTGCAGCGACTGGACAGAACACAGAGGGATAGTTTAGGCCACAACAAATCCGGGGTAGCGGCTGACTTCAAACAGGCCAGCTTTCACTGTGGATCCCCCCCACGGCTGCTCTGTAATATCAAAGCTGTTGACAGTTTTGGCTCTTGTTCAGACAGACATTTTAAAGTTTAATGATACATGTTGCTTGCTTTGGTTTCTGAGCTCTTTTTTTATAACCTTCTTTCTGACAGATCGTTAATTGTGCATTCATATGCTGTTGTCTGTTGCACCTGAACCCCTCTCTGTGTCAGACAATCTGGATAACATGGGCCAACATGGCTGACAACAGCATTGTCCTGTTAAACTGACTCGGCCTATGTGTTTGTTCAAACTTTCAACAGCTCTGAGAAAACTACATCTCAGGTGCACATGAATGCATCACTAGTGCTCTTGTTGTAGTTTGAATTGTACATGTTGTTTGCTTTGGTCCAAACTGCGTGAGGGGATTTGACTTTGCTTTTATTTCTTTAGTTGGTTTGTTTAGGTTCACACTGACTGATTACAAGCAAACCAGGGCCAGTAAACAAAAGTCACATTAACTCTCTTGTGTACTGGACACAGTGTGGTGATCTGTCATCCTGCCAGGTTACAGAGTTTGGTGGCAGAGGGGGAGTCAACCGACCGCTTGTGCGGTTCATATCAGTGAGGAACACGAAGAAAAAACTCAATATGAGCTTCAGTCCAGGCTGCTGTTTGACCTTACTTTATTTGTTTTGCTCGACTTTCAAAGGAAAAGGAATTTTTGATCATAAGGTGTCCAAATATTTTTATACCCATAAACCTTATCTCTTATCTAAACGGAATAAAACTGAGTGAAATTGAGGTGGGTTAATCGATTGATTGTATAAGAACACGGTCCCAAGATGTGACAGATCAAGACAGAAAATAACACACAATGTGAAGATTTCCATAAGAAATGGACAGAATTTTTTTTAAAAAGAAGATCAAGTCAGTATTGACGAACACCTACATTAAATATTATTAATGAATCACAATGTTTAATCAGTTAAATCAATTTATTATATGTATACTGAATATGCACAGAATTGATATGTCTCATCTATGGGCTCTGACCTCGTCACTCCCCGCTGGGATACACCATGGCTGACATATTTTCAGGGATCCTGTGGGTCACGGGATTCCCGCGGGAGGGAGTCAATTTCACTATTCATGGGACGTTAATCATAATTACAGTTGGTCATGAATGATGATGGATGGCGTAAATACAAACCTGTGCAGTATAACACAAAGTAATCTAGCGAGAACATCAAATCAAAATCATTGCATTACCTAAAGACTACCCCCCCCAAAAAAAACAAAAACCCACAATACAGGAACGAGGTTGGGAAAGGACAGGAGTCATTCTTCCGGGATTGGGACGGCACATACACATTTTTGAGAGCTATTTTTTGGTGCCATGTCGAGTGTGAATGACACTGTTCTCACCAGAATGAACCAACCTAAAACAGCAGTCACTCCAGAATCTACACAAGCTCAGTTTGGAGGCCTCCTGAGAGGGAGCGACATACAGATAAAACATGTTGTGTACTGTTATTAATAGTGGCAGTAATCAGACAGGGTGTAGCAGCTTCTATAATGACAAGTATCAGATCTGCTTTTAATGCTGCTGCAATTTCTATTCAATAACCGCCCAGAGAAATTGAATCTTCGCTCGGCTCAGCATGGGCTCCACTATATCACCATACCTGCACCCAGCCCCTGTGTCAGACCGTATATATGGCCGCCTATCTTTCTCAATATCAGTGCAATCAGCTGAGCTGCCGTGGCCCGGCTCAGGCAGCAGCGAGCGACGTGTCCCAGCCTCAGATTAACGCTGCAAATTCATTGAAGTACCGCGAGCTGTTTTTTCTGTGTTGTCTTATCCTCTCCATGTCCTTTGACAGGCTCGTAAATAATGCAGGAGGTCTTTGCGATGATAACCGGATTGGAGGCAAAGCACGCACACAGAAAATCATGCACACACACACACACACACACACACGCACTTTTTCTTTCTTTTTTCTATATCTCTCTCCCTGTATCACTTTCTTATGCTCCTGGAGTTTGGCTCATTTCAGCTGTGTTTAAACTCTCTGGCGCCTCTTTTCTTTTTGTTTTTTTTTCCTCCTCGACCAGGTGGTCATATTTACAGTTCACACTTTGCTCACTGCCCTGGCCATCAGGTGATGGACAGGTGTACCAGGTTGTCTACAGCCCATTGGGGAACGCTGTTATTTCGATCATGCCAGCACACACACACACACTGAATGTGATGCTGTGCTTTGCAGTTGGACTCCATGAGTCCATGGATTAAGGATTTCTTGTGGGGTTGATCTCACTGTCTGACGTCCTCATCCAGAACGACTAACCTTGCTGCTTATTCATTTTTGCTCCTAAGTCTTGTGCAAACACCTGGATAGAAGCTCTTTGTAGTGGGCTCCTCTGTAATAAAGGTCTGGAAGCTGCTGTGGTTCCTACAGTGTGAAGAAGGCTCATACCAGGGAGATATAAATCTTTTGATGGTCATGATATTGTCTGTTAAATTTATAATGTTATTTATATATAGGAAATGTCTTGGACGTTGGTTTGTCACAAGTCAGAAAAGCTCTGGCCCAAAGTAACACTGAAAGCTAATACATCCATGTGAAATAAAACTAGGAGACAAAAAACAAAACAAAAGCAAAGCCAGTGCTCGTTCGTGCATGTTATTTATTCAAACTAGTTGTCGAATATTCAGGTGTGATTGCCACTGCAGCCTCCCATTGGCAAGAGAAACCAACTAGTTTTTCAGTGTAATTCTCTCCTATAAGACTTGATATGCTTTTGCAATAGTGGAAAACAAGTGTGTTAATGTTAGTAAAATAGTCCATAAGGTCAGATCAAAATGCACTTTAGTCAAAAGTCACTTGCCAGTCAAAAAGAAATTAGATTCAAGGTTCCTGATAATGCTGAAATACAGGCACTGCTGTGAAACAAAAAACTATGTACGATCCCAGCGAGTCTAAACATGCTGTCATATAACAGGGTCACAGTCCAGGGGCCTTATTCCATAGATGACAGGGACATGAGGCATGTTATTGGCTGCTGAACTTCCAGGTTTATAGCCAGAAAGACAGAAAGGACTGGAAGAGAGAAAAAGGATTTGGGTGAACTGACTATAATATTACTATTATATTACATTTTGAAATTGCCTGTACATGATCAGGACCTGGACCCAAGATCAGTATTATAGATGAATTTCTCACTCAGTCCATCTGAACTGAAAGAGATAGTTAACAGGCACTTCGAGGAGAAAGTTTCAGGAAGGTTTGCTGCCCAAAATCTGCATCTTGTCAACCTGTTTCCAGTTCAGTAAAGCTTGGGACAAACCTGGAGACCAGCTGAAACCAACAAAGACTGGAAAAACGGCACATAAAGATTGTTTCCACCAACTTGCACAGAGTTTTTAGTATTTGACAGTCAGGAAGGAGCATAAACCTTACGACTGAGTAAATACAATCAATGACAGGTCACTAACCACTGGCGTTCTGGTGGAAGGCGGCCCCACAAATCCTGCTAGGGACGCCAGTAGTCGTATGTTCTTTTACCAAAACAAACATGGACGCCAACCGGCAGCTTTTTGTGCTTTTTCCTTTTTATTTATTTTTTTGGCCTTTTGAGGGTAAAGTTTGGGTGAGATCCTGGATGGGGATGCACGGGAGACGTGGATTGTATAGCCTACAAAGGGAATTGGAGATGATATCAAACAGGTTTAAAAAACTCTGTATGAGAACGACTGGCACTGACTGGAAGACATAAGATTAAAATCTCAACGTATCGCACGCTATATAATTTTATCTGCAGACTGTCGACACCAACTGACCCAGACTGGAACGGACCCAGTCCAACTTGGTCTTATCAGTCGTCAAACCCAAATCATAAAGTCGTAATGTATGTCCCCACCTTTAGGCCGATTGCTGCACTAGAATCAAGGACAATGACACTTGATTCTAGAAATTTCTTGAGACAAGTTGATTTGCATTAGAAACAGTTTTAAATTACCTCACCGTTTAGACAATCTTTTTAAGAAAATAACACCTTCGGGACTCAATAACATACAAAATTAACTTCATAAGATGGAGATTTTTGCAGTCTTGTTTTTATTATTTTACCCTCTGACTTGATTATTAGAACAGAACGAGCAGATGATAGATGGTGAAGTGTCGTGGGGCTGGTAGATCGGCCGTATTTACCAGCAGAGCACAGCTGCTGTCTGCTGTTCATTTCGCCACAGGTGGACAGATGGGTCACATTTAGAATGAACATTATGATGTTATTTATGGGTAAAGCAGATGTCACATAGAGTACAGAAGCAAACATAAAACACATTGTGAAAATATGACTTAATCCTCTCCCCTCACACACAAAGACACACACACACATAGAGAAACCCACACATAGCATAATCCCCTTTGGCAACTTTTGTCACCTTTACCATCTGGTTCAGCTGTGACGGCGAGCCAGGCGTCTGCCAGCATGGCGCTTGGACAATCTTCAAGGATGTGGTTGATGGTTTTGCTGCAGCCTTCAGGGACACGCGAGGCTTTAACCCCCCAGTTGGTGGAGGCTGTCAGGGCAGGAAGTGCATCCAGCTCCACAGCTGCTCGAAAGACACAAGTACGGTATTTACCGCATGTCCAAAATTGCTGTTTGTGAGGCAAAAAAGAGAGAATTTGAACTTCATTTGTCTGCATCTTATACTACAACATCACTGTCCAGCATTTGCACATTGGTGGCCCCAAATGGAGTGACAGCTTGATATCCGAAGACGTAATGTCAGTAGACGAGTAGGTCTGTGATTACTTTTTAGATTTGGGTAAAACAGAGATTAGAGAAAACGTAGGTTCTCCTATTTGATAATAACAGTAACATGTTTTCGCTCACCACAGGGTGCGCACTTTTCTCCATGTGTTTGAAGTTTTGACTTGGATTTGTCACTTCCTGTTACTGTGTAACTATAGAAATGCTATGGTGACTACTTTTAGGTCATTTTTTGGGATGGATGCAAGATTTAAGAGCAACTTAACAGCTAATAGTCTTGCCTTTGCCGATCTCCAGTTGTTTAACTTCTCACCTGGCTGCCGTGCTGTTGAAGTGTACTCCCGGCTGTGTCGGTACACTGTGATGTCACTGTTGGGCGTGGTTACAGGCAGGTGCAACAGAGCACACTTGTGACCACACCCAACCACATCCATCAGTGATCTGCTTCTCAGCCTGGTGTCAAGTTACTCTTTAAGTTATTTTGGTTCGGGTGTAATGTAACGTGTGTATATAGACACAAAATCCACACATTTTCATTTGAATCATATGAGCTTTTCCACATCTTCTCACATTATTTCAGGGACCTGCTGAATTCAGCTACGTCCGTCTGCTGACTCCACTTTGGGGTTTGCTGGTTAAATGCCTTGCTTAAGGGCGCCTTATCTGTAAAGGCCAGATGAGAGGGCACATTCACAACTTTCAGTCCACTTTGCTTACATTTCTAAGCTTGCATGAATGGACAATGCTGCTTCTTTGCCTCCTTTGCTCAGATTCATCCAGGGATTCAACCCGACAGCGTTTCCATTGCACGCCCCACTTGTCCTGTGGAACAAGCAACGCCTGCAGATAACCACTAACTGCTCCTATTCAAACAATCAGCCTCGAGTCGTTAATCTGTGCCAGAGATTGGCAGCGTATGGCCTCTAATGGGCCTGTTCTCTGACACATGTGAACATAAGAGGCTAGAGAGCGGCGAGCAGATGGCTCCCCTCCTCTGTCTGAACGCTGCGCTTTAATCGAGGGCCGTTATCGGAGCCACAGTTTGAACATTTGGCTTAAGTTGCTGATCGTAAATACCCCTCCCACTCTCTCCTCCTACAACTCTTCTCAAATGTATCTGACCTTTTCTTTGGCACATGTTGGAGTTTAACGATGTCGGTAGTCGATGGCAGTAGATGGTGTTCAGATGATTTCTTTTGTTTTTTTTGAGTCTTGAGAGAAAAACCCCCAGCGCTTTCTGTTGGCAGATGCTTGCGTTTGACTCGACCTTCTGCAAAGCGTTACCACAGCTGTCTCATCACTCTTCCTCCCGCCGCTTCCCGAATCAACTGCCTGTTTCCTCAGACATGAAGAAGAGTTGAGGGGGGTTTGTTATGGCAAGCCGGCTTCTTTTTTTCCTCCTCCTACCGTGTGCCAGGTGGTTTTTTTTGGCTGCCTCTTTTTTGACTGGCAGCCTTGTGGGCAAATCTGACAGCAGGACGATGACTAGTGTTGAATGATGAATCAGTCTGTTTCAAAAAGGCTTTTTTTCTTTTACCTTAACCTGAAAGACGGACGAGCTGGTGGAAAGAACTCGCTGCAGCACGTAGAGGACGTGTGAGAGGAGCGAGGCAGCGACTGAGCCGACTGTATTACAGAAACCGAAATAGCAAAGCTGTTGTTTTCCCCTCAGGATTTTTTTTTGTTTTTCCTCTTCATTCGTCCTCTCCATCACTCATGCATGCCTCCCTTCAGACTTCCATCCTTACTTTGCTTCCTTCCTGTCCTCACTCCTTGCTTCCCCTCCCTCCATCCTCCCTTTACCTTTTCTGCTTGAATCACTCCTTCTATGCTTCCTTTCCTTTTCTTGCATTGTCTCCTCCTTCCTTCATCCCACCATCCTGTCTTTGCTCCCTTCCCGTCCTCACTTCTTTCTTCCTTTCCCTCCTTCTTTCCTCCACCTTTTTCTTCTTTCATCACTTCTATGCCTCCTTACCTTTTCTTATATTGTCTTCTCTTTCCTTTCTCTCTCTTCTCTATTAATCCCTAATTTTCCTTCCTTTCCTCTAGTCTTTCCCTTATTCCTTCTTTCCTTCCTCATCCCAACCTCTTATATTACTTCCCTCTCTTAATTCACCTTACTCCCCTGCCTTCCTAGCTGCTATTTCAATCTCACTTTTCTTTAGCCCTGCTGTTCTTTCTGTCCATCCTTCTTCCTTTCCTCCCTTTTCCCCTCCTTTCTTGATTCCCTTTATTTCCTTTCCTTACTCATCTCCTACAGTATTCTACTTTAATTTACTCCCTCCCTCCTTCCTTTCCTCCATTATTCACTCTCTGGGCTTATTCTTTCCCTCCTTGCTCTTCTGTACTCCTGCTCTCCCTTATGTCCTTCTTTCTTTCCTTCTTCGTCTCATCCTCCTTTCTTACTTCCCTTCCTTTCTTCTACAACTCCTCTTCCATCCTTGCTTTAATACATCCCCTTACTCCTTTCTTCACTTTCATCTCAGCCTCTGCTGGTCTTTTTCCAGCTATTTTTCACTTCTTTTTCCTTCACTTACTCTTCGTTTTAATGTATAACTTCACCCTTTCCTTCCATCCTTTACTCTATGTCTCCAGCCATGTTTCTCATCTTTTCTTCCCCAACTCTTCCCTCCTCCTGCTCTCCTTTTTGTCCTTCCTTTTTCCTTTCCTTCCTCCATTTTTGTTTCACTTCTTTCCTTCCTTACTCGGTCCCTGTCTGCCACCCTTAAATCTTGCTTTGTTTCTTCCTCCTTCCCTTTCCTTCCTTCTGGTCATTTCCTTCCATAACTCGCCTTTCATCCTTTCTTGCTGCTTTACTGTCTTCTTTCAGCCACATTTCACTTCTTGCCTCCTCTCATCTTAGTTTCCATCGTCCTTTCTATCCTTTCTTTCATCCTTGCCTCTCTCCCACCCTTTCCTCCCCTCCCTCCCCTTTCTGCAGTGGATGACAGAGATTTACAAATTATTCCAGCCTCTCAGTGTGTTTACAACCCGGCCTGTATTGACCTGCCTCTTCCACTCAGCCCTCCTCACTGCAGCACAAACACGCCTGGCTCTGCACACGTCGCTTCACTTCACCATCTTTAACACGAGCTCAGCAGCTATTTGCAATTCATACTTTTTGCCAAAACGCACAAACATGGCTATTTTTAAATCAAAGAGGAAGCGGATAAGAGCGTGCTGAGGTGATGGTGCTGGCACAACATGGTGCCGTGTTCACCTCACACATGGATGTTTTCCTCGTGATTCAACAGGTGTTTAATCTGTTGTGGTGGGATGAAGCGATGTGATGCTAACAGCAGTTTAGCTGTAAATATTTTCTAGCCCTGCAGGTCATGTTGTCTATTTATGTTTTATTTATTTCTGAATTTGAAGATTTTAAGCAACCGCAGTGTCAACACATGTATACAGAGGTTTTCTAAAGAATTATGTCAACTTGAGTACCTCCCTACTGGAGTGTATGTCTGTGTGGAGAAGGCTCTGAATCAGCTTTGTAGAGCTTCCTGTAGGGAAATAAAACAGTAAACAGTGGATGAAACAGACACGTGAAAACCCCAAATAATTATAACATTGTACCGACTTGTTTTTATGTCTGGTCAAAAACTTCTGCAGGGTTTGGGGTTGTGTTGGGGGCGACTTAGACTCTACTACAGGTCTGACCACGAACCAAACGGACTTTTAAAAGTCACAAAGAACACAGATGAGAAGAAACAAACACATTAACGATAGCCACATAACAAAAGCAGCATGTAGTGTAAAGCAGCAGCTTCTGTGTCTACATAAGATGAGTTCAGCCACAGTGCTGCTGTGTAGGTCACCTGTGTTTTGGTATTACAACACAAAAACGCTGAAGTTACGCTTGTATAATGGAATAAATTAGACTTGCATCCTGAGAATTTCAGGTTGCAGACGTGAAAGTCATTACACGGTCATTACAGCTGTTCTGGAAAAGGGAGCTGAGACTCCTGTCCTGTGTAGACGGGGTGGAAGGTTAGGCCGCTGATTTGAAGTGCGTCAGAGCAGCAGTCGAAGCCAAGCCTCTTGCCGTGTGACACCTAGCTATGACTCTTCATGACTACACGAACCCAGTTCACTTCTGGCCACACCCACACGACACGCCGACAACAAACGGGATATGAGACAAAAACATCCCAACATTATTAAAACGCAGCCAGTGATCACTGTAGCTTTTTTCTTTTTCAGCTTGTTAAAACAAATATTTCTAACTAGGAATGTTTTAATGATTTATTCAAGCATGTACATGAATGAAAAACTAAATTTGGACCCAACTGGATACAGTAAACATCCTAATTTTAATAATTTTTGGGCTAAATGAAAATGAAGAATACACCAGATTTAGTCTGTAAAACAACACGAGTGGACGTCTGGTGCTTGGTGGGAATGAATTTCATTTATTTGTTTTGTTATGTTATATGTAAAAGTTGCATATTGCAGCTTAAACTGCAGAACAGTCCGACTAATGAAAGATTGCAATTGTGAAATCATTAGGTGTGATAACTGTAGTTACTGTATAACGACTCCAGTAGAGTTCATTAACAGTCTGCCCTACAGAGAAAGTGGACTGTCAAAGTAATTTAAACCCCGACCGCAAACAAACACACACACACACACACACACACACACACACAGAGGGGTGGGTGCTCCCTGAGACCTGTAATCTTGGCTCCCCTGAGGTTAAAGTTTAGCATCCTGAGCCGCATAAACACCAAGTCATTAAGAAAACACAGACGGAGCCAAAGGGAGGCTGAAAGAAATCTCTCTCTCTCTTTCTGCCGCCGTCTTTTTATCCTACACATGAAGCAGCGTTATGTTGACTCTCCTTGACTTTGCTCCCATCACCCCTCCTCCCTCCCTCCCTCCCCCTGCCTCACCCATCCACAGCATCATCTCTTAAATTTCAATTAAGGTAATGACCACTGAAAATGGCACCTGTAAGGTCAGTGATGAGCCTTTGTTAATTACTTTGAAGACGCTGCAGGAGACAGAAGTTCTCTGAGCGTCTCATTAATCTCACTCTCCCTGTGCACTCTGTTGGCTTTGTATGCACGCCTTTTGTTATAACAAACCCAACTTCTTTAGCTTGATTACGAGGCGCTTTGGCAGTTTGACCAGTGAGTTTTGAAATGTATCTCAGCATAGGGCTGAAGTGAAAACACCTGTGCTAGCGGCAATCAGAGGCAATCACTCTCACTTTCATGCAGCTTGAGGAAACATAACCTCCCGTCCAGAGACACAATGAAGCCAGAAAAATATTGACATTTAGGACAGCTTTTTAAAACGAGTCCTTGAGGTACATCATCTCTTATACAATAGAGTCCTGAAAAAAAGAACGCTTAAAATAGTTAACTTGAGTAGTGATGTTACATTCGCAAACGATCCAATTCTTTTCAGAGGCTCTTTGGTACGAACGAAGAGAACAGAGTCGTACTTGGTGAGAGCCGTTCTTTTTACCGTTTTATTTTTATCACCCAAATGTCATTGCCTGCCCTAAATCCTCTCCCCGTTACGTGAACAGTGAGAACCAGCCAGTCACAGTGTTGCATGAATTGCATTCAAGGCAACTTTAGTGACACTGTTTCACCCTCGCCCCCTAAATAAAAAAAGAAAAGAAAAAAGAACGAAAGGAATGGAGCCATAAGATCCGGCTCCCTGCGAAGAGCCGTAATTCCCATCACTAAACATGAGTATGCACTAAATCAGTTTACAACAATCACATAAAGCACAGTAAGACCAAAAAGATATAAAAGAAACATATTGTTATTTATTTGAATAAATTACGTTCCTCATGAAGCGTCTTTTGAACGTGGCGTTTGAATGTCTTGCAGATTATTCCACATATACCAAAGTACATTGTATGATATGATATTTTTGTCAACAAAATAGAAGCATATCCGAAGAATATATTTCCCAAAATTGGTTAACAAAGTACTAGAATTCTGTGACTGAAGCTGTGTAGAGCGAGTTTGTGTCGTAAACAGAAAGAAAAGCTGAACATCTTGTTTTGCGGAGATGTAAAAGTACCAAAATTGCTTTCATGCAAACACAAAAAGGTGGATGCATCTATTTCACGAAAACCTGCGTTTCCTTTAGAGAAAAATCAGCAGTGAAATGAAAGCAGAATATGGAGGAAACAGAAAGTCAGCGGGTGAAACATGCCTGCAGGGATTTTCAGCCCATAAACTAATGATTGCCTGTCATCAAGATGAATTTGGGTGGCATTTACGCTTAAATGGCTTAAAGTAGCCCTTTGCATTGCAGGCCGTGTTGATGGAGAGGATTAAAAATCATTCGACCTCATGAATGAATTAAAGAAACTGTCTGTTCATCCCTGAGATTGTACCAGGTTGTTACGACTATTCGGCTCCCGTCTTTCTCTCAAGGTGTCCAGCATCCATGTTTGTCCGGTCATATAAATCTTAGTGAGAATACCCAAGTTACTTATTAATTTCTCTACCAAGACTTTTGCTGTATATCCTTTTCTTTTAAGGAACAATAAGCAGCCGCCGAAGATTCTGAATCTATTGTGTAACTTGCGTATTCTTCCTCGTATTCACATCACATGCAGGTATTTCTTGCAGCCACAGTTTAGTTTCATAGTGTTTAACTACAGCGCTAAACATCATGTTTTGTTATTCGTCCTTCGGAGTAAAAGAGCAACACCATCTTTGAAACTTCAACATTCACACACAGAGAAATGCATTGCAGACGAGGCAGTGAGGCAACTTTCTACACCTGCAGGAGCAGAAAAGAAACCAGGGTGCAACGGAAAGCAACACACAAATAAAATTACTTCTAGATAATATGCAGCAAGCAGATATTCAAACTGTATGCAGTTCATAGAAGCTTTTCCGTTCTAAAAAATAAAAATAAAATAGAAGACCTAGTTAGCATAAGCCAATCTAAATTTACAGAAAATCCATGCTCTGGTCTTGCCCACACTGTCTAACAGGTGATCTCTGCAGTGCAAAAACACTACAGCAATGCACGCTTAGCACCAAATATCTGGACCAAAAACAAAAGTCTGATCTTGCTGGGATGCTGGGATGCATATGAAACCTTATCCGTATTATTAAAACACAGAGTGAACAGATAAGTATGTCTAAGTTAGTTCAGGTATTTGAATGCTGCAGCTGTTGCAGAAGCCCACACCTACAACACAGTAGCATAGGCACAATGTTAAATATTCAGCAGATATTTAATAATGTAGGCTACTGTCTGCAACAGCAAATGAACTCATGTTTTATAATCAGTTTTATTTTCTGCGACATGTTGTCCTTAGGCTACCTGTTTATTTGAGGACAGTAGGAATGAGTTCCTCTGCTGCTTACTGCATAAAAAGCACTCATAATACTATAGTTATAAAACAGAGGTTTGGCCTAATTGTGTTTGATTTTTGAGTGTCACTCCTCTGTAGAGGTAACACGCGGGTAATTGTATATGCTCACAGCACTATTCTAAAATTCATTGTTGATCTTATTAGATTTCCATTGCTAAGCTACATAAATCTTAATGTGCATCCTGATTGGACAATTCAATGTAT
Source organism: Maccullochella peelii (assembly GCA_002120245.1). NCBI lineage: Eukaryota > Metazoa > Chordata > Actinopteri > Centrarchiformes > Percichthyidae > Maccullochella > Maccullochella peelii. Next base: position 39,857 of record LKNJ01000283.1, read on the forward strand.
TATTATTATTGAGTATTTATTCTGTGTCAGGTGGAAGAAGCAGACTATTATTAAGAAAACACCTAATAAGACAATAAGAAAACAACAAATCTGAGAGATGTTTTGGAATCCTTTTTTTTTTGTAAAATATCCCCAAATCCTTATTGCCTTTGGCACAAAACAGACTGGTCATAATGTCTTAAAAAACCTAGAAAAGTGACACGGGAGGTGCAGTTAAATAGATTTAACTAAGCTAAAACTTTTTATAGACATGATAGAACAACTTTATCGCCTAGAAAATTACATTTATCTACTACTAATTGGTTTTTGTGGGGAGGGGAGGGGGCTTAATTGTTGCCTGGATTTTGTTTCCTGGTGACATTTTTTCTAGTATATGAAGTGCAAGGTTTATGTAGCGCGCAGTAATCAGAAAAAACAGATGCAGCTGATTGAGAGTGTGAATGCAAATGATGGAACAAAGAAACTGATTTCATTTCAGGGGGTAAAAAAGTTGACCACTTGGAATTAAACCACACAGGATCTTGTCTGAATGTGTTATTAAACAACAGTCACTCCCTGAATGTCCCATTAGGACCCATCAGCTGTGTTCTGTGTGTCAACTTCACCATCAATTTGAGTAATTGAAGATGTCTCAACAAAGTCAGGCTTGTTCCCGTCTTTACGCAGCTGTCAAACCGCTCTCGGTCTTCGTGTTTCATTGTTTCCCCTCTGGACTGCTTTTGATGCGTTCAGCAACAGACCAGTCAGATGGGAAAACAGGGCTTTGTGAGGGAAACGAGCGCTACAGTTTCCAAACTGAGACAGATCACCGAAGCTACACTTTTTTTTAATTGTCAAGCAGATTTTTAGGCATATATTTGTTTAATTTGCCTTTTCACTGTGAGAACTTCTCATGCATATATTTAAAACCAAATATCCAAGTTTAAACAGACCTTCATGTACTTTTATTTATTGTAGGCCATGCTGGCATTGCTACAAACAGGACTGTGATTTAGTACATTGGCAGCCATCATAGAAAAGTCCCCTGCCATTTCTCTATTATGCTATCCATCTGTACTGCTGTGGCCACTGCAGCCTTTTCTTTCTCTGATGCTGAAAAGTCAATTTAATAGTCATATTCTGACATAAAAATTGCATCTCAAATTGCTGGTTGCCACGACTTTTCTGACTTTAAATGTTTCAACCTGCAGAGCACCTGAGCTGAATCTCAGTCTTTTATCCAGTAGATAGAGAAACATCAAACTTACATGATGACTGGTGCAGCATGGAGTGGCAAAAAGCCTGTGTAATATGGTATTTAGACCCAAAAAAACAACTTGAAAATACATGAAATTACTTAATTGCCTAATTGCCCTGCATATGAGGTGCTAAAAGTCTTCTCTTCTAGGAAAGACAAACATGATAAGTGAAGCCGCATTAGCGTCTGCTGTCACCAAGAAAGGTGCCTCAGACTGAGATGGAGCTGCAGAGCTGAGGAACTGAAGGCTTTGTGGTTTTGAAATGTGACGTTTTTTTTTGAAAGAAGGTTTCAGAGCAGCAGAGGTGACGCTGTAGGCAGAAGAGAGAAGTCTGTGTTAAAAGGCGTGTTGAGATGTGCTCCGAGCCTAAAAGCACTTTGCGGCGACTAAACGAGAACTGCATGAATCAGCAAAGCAACAAGAGTCCGAGTAGACATTAATGAGGAGGCGATATTTTAACTGTTCTGCGCTGCTAAAAGCCTTTATATAGCTTTCGGGCACAAAGCTCTTCCACGCAGTCAGCAGTTTGAACGTAAGCGATGTAAAAGGAAGGGAAGGTCCGTTAATATCTGTAGCTTGAGCGTGAAATAGTGCTTAAGTGTCCAGCTGTGCACTGTCCACTTTTACTTTACTTTATTGGCACTTCTCTGTAATTTGTGACCAAGGATTACGTCGCAGCCAACGTTTTTTTTTAATTTGTTATCTGTGTAGTCTTGATGCAATGAATCGTGCAATTCAATTGGATACAACCCCCTCAGTTTCAGCATCACTTCAGTTTAGCAGTAGGTTTGAAGTATACTGAGTCCCTTAGGAGAAATCTCCTAGTACCATGTCCTACTCATCAAAGTACACAGGATTAAAATAAAACGACATACAATAAAACTTGGAGGGATACTTCTGGCTTGGTTGTGTGTTGTGTGTTTGTGGGTGGGAAGCCAGTGGGGGATGACGTAATTGTCTCTGTACTACCAAGTCCTTCTGGTTGCTCGTGTCACCTGCACGGTGAGGGGTGTGTGCAGCCTCCACAGGACATCACTATTATTAACAGCGACAGGGACTGAAGTGAACAGGTAATTGGGCATTCCAAATTGGGAGACAACAATGACATTCTTATGAATAAATAGAATAAAAAACATGTTTTTTTTATTAGCATGAAAGATTTAATGAGAGTGTTTGTACCGTGCTCAACCTTTTGAACAACATCACTGACACATGAGATGACAACTGAAACTAAATCAGTTTGGTTTGCATAACGACTCGAGGGACAAATGTATCACAAACTCAGTTTGTCATAATTGCCGGCAGATCTTTTCATTATAGTTGCTTGTGTGTTATAGATGCATTTCCAGGGATTGTTTATAAAGCAGCGCCTACATCAGGTTTTGAAATGATGGAAGATGTATGCACTTGAGACTAAGCTGCATGTTGATGTTGTTTTTGCTGTCGGGTGAAAACAAGAAATGTATTTACGGAGACTAAAGTGGATTTTCTCATGATTTAGCAGGATTTAGAAGACTATCTCACCACGTACAGTCCCATGTTAACCCTGCTATCAAGCTGGAAAACCTCACACATTTGCACGTTCCTGCATACAAGACTATAGAATATAATGAGAAAAGACTCACTCAGGGATTCTTTCGACCCCCTGCGGGCGCTAAATGGTTTTGGGTGGTCGAAACATTATGTAATGAATGTGAGAAATTACATTTCTCATATACACTCATATACTTTGTGGAAAAATCCTGTTTGCTCCTCAGATAATGAGTATTTGCAGCTTCTAGGCCTTCTCTGGTAATAAATCAAGTGGCATTCTTGTTCTGTGGTCTTGTCAGCAGGGGGGGGGGGGTTACATGCAGCAGTTTGTTTTCAGCAGTTGGAAGCCAATCAGTTTCAGATCCTTCGCATTACAGGAGCAAAACATGACTGAGAAATGACTCCCACCCAGTGTCAGTCATGACACTGTAATTTCCATCAGTGAGAACGGAAGGTGCAAAACATTTTAGCTTCTCTGTTGTACGTGTTCTTGTTCATCTGAGAAACCTGGTCAATATTTCTAAATTCTATGACGAAAACTACATTACAAAAATCAAAAATGTGTTTTTTGTTCATTGTTAATTATTTTTAAAAATCCTTTAGAAACTTTATTGATTCTACAAGGGGATTTATGTGAAAAGTTACACTGCATTTTTTTAAGTACATTTTATTTGTGTGAAATCTTAATTATCTCTAGCAGCAATTAACACGTGAAATTAACAAAGTGTAGCCTCCAACTATTAAAAAAAATGGAATACAATTATTATGGTGCCCTGAGATAACTTCTGTTATGATTTGGTGCTATTTAAATTATATTGTTGTTACGATTTCAGTTTGATAGGTCCAGGAAGACAATGAGCCTGTAATGAATGATAATGATGTAACTTCAGGTGGAGAATATAGAACAGAAGAAGAAGAAGTTTGGAACAACAGCTGAATGTGAAAGTGACGATGGGATGTTTGGAGGCTGATCACAATCAATATTCATGGAGATGGAGTCAAGAGGGCTTTGAACCATTTCAGGAGGCTGTGCATGAATGTTGGCAGTCTGTGATCTGTGGAATAAGAAGAGAGCAACCTCTGACCTTTTTATCATAGACTACAGTCGATGTTCGCATACTGATTGATCGGATCTGGAAGTAAAACACGACACAGTTTCAGGATTGGTTTCCACCAATTTCATCTCATTGTACATTGTATTTAGGTTATAGGCACAGATCAGCAGTGTGCAGAGCTGCTCTGACAGGCTCATTAGCTGTTTCTTTAGGAGACTTTGGCGTGGGAAGCAATCAAACACAGGATGCTTTGAGTGACTGAAGTGACTATCGGAGACTAAGGAAGAGAATCGCATGCTTCACAGTGGTGCCAAGACACTGTGGCTTGTTGCCTGTGATGTAGGAACAGTCATTGTTTCTACTTTAATACAACCTACAAGTGAAGGGCTTTGCTTTCTTAATCAGTCCACCTGTTTGCCATAAAATATACAGCAGCTATTGCTGTGCTCAGCACCTTTAAAGTTGATTCGCTGAACGACTGAATTTGTGCCGCAGGCGGCTGCTTTATTGAGTTGCCAATTCTCACGTCAACAATCCATCTCCTTATGTGTTAAAAAAAAAAAAAAAAGTCTTTGTGTCTGTGCCTCCTTAGCTAATGATGTGCATCACATTTGGTTTGTAACCTGAGGCACAGCGCTGCTTTGAGCTAAATGCTAACGTCAGCATGCTAACACGTTGATGTTAAGCAGGTATAATATTTACCATGTACACCATGTTAGTTTAGCATGCTAACATTTGCTAATTAGCACCAAACACCGCTGAGGCTGATGGGAATGACGTTGGTTTTGCAGGTATTTGGTCATGAAGCGAAGTATTGGACAAATTATAATTTTGACCTCATGATGTTGCTGGATGAAAAGTCAGAGGATCACTAAAGTGATTAGAACACATCGTCTGGAAACCGTGTCTGTGCAGAATATCATGGCAATCCATCCAATAGCTGCAGACATATTTCAGTCTTGACCAGCATTGCCAACAACTAGCGTGGCTGCAAATATTATTCACAAACTAAAAAGAAACATGGCATCATCTCAATAAAAGTGACTTTAGTTGGAATTATAGCCTTATCAGTTTCTGAATATATTACTGAATGGATTAGATATTAATGCAAAGTATTATAGCTTCTGTCAGTCACTATTAAAAATTCCACATCTCTCTGTGACTTGTTATTATTACCATTTTTTATTAAGCTATCATACTCCAGAGTCACATAATTCTAATTAAAGCATTTCAATTGGATTTTTTTTAGGTTAATCTTAATTGCACACTTAAATGTCACGTCATTGTAAAACGTTGGAAATACAAATAAATCAAAGCAGTACAAAAACGTTTTGGCCCGGGGGAATCATTTGAAAAGCTCTGCTTTGGTCTGTGAAATCTCAAATTTTGTGTGTTTTTAACTTAACGATGAAACAGGCAATAGCTAGAAGGTTAAAGATGCAGGCTTGTCAAAAAAGAACAAGCTGATGGGCACAAAATGTTGGTTATAAAAATGAAAGCAAGTGTTTTTACCTCCTGTGGTTAAATCTGCCGAGGTGCCCTTGAGCAAGGCATTAAACCTCCATATGCTCCAGTGTTCAGTGATGGCAGTTTGTCGCTGAGATGGCATATCTGTTCTCTGTCGACCTTATTGGTTAAATGAAGGTTTTAAAAAATCTGTAATGGGTCAGAAACGCCATTAAGTGTCTTATTGAAACCAGAGGAAGACTTCTTTAACTGCATGAAATTTCCATTTATGGTGCAGAGGCGGGACCGTGAACGTCCGTGAAAAGCAGTTCGCTGTGACAAAATTGAATTCCATCTGTCAGTGTGCGTGTGTGTGTGTGTGTGTGTGCGTTTAAAGCAGTGTGAGAGGCAGAGTGTGTAAGGCTGGATGCTTAAATCACCGTGTGACCTTCCATGTGTGATGATATGTGTGATTGCATTTCTGGGGGTGGGGTCGGTTGGGAGTTTCCTGGGTACATTATTAGGAGGCCGGAGGAGGCTGTTGGCGTTTGGGGGTCAAGGAACTGGATGATGGATTATGGGATTGTTTTCCTCTTTCCAACAGCCAGACCACAACAGGGATGGCGGCCCTTCTCTGCACTGATATGGGATGTATGAGTGTGTGTTATTACAATGTTTACATAGATATTTCTTGAAGTATATCTGGCAGTGTGTGTATGTCTCCAAATCACTTATCGATGTGGCTTGAGGCCGTCAAACTGCCGATACATGTTAAGACTGACGCATCTACTGAGGTCGGACTCGCTGTGCTGCTGTTGAGTCTCATTGCTGTGGGCAGGCTTACATTTCTGCCAATAAAGACTGTTCAAACCAGAGCCATAACGCACAATGTGACATTAATAAAAGCTAAGTTATTTTAAAACTCTGTTTTTATAGCAAATAAAAAATGACAACGTTACCTGGTTGGTCAATCTTTCTATTCAGTAAGATAGATTTTCTGTTTTTATGTTTACACATATCCGCGATGTGAGAGTTTAACTCTGGATGCCCTACCATCTTTGTTGTGCTTTGAACATCATTTCACTGATCTCGCATCAACAATGTGTGGATAGTTGGGAAGAGGTATGCCTGATCTTCTTCTTCTTCTTTGAACGTATGAATGGATTGAGCTTTGTTAGCTACAAGGTGAACAACAGAGACATCTTTTCTTTCTACCATCTCACATAACCCACAACCACACAAACCCACGTGAAAAGGTTTGGCAGGAAGAACAAAATGGCCTCAGAGGGTCTATCCTCATTTTCAGATGAGCCCACCATATGGACATAAATGAATCTGATCAGAGTTTTCAATAGAGGCAGATCTGTAGAAATGCAATTAGATTATTTTAGATTAACACCAACACAGAGAGACTCATATTTACACTAATGTAAGTAGTGTTTATTTAACAGTCTTGAGCTTAGTTAATTAATTATATGGTAACACTTTCAAGTTAAGAAAAAGCATTGCTTGCAGTTGTTTCACATAAATCTGAGGTACAATCACATTTATAATACAAAGAAATGAACTATTTCTTTGTTTCTCAGCTTGTGTAAACGAGTTAACAGCATCAGAAAGTCCAAACATTAAAATATCTGTCAATATATTTGAGACCGATAGTAGTTTCCAAAATGATGGTTTGATTTTTGGTGATAATAATAAACTTTCTTTATACAGAACTTTTCAAAACAAAGTTACAAAGTTGCTTGACATGGTTGAAACAGGAAAAAAAAAAAACATTTCTGGACTGCAATGAAATAAAATCAGATAATTACAATAATACAAGAATAAAATAGAAATAAAATACCCAAAGTTAATAGTAATATATATAAAAAGATGATGATGCCATGGCCACTGTACAGGTGCAAAAGTATAAGAAATGTTAAAGTATTTTTTGTGGTGTTGTGCTCTTTATGTGGGAACTTTGTGTTCACTACTCTAACAGGTAGGAGAGGGCGTTGCCTCGTAACAGCTGAGACCAATAGCCGTTTTATCAAAATAATGGATACCCTGCGGCCAATCACCAGTCGGTATTCTCTGTAACCATGGTGATTCATGACACTCTTGGCATTCCATAGTCTGAGTCTTTACACGTACATGTTTGTATCTGTAAATTCATGTTTTAGTAGACATATATCTGTGCATGTGCACACATTTTAATGTGTCTTTACACTGCCATCCATGCCTGCCTGAGTGTGTGCATGCATTCTGTGTGTGTGTGTGTGTGTGTGTGTGTTTCAGCAGTCAGGCAGGCAGTGAGACAGGGCAGACAGCTCATATTGCTCTTTTGGATGAGAGCAGAGCGTCTGCCAAAGTGTCGACAGGCTCGCTGGGCGAAATACTGGATATAATCACAGCGTGTGGGTGCGTCGGTTCGGGCCTTGGCGTCATGTGTATGTTGGTCTGTCTGTCTAACTGCATGCAGTCAGGGCAGCGGGCATTAGACAGCAGCTTTAGGGTGACCAAATTTTTTTTTTTCTTCCATTCTTCGACTATTTTCATCCACTGGCCTCCGGGAGGAGATCGGTCCCAGAGTGAAATATGGCATCTGGGTTTTTCTGTGAACATCAAGAGCTTGACCCATATTATGCATTATGTGTGTCTGTGTGTGTTCGTACATTAAACCATTTGACAGCTGTTTGTGGCGTATAGCAATACTTCAACGACAATCTGTGCGTGTGTTCTTGTGGTTGCATATAATGAATGTGTGTGTGTGTGTGTGTGTGTGTGTATGGGACTCGTACGGTGTAGCCCTCCTGACTGGTGCCTGTCTGAGCCTGGCAGTGACGTGGCCGCTAGCGGAGACAGAGATGGATAACCATGCAGCAGTGGACGATCAAGGATACAGCTGGCTCAGCCCGAGCCCTGTGCTCCAGCAGCACAAACACACCGACCCTGAAGGACAAGCACATTTCAGTCCTCTCAGATGCAGATGGACTTTCTGATGGAAAAGTTTCTGTTTTGACAAGAGATGATTATCTAAGAATTCAGCTCAGTTTAGGGTCATTATAAAGGAAGGTGTTGTGACGGACATCCTCGTGAGAAGACTGTCCCCACCATCATTTGCTTAAAACGACCTCCAGTATGTTTACATTTTCCTGACAAATAACCTGTTGCGACAGGAGTAATGTGACGGTGTTATACTGCCACCCGCTCTGCAGAAAGAGGTCGAGATGGGTGAGGTTGGGTGTATAAAGTATGTGATTTGACACAGGAGACTGTGGTTTATGTTCCATATCCTGCCAACGGCAGGCCATGAAGACAATGATTCCCCGACTATAACCAAGTAGTTTGAGTTGCCTACAATTAACCAGACTGTAACCACAGAGGTACCCGATCCAAACATACTCAAATAGGTCATTTTGGAACGAACTGCTTGAGTTGGGAACTGGGTTTTTTTGTCATTCAGGTGTGAGGACTGGAGGATATCCTAAAAACAAAAGAGATATATATGGAAACGTTGTATGTCAGTCAGCGTGAATAGTCTAAGTTTGATTTGTATCCACATATACTGTAGGTTGACACAGTAATCTGTGCTGTCTTTAGCCCGGTCTGCTTAGGTAACTTTAGAGGAGTTAGCTCAGTTAGCCTGAACAAACTGCAGATTCATTTAATTACCTTAACATGCGACTATAGACCCTATAAACACCAGCCTCTACTAGACATTTTAATTACTGTGCAAATTATATAACACAAAGGAAAACTGCATCACTAGGGCAACACATGTATCATAAATATTATGGAGCCCTTCCAGACCAATTTGGCACCAAAGGATCTGGGGGGAAATGAGGGTAGACAAAAAACAATACATTTAAAATACATTACACTAATACACTTTACCTTGTCACTCCAATTTAAAGTGGCTATAATGAATATTTTTATAATAATGTATTAAAAGAGGTCGCTCATAGTGATGAGCCTGCAGAGATTATCACCTGAATCTGCAGCTCCCCTCGCCTTTATGGGGGTTTATAGTGAGTTTCAGCTAATTGTTTAGCTGCCTGGCTGCAACTTTACTGTTTTGGTTCATGCTCACCGCACTCATAGTGTTGTTTTTGGCTGCAGCAGGCAGCTGTTTTCAGGGAAAAAGCTCTAAAAACCCAAATGGCAGACACAGTTAGCAACTAGCTGTTGAACATAGTGGATCATTTAGCAGCTAAAGAGCCAGATGTTTCCCACAGGAGTTGCTAGAGACCATAAACAGAGCTGAAAGAGAGTTAATATTGGACCTACAGTCACCAGGTGGCCAGAAACACGACTCCAAAGGAATGATAATGTTGCTCTGTCACTGCTAACAAATTCGCCATATCTGCTGCCCCCAAGTGGCCAAAGAATCACTTACTTCAGGTTTAAAGAAAACCTTAACTAAGGATTTAAACATAGCCCAAGCTTCAGCATTATTACCTAAACTGCTTATTTGGACATGAAAAGTGAGTTTGCCTGAAATATCAGTTGTAAATTAATTGGATAGAAAACTGACCAGACAGTTGTTGGCTCCCAATCAGATTAATCAGTGTTGAAATGCTGAATTCCACTCAGCCATGTTCATTGATTTCTGTAAAGAGGGCCAAGTTGTTAATTTAGAAAAGCAAATCAGCTTTTTACTTATCTTCATTGCTGCCCAAAGGCTGAGGACCTCCAACATGTCTGCCAGAGAGTTATTACCACACCTGAAAGCCCTTCACTATCTAAAAGATAGTGAGAGCAGTGATGGTTAATTACTTTGCCTGTTGAAACAAAAGAACTAACAGGACGAGTGCAGAGTCATTGAGTTTACACTTGACTTTTTGCCAAATGACCAAATCAGGTCACTATGATGTGTTGAGAAAATGAGTCTAACGTCTGTAGTTTGATGTAACTAAGGATGTGTAATGGATTGTGACTCATTGTAAAGACAAGAAAAATCCAACTTTACACCCTGATATACTGGCCTCTTTAACAGCTTTTTGGTTAAAGAAAATGCCTAAATGCCAGCCACCCCTGGTGAACATGCTTGAACATCTCTGCTTTCAACAGGAACTTGACCTAGAAGCCGATCACTCATTATTCTTTGTGTAAGTAGTGAGAACACTCTGGCTACGTGGTTTTTTTTAAAGTGGAAACTTCATTTTAACGTCATGCTAGGAACAAGAAAGTGTACAAAAGTAATTAACATAAAGATGTTAAAAGTAACTGACAGTTAATATAATAGACATTAATATAAGTCATTACTTTATTCTGAGCTCTCACAACATTTGAGCACAACAGTCGTGAATACCACCTTAGGTTGTTCAGCTAGACCTATCACAGTAACCCCGACCACAAGCTTCAGTTGGGTGATGGCAACGGCATAGTGTTAACCATTTCATAAGATTTACACGCCCTAAAAGTACAGAATGATTGAGCAGGAAAGTTCATTCTTGACCTTTTGAAAAATTAGTTTGACACAAAGTTTTCTTTTCTGCATCGTGCAGTCTTCCTCAGCTGAAGGATTTGCTCAGTCGTCATGGTGATCCCTCAGCTGTCGTCACGTGACGTTAGTATGGAAATTTGGTCACGTGATAACAGGTGGTCGTATGTGGGAGACTGAGCTCGTCTATATTCAAAGGTGGTGTTTTGTGATGGCAAACTCCATCCACTAAGGAAGACCATAAGCATGGATGGATTAGAAAAGTGGCCTACTGGGCACAGGCCCAGGGGCCCGTGGGGGTCAGGGTGGCCCCTACGCCATCTGGAGTCTGTCAAAAGTAGGGATGTTCTGATGATGTTTCTTTTTGCTCCTCATTCTTAACCGAGTTCTTTCATATTGAGCATGTTTGGCCGTTTTCTGGTATTTTCTGGTATATATGGCCATTTACATGTCTGTACCCAGGGGCCCTTTGTGTCCATGTCCGTCCATGACTGCAAGATGCGATGGAAAGCATGGGGGGAAAAAAGCTAGAAAGTGGGCTTTTTTTGGTCAAAGCAGAAAGATACCTATGTGCCTTTATTCAGATGATTTGACACCAAAACTTGACATTTACTTTATCGTTAAAAGCAGCAGAAAAAGCTATCAAAGAATATTGTGGTCATGCTGAAAGTATCTGGACTTTGTATCACACCGACCTCCTTTACTCAGTGAGTGATGGAAACATCCAAATTACATGAACAAGCAATATAAAGGTCCACATATGAAAGGTGTATCCCCAATAGTTGTGTATCATAGCAATAAAGGGGGATTTTAACCCAATTTTTGCAGATGAAACAGTTACCGGTGTTGCCACTGGCAAAGAATGCTTTTAAGAGTTCTTTAAAGGGTAATGGATCAGTAATTTAGGGACATTTGAATATGCAAGAGCTCTGATAAGTGCTTTTTGGATATTACACAGCATTTACCCAAAGGAATAATACAATCATCTATCTGGAGGGTTCCACATTTTGGAGACAATCCTTGTGGGTTTTCAGCTCAATTGGAAAGCTTCAGACTTGAGAAACGGACCAATAGATCACTAAAACATTAAACATACCAATCAGATCGCTAGAGACTTAGGACGCTGAGCCATGGGATTTCTGGGCATTTTTTGGGCCAATCCGGTCAGATTATCTCCCTGCGGGTTTGGTGAACTCTGCTCCTCAAGGTGCTTTAATTCCTTTTGCTGTAACAAAACTCAGTAATGCTTGTGTTTCTTTTCAGTCAACTTTCACTCCAGGAACCAATCCAACCATAAAAATAATGTGACTCTCTGAGGATTTCATATTGAACTGTCACGCAAGATCAACTTCCCAAATAACAGTCAATCCCCTCTTCGCTTGCCAATAAACAAATGCAGAAAATGATAAATCTGATATGGCCTGAAGGCTGGTTTCCAACATTTTTGGCTGCAGTTCAAATGAGACTATTCAGGGAAGTGGTTGGAATGAAAATTAGGGAAAATTATATCAGATAACAAGAGTCAATGAGACAGTAAAGTTGTTGTTGTGAAGTATCAGCGGCTCTCGTTCTTCTCAGTTGTTCTCCACGTTTACACTGTTTTATCAAACTGTCAATATGAATCAATTGCCAAAATGGAAATTGATTTTCCCACATCTCTTACAGGGTGTCCACATTTCTTTGTACCAGCACTTAATAGGTAATAGGGGTCAAGGGTGCAGGGAGTTATCGATTTCCGTACCATCGCTGCAAACAGGAGCCCCCCCCCCCGGCTGCACTACACATTTCCACACGCACACATTTTATTGTTTTGTCAATAGCATCAAGCCTCACTTACATTTTCTTCTCTATGATATATCTCCACAAACTCACACACACATACATGCAGAGAATATGGCTGTATGTGTTCCCTGTGCTGTTTGTCCCCTTTTCCTCTCCTCTCCTGTCCAGCTCTGCCCAGGTGTGCTACATTCGATTGCTCAGTGAGGTGTACCTGGCGTAAAAGCTCCTGTGCCAGCACCATAAGGGAGAAGCTTCTGACGTAGGGGGCTGCTGGTCTTGCTGCCTCCCAGTCTGGGATTTTGTGTTGCTGTTTTGTTTTGACTTTGCATCTTTTGGTAGCCTTGATTTAGTGGTTGCTTGTCTTCATGTAAATAAATCCTATGGATTTGGTTGTTTTAAAGGTGTTTCTCTTTTTGCGGCGAGGTTTGTGCGGCGGTGTGGGGGTGTCACTACTTGGCCATGCTGATTATAGCAATCCGTAATTGAAGAGTGATACAATGCCAAGGCTACACGCCGTTTAATGTCTTTGTGCTCCCACGTGGCAGGGTTGAACAGCTGATGAACAGTCATCAAGGCGGCCATCAATCGTGATTGTCCACCGCATCGTGACGTCGGTTGCGTTTCTCCAAAAGTTAATTCTGTTTTAACTTTTCGCCGCAGGGCCGCTGCAGTTTTTTTTCCGCACCCCCTGCGGTACCCTGCCACCACAGCCTAAACGCAGTACCCACATTCAAATGAATGGCAGGACCGCCGTTTTCACCGCAGCGCCTGATTTGGTTTGAATACGGCCTATGGGTGGGGCATAACAGGAGCCCCCTGTCTCTGCCTGCACTAGACATTTCCACACACGCTCACACACACATTATACTGTTTTGTCAATAGCATGAAGCCTCACTTGTTTCTGTCACTGTCATATATCTCCACAAACTCACACACACACACACACACACATGCAGATCCAGAAACAGCTGCCTCAGCGTATGCTATGGAAGGCCAGACGGCTTACTAAGCTATAATCCATTCTGCTGCTGAGGTGTTTGTTGGGTGTGTGTTATAGCTGGGTAGTGGTGCTCCGGGGGGAATCTTGGACTGTCACATTTGTGTGTTTGGTTGTGTGTGTGTGTGTGTGTTTGGGAGCGTTTACACACTGGAGTAACTGTCAGAAGTGTGAACGTGTGTGTGCTGGCTTGTTAAAGTGAAATGCGGCTATGAGCCTGTTTGTGCACATGTTTGTGTGTGAATGTGTAGTGAGAGGGCTTTCCTGCTTCCTGTTGGGGTGTCTTGCAGGTGTTTTGTGTCACACATGACTGTGCAGCAGTTTTGTTAACTTAGTTGTCGTCGCTGCCAGACTGTTGAAGCTCATATGCAAACAGCAGGCTGAGGCTGAGCAGATTAACTAACGCTCATGAGCAAATCCAGATTTTTGTGTGTGTCTACCTTTGTTTACACTTTGCCCTGAACCTGTTGAAACTCTCACAGCAGCATTAAGAGTGGGCTGGACTGAGCGGCAGTGTGTTCCATTCCAATAATTTAGCCTGATTGTGATAAAAGCATGCATTAGTCTTTTTGTGTCCTCTGGAGAGAGAAATGGCCTGAATCTATCAACGTTTGCAAGGGGAAAGCAAGTGGCTACACCCCTAATGTGCAGCTGAGATTTAAGGTCAGCAGAGGCACGGCCAGAGGGGTGGCAAAGGTCCCCCCTGGATTCTGATTGGCCACTCCTGGTGCCCCCCTCCTACCAGGGTGAGAAGGTGATAGGTAGTTGGCTTGTTAGTATCTGAACCTCTGTATGAAGTGACTGTTAACATGCATGGTGAAAAGTCAATCAATCAAACAACCGTGACTCTCTCAGTCTACGTGTCTTGCTTCTATGTGGGAGGCATGGGGGGGCTCTTTACACAAGTTACAAAAAGCAGGTATTTCTTAAAATTATTTCATGTTAGAATATTTAAAGTCATTTAAAGGCATTCATTTATTACACTGAATAAATACTGAAACTATTAATAATGTACACATTATTTTCACCAAAAAGCCAGGACTTTGAATTTGAGCCTTAACTGTATATAAAGATGGACGGCAAGACAGCTCCCCAAAAGTGAAGCCAAAACCTCTCGATCGCCCCCTGGTGGCTGGCTGCAGTATAGGTCACAAACCCCGCCCCCTCCATGTTAGCGGATGGGACATGAACCAAACTGAAAAATCAAAGTACACGTGAATTAAAATCTGTCATATTAGGTAGTTCTTATCATGCTGATGTTTGTTCAAGTGTTCATGTTTAATTAGTTATTTTCTTATTTCCACTTCTTCCACATGGTCTGGGTTTTGAACCCGCGACCCTCCAGGCAAAGACCTGATTGCAATCACCAAAAGTGACTGTAGCTTGAAATGTAATTAAAGCCTTTTCTTGATAAACTGTCAGATCACCAGTTGGTTTTCACACTGATCTGCCCTGGAGGGAACAGCTGATTATTGGCTACAGAATCTCAAGCTGCACATTTACAACTAAACTGAACTTACTGTGATCATTAGTATTAACTGTGATTATTTATCTCAGTGAATAAGCCAACATTAGTTTATCATACTAATATTAACACATCTTGACTGTTTTCAACCACAGCAGCTGTGAGTCAAGTGAAATTACATTTAATATTCCAGTGAGGCAGAATTCTGCCATTACAAATTATGCAAACTAAATGTACACTTTGCATTTTCACAAATCAATTGTGCAGCTCTGTGACGAATGGAATGTATAATGTTGATATTCATAAATTCGGACTGTAGGCTGCCAGAGCCCAGAGCCAGACAGCTGGCAAGATATTGGCAAGATATCTCAGCTGTTATTGGCAGCCTGGCAGAGCCGAGGAGATGGCAAGTGTCATAACCAAAAGGGTAATTGTAATATCTGAGACTGTGGGTGCTTTGTGAGTATTTATATGCTAATGAGAATCCGTTTGGAGACAATCATGTCAGGGTATAATGTGGAAGTTTTTGTTAGTCCTGATGTTTGCAGCGGCAAATTTAGCATCTATAAAGTTAGATGAATATGGATTAATCTTTTGGTTAAAGTTTGGCATATGCTCCAGTAATCTGATGCCAGAACCGACTTATGAATGGCTGCTTTGGAAAAGCTGTAATATCAAAACCCTTACACCGCTTCTTTTAACTTAGAGACTCTTCCCAGTAATTATCCTCTGACTGCTTGTAACTCCTTAATTGAGCCCTTAACTTTTTTTCATTGCTCGTTATACTGTTCTATTAATGCCTCTGTCTGTTTCTGTTTGGTTTCTCAGTGTAACTGTTGACAGTGTGTTGCTGTAAAAGCACAAAAGCTAACCCGTACTGTTAAGATTAAATCAATATTGGTGAGGGTTACAACATGCCTTCAGCAAATTTGAACTTTGATCCGTTCTTTTAATGCTTCTCTAAAAGGAATGCATTTTGGCCAGACTTTTGTCACTAGCTACACTGTGGTGCTACTAATGTCTTGTTTGCCCGAGTGTGACTCTCCCACAAAGTCCCTGGAACCCTGAAAGTCCACCCCATGTTTTTATCAATACATTGATCCCTTAACCTGAGACCTGGCACGAACATTCAGCTAACAAATTGTACAATTTATATTATACTATTTTGTAGACACTCACAAAGTCAACGTTGGGTTAACAAAGCAGTGACCAAAGCAGGATCAAATCTACAGAAAACAGGCCTAACACCAGGTGATGGTTGATGCTTGATGAATCACTGACTTGCCTATGATTTAGTTTGAGGATCCAGCAGCACTTACAGGCTGCCATGGTTATACAGTATAATTTCTGCAGCATGTTGTGGGCATAACATAAAGGCGTCCGGGCGGCGATCTGAACGACCTCCACTGGCTTCTTTGAACACATTCTGTAGGAGCAGAGTTTTTCCTCAACCTGTGTTTGAGAGTATAGGACCACTTTATCACCGTGGAGAGGTTTACGTGCCTTTTTGACCCTGAGAGCTGCGTGGCCTTGAGCATTAGCTGCTGATAGATTCTCCCGGGACAAATTGATCCAGTAGAGAGGCAGGCAAAGAGCAATTCATAGAGTCTTTATGGAAAGAGAGTCCCCTCAACTTGAACAGCTAGCTGGCTGGTGAGGAGAGGCCTTGTGTGAGTCCTTGGCAGAGAGTTGGCAGTGCTTTGATGTAAACAAATGTCAAATGAAGTGCAGCAGCATTATTCAAGGACAGACAATTACAGCTGATGTTTTTATTCGACAACTAGTAAAGATATTCACAGTGTGAACATTTTTGTTTGGTTGAACACTTTGCTACACAATAGCGAAGAGGCTAACGGCTAGAAATCACCAAACCACAACAAAAAGGCACGTAGGACAAGCAAACTAGGACAAAGCATTATGACTAGGTAATAACTATACAACCTTAATCTACAGCTAGCGCAAAATAACAAGTGGTAAAACCGTCAACTACAACATATGGTAATATAACAGTACCCTATTATTGGGCAGATAAAATTGTAACGTTACAACTAACCCATAATGATAGCCTACACTGAAAACAAAAAACAGGTATAATTTGCTCCTCCTCATCCTCCAAGTTATCCCACCTTGCAAAACGATGCGCCGTGCCAACCGCTGTTTTACGGAGGACTTTACACCTACTAAGGGCTAGGTGTAAGATTTAAGTCCTAACTAATGCCTGTTATGTTGGAACGATGTCAGCTGGTGCAACCCTTAAAATGTTAGAAGTGCGTAAACTCCGACCCTTGTTAGAAACTACACTCAAACTAGGCTCCGTTTGAACTGCGTAAAATGCGTAGCTGTTGCAACCCAGTGCAGGTCTGTAAAAAACATGGTTTTCCTAGAACTTGACTGGTCTGCACAGAGCCCTGACCTCAACCTCATCCAACAAATGAATGGTTGGTAGCAACCAATTCTGGTCCCAAAATTTGTTGAACCCCATCCAACAAATTCAGAATGGACTGGAACGCCGACTGCGAGCCGGGCCTTATCGCCCAACTTCAGTGGCCGTCTTCACTAACGCTCTTGTGGCTGAATGGGAGCAAATCCCTGCAGCCAGATTTCCAGAAGATTGGAGGCTGTTTATAGCAGCAGATTAATGCCCATGCTTTTGGAATGAGATGTTCAATCACATATGGGTGCAATGTTAGGGTGTCCACATACTTTGCTCAGCTGTCTGCTGGTTGTCTGTCTGTTGTTTTATGCTTGCTTCTGTTGCTTTCTTGCTTGTTGTACTGCAGAGCTGCGCTCTGGCATTTAAATCCAGTTAATGAGATTTAACTCTGATTCAAATGTTATGTTATGATGGAGAATGAATGGTAAATATGGTGCTGCAGTCACGGGTTAGGCAATGAATGCAGTTAATTATGTCCTTAGCAAGAGCAATAATAGAAATGTGTGTGTTTGTGTGAATGTGTGTTTGCAGTACAGCTCCTGAGCTGTGCGTAGCAGCCCTGTGGGGGCCGGCAGTCAGGCCCCTGATCGCCGCAGCTCCTCATTCCAGCCAAAACACAAGAAGCACTGAAGTCACGAGTGAACACATCACGCACGCAGGATTCACTGCAGGCGCGGATCTCGACTCTCGCAGAGATACACAACCCGCAGCCGAATGCAGAAACTTCTCAGTCTCACACACACACACACACACACACACACACGCTTGCACAAATACCAGCCTGGGAGCAAGGATGCACTTTCTCACCAACACGCACACACTTACAGTGTCTCATCATGCCAGCAAGTCAGAGGGAAACCTCACAGTAAAAGCGCGACGGATAGCAGTTGACAGCCAGCAGGAGACGAGTAACTGTTGGCTGTTTTTGTTTTGGGTTGTTGTTTTTTTTAATGGCGCACTGCAGAGCGGCAGGGAATGTAGAACCAGCATGTGTGTAAGGCTGGCAAATTGCAAAGGAAGGTCATAGATTCACAGTTGATTTCCACTACTGACATTACTTTAAAGGACACATTAAATGCATTCCAGGAGCGGTTAAGTGTTTTTTTTTTTTCTTTGCTAGTCACTTTTCCTCAACCTGCCTCACCCTTTTCTGCTTGTTGTTTCCTGCATTTTAATTCTGTGTGTGAATCTGAAATGGTGATTTTTCATTAAGTTTCTTCTTCATTTCTTCTCGTGCCACTCCATGCTGTGAGCAACCTATGACGCCAACTGTGTTTCCATCAGAAGTGGTGGAAAATGTTTGGAATCATTTTGTTTATTGCAGTTCGAACATTTGCAGATATTGGCTATGTAGATTGTATATTTTTTTTAAGTTAAGCTGTTGCATTGGTGTTCAAATGCATATCATCAGAAAACGATTGCATCATAATTCTTGATACTGTGGTGCTACAACACTGCTTCTGACTGTCTTCACTTCAGTCTTAGATTTTAAGTAACTTTTGTGTGCTGCTGTTTCAAACTCTTCTGTTCAGTGCAAAACCAGGTCCATAAACGCACTGTTTCTAAGGTTAAAGAGCAAGTCAACACCATGTTTTAGCTTGAATATGCTCTTTCAAATTGCTTTAGAAACCAGAGAGCACTTTTCTATGACATCTGGATGACCACCAGACGGTCTGGTTTTATTGAATTTAAACCATTTAAAGTTGATTGCTCTTTTAATATGTCTTGATAGCAGGAGGGTGTTGCCCAGATTGGAGTGGGGGCACTGATTTTCACATTTATTTATTTATTATGTCTAGAAGACAGAATTTTTTCTTTTTTTCTGTTGTCCAAAAAAGGCAAAGACCTGGCGTTGCAATGAGTATTGTAGACTGGGACCAGAATCAGTTGATGGTAAAGGGAGTACATTTACTAAATCATCATTTTAGTGTTACGTATTTAGTGATATACCTCAGCACCACCTATATGCAACAGAGTTGTCCTATTACAATTGTTTTTCTGGCTTCTGCCGTCCTTCATTAAGCACTTAACCAAGAAGTAACATCACAGCTGAGCTGACAACGGGACTTTTAGTCACCAGTGAGTAGAACAAAAAACCCACTGATTTCGTGATCTGACTCAGTTCAGCTTGAGGATTTGGTGTTAAAGATTTGTTCATTTGTGTACTGAACATGCAGTTATAAATGCCATTGTGATGATGTTAGGAGTTTGAGGTTTGCCCAAACTGTAAAATTTGCCAGTTGCCTTCACCTTGCCATCTAATCCATCAAAAATCTAGACATACATCAATTTTCATGGGACAAGCTAGAAGTGAGTTAATAATGCAGTTAATACTGCAGCTGCTTCACAATAAAAGCCTTCCAATGGTTCACTAGTGGAAGGCTGCGACTGGGAAGTGTTGATTTACAGACAATAAGAGTAGATTAGTACTGCGTTATGGCAATAGCTTTTTTTTAGTTTTGTTCTGGAATGATTTAAAGATAAATGTTTCCTTTTACTTTACTAACTTAAGCAAACATACCTCATCTGTTTTGGAGGAAAGCTACTCCACATCTGTCAGATATTCTAGTCATGCTTCCTCAAAGATCACAGAGTTCTGACATAAGAAGTTTGTTGTTTCTTGTGGCAGCTGGGACAATGTCTCTCCCTAAAAAGACTGTTTATTGCAACAAGAGAATACCCATTTTTCTCACTGACAAAAATAAAACCACCAAACTAACTTCACCGGAGCAGGCAAAGAATAGATAAGACTTGATTACTATCTCAAAAGAATCATCATCAATGTTAAACATTTCAAAACCCCAATTTCATCTTTAACAGCCTGTGACAATCAATAAAGGGTGTTTTTATATGGAAATGGAATCCCTGTCATGTTTAATTCAGCGTTATGTGTGATCTCTCAGCTTCCCTGTGGAGAAGTAAAGCCTTCTCACTCAGCTTTGAAGACGTCATCTGTCAGGACTCATGGAAGTCATTGTATTAGCCCAGAATCGTAAAACCCTTTATGTTGGGACTTTCAGCATTTTGGCAGGTACATCTATCATGCTTTCATCGGCCTAAGGGATGTTGCCGTATTGATTAGCTGACCTACCTTTTTTTGAGCCAACAGGAAAACCCTGAAAACTTTCCAACAGCCGCTGACACGCTGGAGATGGAAATCAACCGAGGGCGGGAATAAGATTTATGACGGATAATAAAGCACAGCAGCTGAACTTTTCTCAAATTGTTTAATCTGTCTGTGAAGCACTTTGGTGAATTTTTTCCACCAAAGGTTTTGATGTTATTTGGTTTCTAGAGCACCACACCAACCTTGGCTGGCAGTATTGCTGGCCCCACCCCCTCCTGTGACATATCATATCTAAAGACCACATCTAGCACTTTACAAATCCCATGTATGTAAGTCCACACAATAATAAACATGTGGGTAAAAACCACCAATATGTCGAGGGGAGTTTCCTCAAGATAGTCCATTATTTTCTGTAGTTCCTCAACCTCAAAGGACATTATTGCACCTGTGGCCATTTAGTGAAGGAACAAAAGGTGACTGCATTATCGGAATAATCAGATTAAGTTTAAAAATGTGTATACGGTCAGTTTAAACCATGGTAGGGTGAGAGACTGTGGTCCTAGTCTCTACTGTGGCCCTATAGTCTCTGGAACAATCTGCCTGAGGATCTGAGGGACTCCACCTCTGGACGTTTTTAAAAGAAACCTTAAGCCTGGCTTTTACTCGTCATTTGTTGCCTTAGCACATACTACTACTATCCCTTGTGTTTTGCTTATTTTATTGACCTTTATCCATTTTTAAACACTATTATTATTGTTTTATTGTTGTAATTTTTTGTCTTGCAAAATTCTCTTTTTTCGTGTCTGTGCTGTGTTATCCTTGCTCTGTGAAGCACATTGGGCTGCACGTTTGTATGAAAGGTGCTATATGAATAAAGTTGAGTTTCTCCAGTTAACTTGTAACATGGTGTGGATATATCAGTGTTGTTGCTATGGTTACCTACAGTTTAATGATTCAGAATGATTTTTAAAATGTCTGGGGTGTCCTGATACACGATTTTTGTGGACACCCGGCAGCTGAACACAAGTATGTCTCTGCGGCCATGGTGTAAACAGAGAGTACAAAGATAGTCATGCTCCTTGTCTTTCATTATTTACAGGTGCTCTCCAGTAAGTAGGGTCAACAGAATTACTGTGCAGTAAAAAAAATGGCCAGGGAGTAAAATATTTACACTGCTGCAGGAGATATCCACTGAAAAAAAGGCAGGGATGATGGGAACTGGTAGCCGCATGTATTTTTACAGAAATACAAGTGGAAAAAAATGAAAATAATAAAGGTCAAGTTCAACAGTTGTGGAAGCCTCCATGAATCATTGTGGTTCTGCCTAATTAACTTGCTTTTGTAATGGAGGTTGACCGCACACTGTTGGCAGGAATGATGGTATATTTCATTTTGGCACAAGTTGGTGTATAAGCATTTTCCATTACAATATGTACAATGAGATCATCCATTGTGTAGCGCTGGGAGTGCTCTGCTGTACAAGACTCGGATAAACATTAAGAAGCAAACAGTATTTAATGAAAAGCAGAAGAAGAAAGCAGGAGCGTGGATATGCTGCTCGGACTTCCTTCCTGTCTCCAGTGCTGTTTCTGTACTTGTTTGCTGCCTAATGTGCAATGAGACACACTGTTCCTCCACCAATCACAAGGCAACATGCTCACAATACCATAAGAGATACTTCAACATTGTGGATGTAATGTTCTGGGGTAAAACTAGTTTGTAAATTGCTTCTATTTCGTGAAATAGTCAATGTTTTTTTGCCAGACAAGGAATGAAAACACCCCTCCTTCCACACACACACACACATCACCTCCCATCATGGCCGACAGCTGTGTGAGCCCTTTAATATCTGCCTGAATAATGCAACCGAGTTTCACAAACCAGGAGTCATTCCTCGGCTCATTCCAGGCCTCGCCGCCTGCTGCGATATCAGGGATATTTATTTTTCTCCCCCTCTCCTCTTTGCTCTCCATTTCCTGTATCTCACCCCTCTCCCCCTGCTGCTCCACTCATTATACAGTGCACTTATTGTAGTTTATTTCTCCACTGTCTCTCTTTCTTTCTGGCTCTTGTGCTCACTCCTTCTCTCTACAAAAAGGCTTGAATAAAAATGTAGCACATGCTCACCATCACTCTGATTTCCTCTCTCAATCACCCTCTCTCTCTCAGGCTCAAGAAATATTAACCAGTTTATGTTACATTTCCACCAAAGCTAAAGTACAATTTTTCCTCATCTGTTGAGGTTAGCTTTCTTCATTCCCGAAATGAGCAGTTTTCATCATCTTAATCCCCCCGCCCCATCTGTTCCCTCACTCCTCGCAGACTGAAGAAAAACAGGGACGGAGGGATGTGGAAATGAAATTAGAGAGAGGGAACAAGAGGAGAGAGGTTGGAGAGTCGGAGAGAGGAGAAAGATGAGAGAGAGGGAGGGAGGGAGGCAGAGCGAGCATTACGTCAGAAAGCCTTCTGGTTCAAAGCAATGACAGTAAGTGATGTTTGGGGAAAAAAGCAGCCAATCTGGGAGGAGGGTGACAGTTATAAATTGTGTGTGTGTGTGTGTGTATTTGTGGGCATATGAGTTTGCAAACTGCCGTGTGTTTGAGTGTCCATACCCTCCATGCTTGTGTGTTTCTCACTGGTGGGTGTACTGTATATTTTGGACTATACTGCACCTGCTACAGAAACTAAGCAATTTTTTTTGTACATTCAAAATCAAACGCATCCAGTAAGATACATTTTTCTTGATTCTAGTGCAGGAATCTGCCATATTCTGTCTTTCATCAAAATACTGTACAGCAAAAATTGACTTAAATGTTCCACAATTGAATACATGAAACAAACAGAAATGTCATATTTCCGTTTCATATAACGTTTTCCACATTGTTTTCATTCACTTGAGTTTTCTCTGACACTCTTTTAATTACGTCGTCTCGTTGCGCCGTCTTCTTCTGCAATGTTTTAATGGCAACAGGAGAATTTGCGCCACCAGCTGTTTATCTCGATGAACCAACTCCTAATGTTCCCACAACAGTAGTGGATGGAAACGTGCATTAATCTGCATGTCCTTTGCCGATTTTCTGGAAATTAATTTAAAATTTGCACTAAAATCGGATGGAAACCTGGCTAGAGTCAGTGTGTGCAGACTGACGTGGCCTCTTTCTCTTGCACCTGTTACTAAAACAGTCTTGATTCAAGAAATGAAACCTCAGTGATTCAAGATAAAGGTTCTTGAATGTAGATCATTTGTCTTTTAATTCAGTTCATTTTAGGACAACATCATCATTTTGTGTTTTGTTTTTTTTACACCTGATGGACATTAGCAATCCAATGCCACATGCGTGCAGTCATGTACAAGTGTCATTTTTTTATATTAGTGCAGTGATATGCCTAACATCCACCAAGATCTAAATATAATAGAAGGTTGTCCAGTTTTTTCGCAGTGTTCCTTTAACCAACTCAACAAAATTATTAGCAGTGTTGTTTTTTGTCTTCTGTCTATCAGTTCTGGCTGAAGAATATATTGAATATATTACTAAGACACATCAGGACCAGTCGCCTTGAAACGAGTTTAATGATCTAATGCGCTTGGCATTGATTGGTTATCTTGGATGAGAAGAATAAGATTTAAATCTTCCTAAAATGAGATACTGTTAGTTGGAATTGCCCGTTTTGCAGTGTGATACAAATTTTTAGAAAAGTCTTGGAGATTTTGCAGTGTAGTGTGCATATGTGTGTTTTTGTGCCAGTGCTATTTAGTAAGGAAAATGTGTGTATTTCGGCGCCTTGGCACTCATTTGTGCAAGCCTGAGGGGAGAAGTGGGGAGGAAGGGAGGGTTAATTAAAGAGAGTGAGCGGAATGAGGGAGTGTGTAACGGAGGGTAGTGAAGGCGAGAGGAAGGAAAGATGGAGTGTGTGTGTGTGTAGGTTGTGTTTATGAAGCGTGTGTGTGTGCGTGAGACATTTGGCGAGCTCAGTGACTTGAGGATGATACATTGACTTGCGCTGTTTACATCCCCTTACGTTCCAGTACGTCCAGTCAAGGCCTCAACTGGCTCACTTCCTGGCCCATATTTCATTCACACACTGAGACACACACCATCCTAAAACACAAGCACATACCTAATTCCTTGTATCCTATTCCTTGTAACTTACCAGTTAAATGACAAGAGCATAGATACTAAAATGATCTGCCTGTCTCTGGTGGATGATTCGCTGCAGAGCCCGACGCTCAGCTCACATGGTTTTGAGTTTCACTGCCACTTCCATTATCCAGTGACAGATGATTGACCTTTAAGTGAAAAATGGTTATTGCTCATTTTCATCAGACGGCCTGTAGTTTCACAATAAAAAAAAAAAAAATGTTGCGTCAATGGTCCTTTCCCATGGCAGACATTTTGACATGAAGCACAGCTGGAGCTAATAAAATAAAAAATGGCTCAGTTCCATTTTGGTTTTCCAGCAAGTCATGACAGCGAGCAATCGTGCACAAAAGGAGGGCTCTTGAACTGGACAATCTAATTTTACCTGCTTTTCCTTCTATGACATGTCAGAATGTCTACTAGGGTCTCTACAGTCAGAAATCTCTACATGCTACATCATGTGTGATGAACCACGGGGTTCGTGGTTAAAATTGTGATTTCTTGGGGGCGCTCCAGTGGCTCGACCGATGGGTCCTTGCCGCAACGGCCGGAGTTCGATTCCTGCCTGGGACCCTTTGCTGCATGTCAAATATAATATTACGTCAGTTAGCAAAAGGAGATCACATAGAATAACCTAAATGTGTGTGATCTGGTTAAAGAGATAGTTCAGAGATACAGTAGTTTTGGAGGATTTTTTCTGTTTCCCACTTTCCCAGAAACTAACAAATGCCTCAGGACAGACCTTTCTCTGTGTATTTGGTGTAGTCTGAAGTTATGTCAGCCGCAGTATCAGGCTCAATTGTTGAGTGTCTATGGGATCAAATAACATCATGATCACGATCATGAATCTGAGCAGCGGTGAGGATTCTCTGCGAAGTAATCCCTCGTTAACAAACACATGAATATTAGATGGAGCAGAGTGAACGATATCTAAAGCTTCAACACATAACGGGATGGTCGGGGTGGTGAAGGAGCTAAATTGTGTTGTCATGAAAGTATCAGCGCAGTAATAGTGAGAAGCGTCGGATCATAAACGCTGCCGTGTACACCTGTATGAATATGATGAGACGTTGCTAGTCGGCTGGTTGCCGAGCAGCAGATGAATAAGACCCCGATGGTGAAGCCACATATGATTTCTTAAAAGATACCTTTGATCTCACTCTCTCGCACACACAAAAGTGCGCGCACACACCAGCACACACAGAGAAAAATCATTATTTGCGGAGTGTCTGTACAGTTAAGGGACCTCAAGCCCCCCCCCCCCGCTTGTTATGAAGCCGAGAGTGGTTTGCTGCAAGCGTTCAGAGCAGGACACACAGCAGGTTGCTGCCTGTAATGATGGTTCGCAGGGTGGATGCTGTGCACACTGATGGCTTTCTACATGTGCCTGTGTGATGTGTAGGTGTGGTGTGTGTGTCCACATTCACACTCTGTTTCATGCACTATGTTCATTTATCCATGTCTTTGATATGCTATGTATGCATGCAGTGTATTTTTTGTGGTGTGTGTGTGTAGTGTAGCCGCAGATTTATCGGCATGCCTCCATGCTCTCCAATGATGTGGGACTGAGCCATGAATCATCTCAGCCTGTAATGAATTCTGATGGCCCACAGGAGAGGAAGAGGAGGAATAGGGAGGAAGAGGGGTTAGGAAGATGGAGGAGGAGGAGGAGGAGGGCAGGCGTGGTAAAGGAGGGAGGAGAAGAGAGGAGGCACGAGTAGAGGAGAGGAGATGGTTAGAAAATCGACGTTGGAGAGAAAAAGAAAGGAAAAGACGAGAAGGAAAAAATAGAGACGGAGAGCGATGTGTGGAGCTGTGGGCTCATTGATTGATCACGATCACGTGGTTCTTTAAAAGAAAATAGCCCCGTTTAACACTCTCCCTCCAGTTTACCCGAGAAGCTGTCATCATGTGACTTATTTCCCCTTAATCGAAACACCAGAGATGGTAAAGGAAGTGTGGCATTTGAATCAACGGAGAAGCTGCATCTGCATTTTTGCTAGGTTTCAAAAGGCATTTAAAACATGAATGAACGTTCTTATTCAGAAAGCTCTCATTGTGATGCTGGGCCAAGAGTAAACATTATAGGACTGTAGTGTTTTTGATGTAGAGTTTCATATTTTCTCAAGCATTTTTGCCACCCTCCACATAGCTATTGGTTTCTATTCATTACTATATCAAAATGAAATGGCAGACTCTAACTTGCTACAGATGTGAAATGTGTACAGCATTCATGATTTGTAATAAAAGGGCCGATATGTTCCTTTAAAAAATAAAACCTTTTTCACGGTTGTGTCTAGATGGTAACATCTGTGATTTGGATCGATGGGTCAAGCGCAGGACTTTCACCTAGGAGGGCGCTATTCATGTCCTGTATGAGACCAAAAGTCATCATTTAATTATTATTTTAATCCAAACCATGATCTTTTCCTAAACCAAACCTAACACGTGGTTATCATTGTGAAACGGTTGCAGTTTGGTTAGGCTTAGGCACCAAAACTACTTGGTTAGTCTCTCTGGCAGCCCTCAGGGTTAACTTCTCCAATGTGCCAAGCGCTACTGTGCAAATTTATATGTGCAATGACTTCGTTGAATTAAAAAATTCAATGCTGCTCCTGCCTGACTTTTCCTAAACGTGTCTGTATTTTCATTTTAAATGGTTTTTATATAAATTACACAAAAGGCAAAGAAAATCTGATCATTTTGATAATTAAATATTGAGTCAAAAAAAATGACCTGAAACAAGACACAAGACATGTTTACTTCATTACATTTTAATAAAACCAAGGTCTGTACCAGGGAACACAATCCAGGCAGCAATTATGTTTTCCCTCAAAAGATAAATGGCAAAACAAATTACTATTTTAGTAATACAGTATATCGCCCATTAAAGTTCTAGGAGATGTGTCATGATGAGGAAAACATAATCGTGATAAAACATCTGTGAAATCCCTCATAGCTACAGGTTTGCAAAGGTCAACCAAGAAATGTAAACAGAATGAAACGCTGTAATTTCATAATGAATGAGAGAGCTCCACTTTCTCTATAGCGTGAACTTTCCTTTAAAAGGCATTATGACCTGCCTGAGAAAAGTGGGCTGAACACAGTGAAGCTAACTCACACCGTTGCAGCTCTCAGTGGGAGGAGGAAGACAGGCTGTAGTGCCAGCAGGAGAGCGGCAACTTCCATAAAAAAACATTAAAAAAGAACAACCTACAGTAACATGAAACTCCTGGGTGCCATAAGTAGATGTAATTAATACGCAGGGGAGCGTCCATGCTCGCTCTGCCCTCGGAGCAGGAGCTCAAAGCTCCTGAGGATGTATACCGTACTCTTGTACTGTACGCTTTGTGGGTAAGCTGACCTAAATTGATGTTGATTGATTGTAGTGTAGACTCCCGACCGCTCCCTCCTCCCCCCACTTCATCTACCCCCCGTCTAGAGAAATATCTCTGCCACTGCATTTCTACATGTCTTCATCCCACTTTTTCTATCCACTTTTGCGGTCTCTCTATCCATCTGGTACCTATTTCTCCCTCTCTTTCTTTTTCTTCTACATCTGTAAACCTTGTCTTTGCTTGAGAGACTGTTGATGCTGGCCCTCATTTCCTTTTACCCACATGCACACACTCACAGAAGCATGCACACACAAAACATCACATGCAAAAAATGAAAAGAAGCAACCATGCATACAAGCACACGTGCACCTGTAAAGCTTTGTTTCCGCACGGCTGTTATGTTGTTTAGACAGTGAATTTAAACGTCTGCGGTTTGACAGCTTCTACAAAGGATTTTGGTATTTGCTTTCACAGTTGCAGATGTTTCAAATGTTGCAGGTCTGGTGCATCCCCCTGCGTCTCAGGCAGCAGAATACTGATTGATGATCAATCACGCATTAGCAGCCTTCACACAAGCACAGAAAAAAATCCATCTCACCAGCACCACAACGTGCTAAACTCACAATATGCTCCAGCATCCGTTTTTTGTGTTTCTTGTTCTGATCCCTCCGGAGGGTGTTTGTGTAGGATGCATTTTATTTTTCCAACAAAAGCTTAATTTGCATGCAGGTTTTTGACACATTTGCTGCCACCAGCTGTTCATTTCAAATTTTGCATGGTGGTTTTGAGTAAGGCCCATTAAACATCCAGTAGACCAGCCCAAATTCTAACCTTTATACCAATTTTGAAACTTTTATCAAACTTAATTTTTGATAGTATTTATTTATTTATTCATTTCAGTATTCCAGCAATGAGGTTCAGTCACACCTGCATTTTAAACAGCAAATTTCAGAGCAAAATCAATGATTTTTTCAGCTTTAGTAGGCTTTGACAAGGTAATTTGCGCCGTAGAACATCAGCAAACCCTCTTGACAGTGTCAGACCGTCCAAAACAGAAGTAGCTAGCATAGCCTATTAATTGTGTTCCACCATCCACCTTTATATAACCCTGCTCTGCTGGAATATAAACTATTTCAGAGAGACATAGTTTGCAGACAGTTATTAGACCAGAGTTGACTGTACAAAAACATCTTTTGAATAAACTGTGTTATCGTCCTGTTAGTGATCAAGCTAACTAGCTTGATGTCACGTAACAAACTAGTTGCTGGGAGAGCTTGTGACTGAATAGCGCTAGCATGTTCCTGGCTGGCTAGTGTGTTAGTGGTTAGCTTGCCAACTAGCCCTGTGAGGATCACTATGTCAAACTTCTAGTATCACCTGTTTTTTGAAGATGCTTGGATGAACTTGAAGTTGTACCACTTTTTCATTGGACCGGACAGTGCATTTGCCAATAGTTGTTTGTGACAGACAGACTGTGCCAGTAATAATGAAAACAGTCTGTCTCCTTGTCCCTCCTCTCCTGCCAGATTTGTGTTGTCCCACTGCTATTTTTCATTAGTCCACCAGATGCCCTCAGACTCTCCCCTGCCATTCAAGATCCTGCCACTCCCATCTGCCCTGCAATCACCTCATTCCCCTCACCTGAGCTTCCCTGCCCATCTCCCCACCTGCACCTCATTCCCTCATCAGTCACTCTACTTATACCGGCCCCCTTCTTTTGGTCTGTTGTCGGTTCATACTGCTTGCCATGTGTGTAGTTTTTGTGTTCTTGTTTTTGGACGGTTTCCCAAACCTGGACCTGCCAGTTACCTGCCTGCCTGCATGTAAGCTAAAATAACAAATAAATCCTTGAACTGCTTGATCCTCCCTCTTTGTGTGCATTTGGGTCCTTTCCCTGCTGCCTGAGCTACTCTTTCCCGCACACAGGATTCAAATTGTGTACCTAAACACAAGCGATCCCGAGTGGCCAGTACACGTGTCATTTTGAATAGGACTCTGTGACTTTGTCCCTTTGTTTCCTACATGGCAAGTGTGAAATTAATTTCCACATTTTCTTGTTTCTTCCTGATGTATTTCATTCAATAGTTGAGTTTGGCAAGTGTGCAGTATACCAGTGCATTGAAAGTCATGTTTTTGTACAACCTGTCATTGCAAGATAAAAGATCCATCCAGAAAGGGATTTTTAGAGCGGTACGCGCATGTGGTGTTGGGGTCAGTAGTAAATTACCTGAATTTTCACCACTCACAACCTCTCAAATTGGACCAACCCATCAACTAGTTTTTGTCTGTTTGGGGCTGCTACACAAACAGGCAGCCAAGACAACATCTTTCCAATAGTTCAGCTCTTCTCACTTCATAAACAGACACAAATGCTCTGCAGCACACGTGTTAACTTTAATCGATACGGAGAAGATAATCTTGTCCTCTGAAAAGATAAAAGCACATAAAACAAGATGAGATTTTAATGATGCTGATGGGAAAGTGGGTCATTGCAGCAGAAAGACTGTTGAAGAAAATATAACTAGAGCGTTTTTTTTTTTGTTTTGTTTTTTGAGGATTGGAGAGAAAGATGACAACCTTTTTATCATTTATCAAACTGGAAATATCAGCCAATTTTAAGGCGTTCTCGCACCTCTAGTTTGTTTGCTCTGGTCCGACTCAGTTGAGTTTGTTGGCTTGAGCGTTTTTCCCTTCATTTGGTTTCTTTTCACACTGAAAAATCCTAAATGCATCCCTGCAACTCATGTGAGAAAGTTCACTCCCCTTATTGGTCAGATGTCTTTGGGGATGTTACACACTCAGCATGCACCACTGATACTGGCTCATAATCCGCCAGTAAAATCAAAGAAAGTAAATAGTGTTCTGAACTAGAGCATATTTACACATAGACCAACTCCTCTAAAGGCTCTCGGGTCGGTTGTTTAACAAACCAAATAGGTGTGGAAATGCCCTTAGAAGCCCCAGTATTTATGGAACATACAGTTGTGTTAAATGTAGAGGATAACTTTACATTATAAAAAAGCCTACAAATAAACTGAGCACAGGTGATTTTGACTCTTCACTTATGCTGCTGTGTGCGTGATCTGAAAGGCCTTTCAACATCAGGCGCGCGCACATTTAAATATCGGAACTGTCTTGGTTGCAGTCTTTACCGTTTCCTCCAAATGAACATCCAACCACTGAAGGCTGAGACCGTGCCAGTACCTTGCCAGCTGTCTGGCTCTGCTGTTTGGCAGCCCTTAGACTGCTTCACATCCTCTATGTATCCAAGGCTGATGAGTGTCAACAGCTTCAGCCTGCGCAGACAGTACAGCCAAGGCCAACAACATGACTAATGGCTGGTATTAAGGCTACGTAGCGGGTATTATTCACATTCACTTTTCAATAAAGATTTTATTTATTTAGCGCCATATAACAATTTACCTCAGGGCACTTTTTCATAAAGAGCAGGTCTAGACTGACTTATTTACAGAGACCCAACAATTCCCACCATGAACAAGCACTAGGCGACAGTGTCAAGGAAAAACTCCCTTTTAACAGACAGAAACCTCAAGCAGAACCAGGCTCTGGGTGGGGGGTCAACTGCCTTGACATGCAGGCTTTTTGTGCACCCTTAAGCCATCGTTACATTTTCATCCACAGTGACTCTGACGCTGTGCACATGACATCGGTACAAACTTTATTTTTACAATAATTTTACTACCATTAATGCTTTCTTTTGTTTAGCTACAGTGCTCTTTCTGGGTTTTATTGGTAAAATATGACATTTCTGATTTTGTGACCGGTAAAGCGGTTATTGGAATTGCTGCAGATCGTCTCTCGTTTTGGTCTCCCGTACTCAACATGCAAGCAAATGCTTCAACTGCACGTTTGCATTGCATCAAGCCTGACGCGTAGGCTACGTTGAACTTGTAACGTATGCGGACTGTTCGCGGTGCGGCTGCTGCAACGCTACGCTTCCACTATAATCATTGAAACGGGCTTTAGCCAAAGCATTAGCCAGAAGCCTGCAACTGTTTGGCTTCTGGAATTCTTGCATCAGTTTTGAATGATTATGCATTTGTAAATATTAAATGCTATACAAGATTGTTTCTCTGCTTCCAAAGGAAACTCATGTTCTTTGGCTTAATTGAGCCATTTGAGGTTATGATATGCTAATCCACAGGGAGGAAGCAAAGCCAATGTGATGCTGGAGTGGAGTATTTTAAAATGGCCACCGAGGAGGAATGTGTCGTACAGTACACGTTTATAGATTGCATTCTCTTTCCATTAGAAGAGCTTTGACTTCCTTTAAATGGGTCAATACTGCAAGATGGAAAATGCTATTTTCTTCTTTTCCCAGTGAACTGATTCAGTTGTTTACAAAAGAAATGAGGACTTTGGTCTTTGGTAGTTGCTTGTTCTGCAGTAGTTTTTATTGCACGACCCTGGTACACAGACTCACACAAGCATCCTCACATTATTCTATGAAAAGATCATTGTCTCGAGACCTGTGTCACTGTCAGTTGAGTTTCTTTTTGCTGGCAGGCGCTTGTCAGTGGAAGGGTAGACTTACTGGATGTGTCTTGGTTTGTGCTCCTAATCATTGCAGCTCCATCAGTACACCATGATGTCTTCATGGGGAAAACTGAGCGATGAATACTGTATATGCTCAGCTGAGCTGCAATTGAAGGTTTTAGATTTTCACCTTCTACATATTATACATTAACAATGAGCACTGACTCACTCCTGCTTCTGTGACATGGCTCTTTCTGAAGCTATAATTATTTTCCATGATTCCCCAACAATTCTGCCTTCACTGACAGGAATGCACAAGTCAGGTTTTACTTTAGTGGCAGAGATCCCAATTTCTCTCTCAACAGCAATTGACTTTAATACACCGGCATGCTGTCTTGCTCTTACTGTGTTATCGTCACTCTATTTCCCCCCATTTTTTTACTTAAAGCTGAAAACAACAAAGACGTTTCCCACCTTTTTTCTGGAGGCTGATGAAAACCATTCTAGGAAACTGATGAAATCGCTAACTGAGATGAGGTTATTTGAGGGGGAAGTGGCTACACCCAAAAAGGAAATTACAGCACTAAAGTTCTACAAAGGATTGAACACATGACACGGGTGGTATTTAAAAGTGTGAGAGGATCTGAGGGTGGATTTTTCTGTTAAATATACAACTGGGACTATTCGGCTCTCATTTCCTATCACTCAGAAAATCTGTTCTCCTATTTTAGCAATCCAGTAATGCATTAATGCAGGCATCAGTGAAAGATAGGGTTAGTAGTGCTGTACACTGCTCACCGTAAGGTTTGTTAGAAATAGGGTGATGGGTTTTTGATTTCAAGGTCCTTACATTGGTGCTCTAAATGTATGTTAATATGAGGTCTTAAAGCTCAAATCTGTTTATCTGTAACTTATTAGAATACCACGTTATGTCATCTGTCCAGTTTTCTTTTAAACACCATGAGTTGGTACAATAATATTGTGTGTATTGGTTAAATGTCTTGTCTATGTGCCCTTATTCTGTTGTCCTGGCACTCTCTACTATTCTGTTCCTGGTACATTAAGCAATTTCTGTCGAAGTTGAGTGGTTTCTGAACTAGACTGTTCTGCTGTTTTCGTTCATGCTGTACAATCACCGTCTCTGGCACCAGCTGTGTGGCTATCAGCTGACGAGCAGCGTCCAATCATATACCGACTAAGATTTAATGTTAATGTGTGAAATCTAACTGTACAACCGTTTAATGTATAAGGTCAATTCCTTGATTTAAATTCTGTGATATCTTTGATGCTATTCAAACATCACTTTAGTCACCACTTACTGCCATAAGGTGCTTTCAGCTTTAATATATGCCGTGTATAATATGTGGTATATTGTCTTCCCCATCAAACTGTAAATTCATATATGATATTGTTAACTTAGCTTAAATGTGTCTATAGACCCGGGTCCTCTGTGTTGGCTGTCAGTCCTGATCAAGCCTCTGATCTGTATTTTTCCTTTTGGTCATCAGGACGGACAAATCTGGTGTAAAGCAGCCAGTTAGTCCTCTACCTACCCCCAGTCTGACAGGGACACTTTAATAAAACAATGTGAGAAGACCTGCTGCAGGACATTGTCTGTCCTCTTCAGCTACTTACATATAACTAACACACACACACACACACACACTTCCACTGTCTTTATGAATTGTACCTTTTCTTCTACCTTACTTGTACCTTTATCTCATTATTACTTGACGCTTTGGCAATATTGTCTTGTTACATTTATGCCAATAAAGCATATTTAATTATACACGGGCATCCCCAGTGGAGCTGAACACCATGTACACAATGTTACCAAACTGCTGTAACATTTAATGTGTGTGTGAAAAAACAACTCCCTCAACAACTTCTGTTGAAGTGTCCGCAAGCAAGATGCTTAACCCCAACTTGCTAACAGTCAGCCGGTGTTTGTGTGAGTGCACGGCAGCTCCCAGATGTGTGAATGTGTGTAACCCTTTAGGCTACTGCAGCTTCCAAACACACAGGCATGTTTCTGGTCAGGTTGCACACTCAGTTACTTAACACCAGCCGGAAATCCTGTTCTTGCTTACCTCCAGTGATTGAAGCGCTCACTGTGCACTCAGGTGTGTGGTCAGTGCACTTTGACGTCACTGTTGCATGATGATGATGGTGATGATTTATGCATACAAATTTGCCCAGCCTACATGAGTTGACAAGACGCCATCACTCATTTATAACATTTTTAAATGTTACTGCAAAAAAACCCGTAAAGAACACCAAGTCGCATAATCAGGCTACAGCAAAAGTCATGCGTTTCTTATAAAGCATATGCAATTGTAGCCCACAATAGAAATAAAACCATTAATAGTAAAAACAAAAAGCCCATATTTCTTCTTGTTTACCATAGCTTAAAAATAAGATGTCAGAAGTCAATGGACTTAAAACTTGAAACAACCAGACAAGGCCATCAGCCAGCTGGGTGTTGAGTTACTCTTTAAAATCTAAGAGATTTTTAATTATTTTATTCTTGAGCTACTGTAAGTGTCAAGACTGTGATCTTTCTACACGTCCCAGAGATGTCTCTTCTAAATCAAACAGTTTTGGTGGCGCTGGGACATCCTCTTGGAAGAAAAGTGTTTATTTAAAGATTAAAAGATCATCTCCATATACTGTAGATTGATTTAATGTTTTATTACACCTACTGATGATATAGTTGCAAAATAGATATTGGTTTATTTGAAGAAGTGACAGATTATTAATTTTATTAGAGTTAAATACCACTTTGGGATTATCAAAAGTGATTTAGTACTGCTGGTTGACAGCAGTGGCTATGCAATCAAACCTCTGTGTTGTAATGAAGATTTTAAATCAAATAGTCCAGATAAGACAGAACTTATAACATTTACATTCTACACATTTAACTTTCAGACCATCATTATAAGCAGCCAGTAGTGGGAAATATGAGGATAAGAATCATAATTTCCCAACAGGATTCCTGTGGAAAAACAGAATCAAAATATACAGTCGAAGGGCAGCCGTGGAGGGAAATCATTGCTTTAATTTCTTCATTGTGATTTTATTTTGTGCATCTTTAGCTCAGTCTGAACATTTGGACTTTGCCATTATGTCAAATTGTGCACAGATTGCTTTCCATTGGCAGGAATCATCATGTGCAGCCGAGTCTCATTGCTCAGGTTCAGATACACAGCTTGTACTTTTTTGGCTCTGTTGCGCGCGCGCACACACACACACACACACACACACACACACACACACACACACACACACACACACTCTGTATACCTTCCTTACACTCACTCCTCTCTTTCAATCTCACACTCATACATATGCAGGTCTCATTTTGTGCCCCTTCGCTCTCCCTTGCAAAGACACACTGCATCTGTCCTCCCACTGCAGCTGAATCTAGACTCCTCCATCTAACCCCCATCCCCTCACCCCCACCTTCATCCCTTGCTTCATCTTCTGTCCCTGCAGGACTTTCTCTTCTTCTTTATTCTGTTATTCTGCTTGCACTCACCATTTATTATCCGTGGTGCTGCTCTTGCCTCTTCCTCTGGGTCCATCCATACGCTGGCATGTTGCGACTTAGACCTCAGTCTGTGCTGGATTTTGGGGGGAAAAAAACAACTAAATTTGTTAGAAATGAAAACTGCTCTTGCAAACTTTGTCTTGCAGGAAATGACCTGACCTGCATACTGTGACTTTTTCAGCCAGAAACACTTGCTGTGCCTGAATTCCATATTGCATACTATTAGTGTACAGTGTGTACTAATTTATATAAAAGTATATTTTTGTGCAGTTTATCATTAGGTTTGTTTGGAAAGTGGATGAGAGAAGGTGGCTATAGCTGCAGCTGCATTTTTGTGTTTTATCTATATTAGTTTTGAAGGCAGTGTGAGGCGCACAGTGTCACTGAAATCAAACACTGACATTGACAGCACGAGAGGTTTATGTTTTCAAATGATAGAATCTCGAAAACATGATTTTATAGTCTTCTAGTAGCATAAATATTAGCTTGTCCTACAGGCTAACATCGCCTGCACGTTACCCAAGGTCAGCCAGATTAGCCTTGTATGTATGACACACTATGAGAAATCATATTTAGCTTGTTTTTGTCACCTGACAAACAACATTTATTTCTGCTTAAAGTCTTGAGTGAAGAAATGATCAAATCGTGTTGAAAGTTTAAAAAAAGTCCATTAACGGTAAGTGACCTCACTTCCAGGGACGCTACCGTCTTCCCATTGGCCCCCAGACTCTCAGATCTTTTAGCCAAAGATTTCATATTGATTTGTTTTTGTTTTCTGATATTTTCCTGGAGTTTAATTCTGTCACCTAGGTAAGAGCGCAGGAATTAAAAGCCTCTATGCGCCTCTTCAGACTTCACACCCATCTTGTTTTTACAATATCATCAGTGTATTTAAAGTACCAATCTGCAAGATCCTCATTTTGATTTGGACTCTTGGAGTTTCTGCACTGCACTCTAATGAATCCTGATCTGTCAACTTTTATTATTGTCCTATTTAACCATGAATGTCGGCAAGATTAAATTATTAGGAATGCAAACAGTATTACGTTTAAAGACTTACAGGACGTCTGAGCAGGAGCAATAAATACAAGTATGAGTAGGTGCAGTGTGTGTTTCATTTATTTACATTGTTAACTGGAGAATTGCCCCTCATAATGGCTACATAAATCACCTGTCCCACTCCAGATAACACTTACTGTATATAAAAGATAAAGAGTTACAGATTTTAAATCATCCTCTCCTCTCTCCTCTCCAGGATCTCCTCTCCTCATCAGGTGAAGCACTGTGAGCCCCTCTCCTCCCTCCCTCCTCCCCCACAGACGTCACCCACTACTCAAAAATCCCTAAATCCCACCTGGCCTCACCTGCCAAACCCCATCTGACAGCTGCCTCTGGCCTTCCCTTTACCCCATGGTGGCCCCAAGGCCCGCCCTCTCACTGCTATTGGCTGTCCTGGCCTGCACGGGGCCCGCGCGCCCCTCACCCCCCCTGCTGCTCCGGCCCCGGGAGAGAGAGAGGGACTCGGGTGGCGTCAACATCGCCGTGGTCCACTCTGGCTCCTCCCTGCTCCCGGAGACGGCGGTGGTGGGAGGCGCGGGGAGCGGCGAGCCGGGGCCGGGGCTGGGAAACGGTCCGGGAGGTGGAGGAGGAGGAGGAGGAGGAAAGGGAGTAACGGATACAGCTTTGTTGGAAGGAGCGGCTGCGATGGCTTCATTTTCCTCCTCCTCCTCGTCAACCCTGTCGCTGGCTGCGCTCGTAGGGGAGACGGTGATGACGCCATCGGGTCAGGCCAACGTCATCTACCTGGCTGTGAATGAGAGCAGCCCAGGGAGCCTGCTGCTGCAGCTGTGTGAGCTGCTGGCCACCACACCACTGCAGGTAGACTATAAGTTTTCTCTGGGTTCCCAATTAATTTTGGGACACGGTCCCATACCGTTTTACAAATGACAATGTCCAAAATAACATTCCTTTAGCAACTACTTAATGGGGTTTGGGATCATTTTAGTAATGTTGATTCAGGTTTCCCTCTTGGAAACTTTCATGTACCATCTTGGGTAACTATTCCATAACATTCTCCATAATTTANAAATGCCATACTATATGAACTATAATGTTAGATTTAATCTAAAATGTGTTGTTTTACATCTAAAGACCAGGGGATGCTTAAGAAGAACAAGTATCTACAATATTTTGTCCGAACATGTCACCTCTGCACACATGGCCAATCACTGCATGAAGTGGGTGTGACTGTTGGATTGTCTTCACAGGAAAGTTACAAAACTTCTCAGACACACACGCACCCTCCGACAGGCACTTTTGTTTTGAAGCATACTGACCCCTTAAAGGTCACGGCCAAAGTTTTCTAGCTGAGAAATGCATTTACTCTGTCAGACCATTAACATGTTGTTGTTGTCGTTGTTGCCATGGTTTGCTTGTTTGTTCATTCAGCTGTGTTTGACAGAAATTACAAACTGTCCCTTCATTCATGGTCCGTGTATCTTTTGGTCAATCGATTTTTTTCCTTTAAAAAAACGGGTATTAAAAAACAACAAAACGGATTTTGTTTCTCATTTTTAGTGGGCATATAAAAAGGAAAAAAAAAAGTGAGTTTGCCTGTTTTCGTATTGAAGTTTTTGAAAACCAAAAAACGAGACTAATTTCTGTTTTTGAGATTTTTCTTTTCTTCACCCGCTGCACCCGCTAATATCCGTTTCTGAAAGGAAAATCGAATGACCAAAAGAAACACTATTCATTCATGTTCAGTGTCATTGTACAGTTTGTTCATCTTTTCACTCATTCATAGTATAACACTTGTGGATTGGAGCAGATCTGAGTCTGCAACGTCACCTCTGAGAGCTGCTTGTGATCATACTGACAGAGGTACTCTTGACTGATCATTTGCTCATTCATATATTTATTCATTCATTCTTCCATAAAAAAATATACGTTATTTATGTATCCATCTAGCTGTCTGTCTCTGGATTTGTTTGCATGTCAGAACAGTGGCGAGATCTCGTTATAAACACCTGAGATCAAGCATGATATTAACTCTTAAGTAACGCTTGCGGTCTTTTTTCCAGGTCCTGTCTGTAGCCTATTTGCATATCAAATGCTTCCCTGTGAGAATTGAGCTGTCAGCTACGCTTAACTTCAATTTGCTCCCCTGAATCGCTACAAGAAAACAAGCATTAAGTCATCAAGCCATCCTCAAATCACTACTGCTCATGCTCGTATCATTACAGAAAGCAATAGCGATTGCCAGAACTTCATGCGTTTATCCTGAATTCATTACCGCTGCTGACAGTTCTTTCTTGAAAGGTAATCACAAGAAAACCCTGGTTACCAGAACATTCATACAAACACGGCTTGTTTGCAGCAGTAGTTCAGCACCATGTAGGAGCTGAGGTGGCTCATAAGCCAGGAGCTTATCTGTTGTTTCTGTGGTGTGAGGCAGCTTAAGCTGTACAGGTACAACACACTCTTCTCCTGACAGGATGCCAGTCCACTGCAGGGACTTAACTCTGATTATATCTCTGTTAAACACTGATTGCCAATCAGAACACCACAGGAGTCCCATTTTTAAAAGCCTTCAACAGTTGTTTCGTGACTTCGTTAAACCTCTAAAACTCTTTGGAAAGATTCAGTTTGCGATTCAGTAGCAGGGTAAGAAAATAAAGTCTTTACTGAAGTATGAGCACTTGTCTTCAATACTGTGAACAGTGTGTGAACGTACACATTGTACTAATATATTTAGCTGATTCGTTCAGCCTTTAATTTATTCTCAGGGTGCATAAGAATAGAAGAAACAGCAGCTTGGATGAATAAAAGTCTGACGAGGAGCTTATGAAATTGCGTCTCAATGAGGCTGATGAAATGTCTTTATCTGATGTGCTTTGTTTGATTGTGCAACCTTTGTTTCACTTCCAGGGTTTGGTGTTCGAGGAGGAGAGACCGCCGCCGCCGAACCGCGCCCCTCTGGCCCCCATGCTGGAGTTTGTCTCCGCCCAGACGGGGGTTCCCGTGGTAGCCGTAGGGGGAGGGGCAAGTCTGGGACGAGAGCCACAGGTAAAAATGGATTACTTAATGTTGCATCATCAACCCTTTTAATTTAATTTGGAGTAAAGCAAGGACTATCTGTGGCTTTGAAGATGAAACGCATACTGTAATAAATAAGTGAAGTGACTGAAGAATTTACCTCTTGACCTCTACTGACCTTTCTGAGCCGGGATTTCTTTATTTTAAATTGAGATTAGAGATATTGTCTTCCTTCTCTTTCTTGTCTTAAAACAACAGTCAGGTGCCCAACAGTGAAGCTTTTGTTTGCTTTCTGTAATCATTCCTTCTGTTCATACTGAAGGGGGACTAAATCCACAGTCCTCGTTTTGTGCAAAAATATACTCCAAAGTTGATCAGAATCTATTATGATGATTCAATGGTCTGAGTTAATCAGATCAAGTGGATATCTTCCAAAGTGACAGTCTTTTTAGTACAAACTCCCTCATTCCTTCCACTGCAGCTCAACAGGGAAACACAAAGAGGGAGTTACATATGGGCACCTGACTGTTGTTTCAAGAACACCTTGAAAAATTGTCCTTTAATCTTAAGTGTCATTATGGTTTAGTCATGGCTAATGCTGCTAGCCATTACAGGATATAAATGAGATTATGTTATATTACTGATATAACATAATCTCATTTGTGTCCTGTGGAGACTTGTGTGTTCTGCAGTCTGTCAGTGGATGGCAACTGTTTCTTAATGGTCTGTTTTCTTTTACATCATTGACTTGGCAAGTTAGGTTTTAATTTATAATTAATAGTTAAGTTTATTCAATTAAGCATTCATTTTGAAACGAGAAATAAAGACAGTCCTATATGGAATAATACCTTCAAAATTAAAGCATCATTAATGGATTTTTTGGCCAGTTGGGGGCAGCGGAACAAGCTGTAAACACAACATTAACATGTTGACTTTATATATTGATATGGTGAACTTGTTAGCAAGCAGTTGCCTATTTACACAGCCAGCAGACATGGAGCCACAGTAACATTAATTTGTAGTTGTGTTTTTGGCCACCTGATGAATGTAGACTCTTCTTGGTCTCAACTAACTCCTGAGGGAAATGTCTGGCTCTTTAGATTCTAAATGCTTCACTATGTTCTCCACTTTGTCTGTATACAATGGGATTATAATGGGTTTGATGAGAGGGGTGAGACTCAACCAGAAAGGTTCTGGCCGTAAACCCCAAATAATGAGGTGAAAGACGTTAAAATGCTGCGTAGAGCTGAGGGGAACTGCAGAGTCAGATGATAATTCTCTGAGTTTGTCACTATGAGCAAACCCTTTCACATTACACAGTCATTTGATCTCTTGTCAATGTAAAAATATCAATTAGAGCAGCTTTAACACCAGCATGAGACCTTTAGGTAAATGTACCAGCTGTAGAAAACAAGCAGAAGTGATTCCAAGCTGTTTTGCCCAACTTCTTTACACCACATTAGGTTCTCATCATAGCAAGAGCTGGCAAAGACTTGAAGCAAGGCTCCTTTTAATGACGTTACACTTCAACAAAAATGTACATTTCAGATCTGGATGTGACAAATGCTTAAAGCCTGCGAGTAATACTGATGTATAACAGTCGCTATCTGTAACAGAGGGCTGTACCTGTATAGTTTTGGTACCAGAAAATGGAGCTGACTGAAGAATCTGTAATTTCTGTCAGACTGAAGTCCCTTAGTGATAGTTTTCTAAATGCTAAACATTTCAGAAAACATGCTGCTCTGACCTCATCACTAAGCAGTAATAAAGAAGAGGGAAATTATATTTTTGTCAGAATTGCTCTAGTTCTGTCACTGCTGCTAAGCTTCAGAATCGGCATCAGAATTGCTTCTGTCGAGGAGAGGAAATGTTTGGGAATATGTTTGTGCAGTGTTGCAGTAGTCCAGTTTACTACAGATCATTTAACAGAATAGAAAAGGTGTATTACTAATTGCGAACACCTTTTTTGATTTTGATCAACATGTTTATGTGCTGATCTTTTTTTTTCCCACCTTGTTCAAAAGGATGCTTGCTTTCCCATTAGACTAATTCATGTGCATCCCCTCTCCAGCTGGCTAATCTGTGTGTGACAGTAGGTAATGTTTTTCTGACAGACATTAGTGATAAGTAGATCAAGCTAACAAAGCAGTTTAGCATGACAAGTGTGATATTAAATCAGTGGGCCAATTTGTTTTAAGTGGATCTACCTGACAGTATGATGTGGTTATTGTGATTTCTACATTCCTACTGTTACTGTAACTTCAGCTACGGTAACACACTCAGCTTGGCACTGAGCTGTCGGCGTCTGAAAATATTCCTCATCAGAAGCAGCTGATGGTGGGAGGTGAGTTTGTTTTGAAGTAGCACAAGGTGCAGAACTACTTTTGCACTTTTGTTAGACTCAGTAAAGTCCCTTTGATTACATTTCTACAACACTATACGCCTCTGCCCCTACATCTAAATCTTGCTAGATTTTTACTAAGCCTAATATGTTATTTACCTTTAATATTCCAATATATAGACTCACTCACTCACTGAGCTTTAAGATTTTGCCCTTAAACTTCCGGTTCCACAATCACAGAGGACGAGCTGCTCTAGGAACAAAACTCAGAAAAGATGAGATAACATGGAGAGACAGGAGGAGAGAAACGGGTGTTTTTATTGATTGAGTTAAACCCCGAATGAGCTAGTGCCAGTTGGCTATTAGCTAGCTTCACTAGCAAAAAGAAACTAAACTAAACCAAACTAAAAGAATATACATGCATTCAGTCACGAATGAATGGCAGTTCTTGGAAGACCAAGTGGCTCATATCAAAAGCAACAGGTTAGTTTGAACTATAGGAAAGGCAGCAAGGCTAAGTAGTAGATAATTTAGCATAAATAAATAGGCAATAAGTATTAGAGTTTAGCTAATCTATTGTGTTTGAGTCAAATGTTACTGAGCTGGAAAAGCTACAGTTCTTTGACCCTGCCCATTGGGGTTTAACACAACACATTTTTGGCATTTTTGCCTCCAGAGTAGCTTTGCATTTGAGAAATATTTGTATAACTAACCTCTAATCAGTTCTTTATTGCCTTTGGGACACTGAGTCATGCATGTTTGCTAATACATGCCAAGAATTAACAAAGCTTGTGTCAACAGTGCTTCTTAAACTGTGACTTGGGACCCAACAGTCAGTCATTCATTGTTTCTGGTGA
This sequence comes from Maccullochella peelii, assembly GCA_002120245.1. Classification (NCBI taxonomy): domain Eukaryota; kingdom Metazoa; phylum Chordata; class Actinopteri; order Centrarchiformes; family Percichthyidae; genus Maccullochella; species Maccullochella peelii. The sequence goes on from LKNJ01000283.1 coordinate 83,059, forward strand.
GATCTCACATGACCAGACTAGTATTTTATTTTAGCTTCCAAGGGGACACCGAAATTCCTGGCTACACCACCACCACTCACTCCCAGCATGTTCCCTGTACACTCCACTCTAAGCTGGGTTAACAAAAGCAGACAATCATAAATCAGGCCGATGCTGGTTTGATATCTGACCTAGTTCAGTGCGGCATAACTTGAGGTGAGCCCTGTCGACATGGGAAGGCGGCGTGATACTCCCTGAAGTTTCCTCTTGATCATTAATTTAAACACATGCTCACCGCCTCTTTGTTTTATGTTCAGAAGGAGCTTAATAATTCATTGTTAACAACACTGCTAAAAACTTTAGACAATGTCAAAAAAGTGCATAGTCGCATGCGCACTGTCGTGATAAGTCCTTTGCTTTATTTCAGTGTTTAAGCTCACATTCATTGCAACTCTCAACCTTCCATCCTATTCTCTAGTTTTAAGAAAAATACAATAGAAGAAAAAGCCAAAAGAAATGAATTCCTCTTTCAACCAGCGTGCGGCTCATCTATCCAGATTAAATGTGACTGGAGCAGCAGAGAGGAAGGCGATCATTGTTTCTTTCATTGACACTGAAAGCCTTATTCAGAAGCCAAGGACTTTTTCGACAGGCAGACTGTGTTATTCCGCAGAGTCTTCCCCTCTCAGTAAGACTGAAGTTAGTCAGCCACGAGGCAAAGAAAAGAGCTGAACTGGGTGTGAACTAGCTTAGACTGCTACTGTATGGATACCAACACACTCTAACGTAACTGGGAGACTTACAGTATGCTTCTGCCAGTCCCTGAATTACATTCATGACAGTTATGCAGTGTGCAATTTACAGTGAATGCCAGTGTTCAGTGCCACTGCAGGAAATTGTGTAAGTGGCAAGAAGACAGAAAGTAAGGGCGTGGTCTTTGTGAATGTATGCGACCGAGTTTCAGATAAAAATATTCCATGTTCAGAAAAAAAAAAGTCATGTTTGTTACAGCTCTGTTGTTGTGATGCTGGTCAGTGTAAAGAACATGTAGCCAGTGATGAAAATGCAGATGTGTGGGCTGATTGTTTGTTGATCTGCTGTTAATGCTCGGGGCTCCAGTAGGGGTTATCACACTCATCTCAGGAGTCTCTTGAGGGGCCTGCAAGGTAAGGTTTGTGCTGACAGCAGTACCAGCAGGTGTAGCATTGGTGTCTGTTGTCGTCAAGCTAACGTGCGGTAGAAGATGCCTCTGGCTCTGGTTGCACTTCAGAGTCGATTGGCTTAGATCTTTTGGTAAATCCAAAATTTACGAGTACGCTTACTTGCTTTCTTTTTGACATATCTGTATGCTGACTACAAAACAGAGAAATGAATGATGGCTATTCAGCGCACAGACTGAGTGGGACTAAGAAAGTTTTTGTTTTTTTGAGTGAAGTTTATAATATTGCACCGCCATGCTTCAATGGTGATGGCAAGACTAGCATGCATGCCGATATCTTTATTAAAGTGATTTAGTGATGAATCATACATCAGTAGGCCAATAGCCTAATTTTACACATGATCCATGATGATGAAATTACAGAAAAATAGAAATGCTTGGCAAAAATAGCATATTGTCAATATTTCACAATCATGTTTTCAGGGGAGCTCCTGTAGTTCGCACCCTGATCTTGTACTTTAATTTAGTTTGAGGGTTTCTGGCTAGCCAAGCTGCCGTTTTAGCTAGCTATAACAGAGAGGTTCCAGATAGCTAGATTACAGAGTTCAGCCATTCTTTTATTTATTTGGCATTTATGCTATCTACTGGTGAGCTCATGGTCATGCTGTAAGGTCAGACTGTTTATTTCATCACTGTAAGAAGTCAGTTCATGTGACAGCTCAAATTGTTAAATAAGACTAAAGCACCACCAAAGCAGTTGCTGAAATCTTGTAATGTGGCAATGTTGCTAAAAATAGGCCCAACGGAGCAACAAGCTCGAGCCGTCAGAACTGATAACAATGACTGGCTTCATGTTCTCTCTCTCTCTCTCCTTGCTTCCAGGAAAGCGGCTCCATCTACCTCCAATTCACCTGCTCCACATCACTCCAGCTCGAGGTCATCTTCGAGGTGCTCGAGGAGTACGACTGGACCTCCTTCTCTGTGGTGACCACCCGTCACCACGGCTACGAGGACTTCCTGGCCATGGTGGAGGGTATGACGGACGGCTCGTTCATTGGCTGGGAAAAGAAGAGTGTGGTGATTCTTAACGTGACAGATGACCCTGGCGGGGCCCGAACCAAACGGCTGCTCAAAGACAACGAGGCCCAGGTGAGGCAGGGAAACACTAATGTCAAATTTGACTTAACGCTATTTCCAGCAGGGCACAAGTGTCAAAGGCTAAAAGCTAAAAATAATTTCTTATGTAAAGTTCATGTTTCTAAAAGCTGTAATATTCAACATTTAACCAGAGAAATCAGTGCTTCCACAACACCTGTCCCTCATCTTGATGAGCTGTCTACCTTGAAATGACTTCTTCTGTAGCCCGAGGCTCAGCTATCCGACATCTGTAAAGGCTCCATGAGCCTTCAAGAAGCAGATGGTGAATGCAGCCAATCTCCAGTTTAAAATAGATCCTTTCCTCAATTGTTACCTCCTGCTTGCTTCACACTTTTGTGTGGTAACTCGCCAAAGTGCAACATAATACATGTGTCCGTGTTTGAAGATGGGAAGGAAAGCTAATATGAGTTTTCATTTTGTGTTGTGTTGTTAGTGACACCATCAGCCAATGAAAAAAAAAATGACAGCTAATGCTGTAAATTATTTGACTGGCTACGTGCAAATAAACAATAGCATTCTGATGCACAGATAGGGGCCCTATCATGACACCAAATACCAAAAACAATAAATAAATGTCTTCCTCTGTTTGCTGTAGCAAACAACAAAAAAACAAGCTATTTAATTTCCATTGGACTCTAAAAACTCAATACCAGGTTAATCAGCTTTGTCAGATCAATATATTTGCAGTGCTCTCCAGGCACCTACAGTTATGACATTATATTACTTCTTCAGGCGTTTCAACCAGAGGAAAGGATTTGAGGAAACATCTCACCATTTAAAATTGGCCCTTTGGCTTGCTGTGAAAGCCTGATTTAGTGGAGGTTGACTGAGGACATGCTATTCATTTACACTGACATCCTGGGGGACCACTTACACCCACACACACTATCACACACACCTGGGAGCTTTGTAGTATAACTGTAACTGTTGCAGTTCTGCACTGAGCTGCTCTCTGTAAACATGGAGCATTCATTCCTTTGCGAGAGACGCTTCAGCGGGGCTTCATCCACCGGCCAGCTGGGGCCTAAATTACCTGTAGGTGTGCCTGTGAGCGTGAATGGTTGTCTGTCTCTATTTGTCAGCCCTGGGACTGACTGGCGACCTGTCCACGGTGTGCCCCGCCTCTCGGCCAAAGTCAGCTGGTATTGGCTCCAGCTCCGCGCGACCCTCTAAGGATAAGCGCATATAGATAATGGGGAAACAGTACAGTATGACAAAGCTACAAACTTCATTTCCACAAACCTCACAACATGACATCAGTAAGGTGCATGCAGCTTAGTGTTTATCAAACTAACCTTTGACAACATAAAAGAGTAGAAATGAACAGAAAATCTGCAGACAAGCAACATAGATCAGAAGAAATGGAAAGTAAAGGCGGAATGAGCATTTTCTGAGGTGGCCTTAGCTGTGGTCTAACACACCTGATAGGGAGGAAGGAGTTTCTTTCTTTCTTTCTTTTTTTCTTCTCCCCAACCATCGTCTTTGTACATGAGAAAAATATCTCCTCAGTCTCTCTGTTTCACACTGTTCACTTTTTATTCGTACTCATTCCTCCGCTCTCATCATTTTACCATTGTCAGCGTAAATGACCTTTGTTAAATCCACGAGTCCATGAAAGGGAGAAAAGAAAGAAAGAGGGTGAGAATGGACCAAAAGAAAAAGGGCCAGAGTGAACATGATGTAATGTAATGAAAGTGATATAAAATGTTGAATAGTGGGTGAGTGAATGAAGTCTCTGCTGGGCTTTAGATGTGGAGACGTACACATTTAGATGTCTTTTTTTGAGAAGACGAGTCTGCACACGTGCGGGATATGCATTTCTAGAGGCATGACTGTAGGGATGGAAATGTCAGTCTGTCAGTCTAACGGTCTGCCTGTCAGTCAATCAGTTCACCACTTTGGTCCAGACTGAAATATCACAACAACTATAGACCCTTTTCACAGCTGACATTTTGACTTGTAGGAAAGGCCCATTAAAAATGGCTGCATTCCATTTAGGTGAGCCAGTTCCAGGGCTCTTGTATTGTGCATGCTCATTCAATGGCATGGCGTACTGGGACACTTAATGGAATGGAGCCAGTATGTTTGTATTAGCAGTGACATTGGTATTTATGGCAAAATATTGGGAAATTAAGTACCAAAGAGGCAGTCACACTATTATTTGTCACTATCATTGACTGCCATTCATTTTGATCAAATTCTCATCCCTCTAGATTAACACAAAGCACTGTAGGACAAAACAAATCTTTCCGTAGACATCTGGAGGTATTCCTTCCTGCGGAGTTAAAGGTTGTCTTAAATCTTGCGTCGGCTGCAGGTGTCACATTTTATGTTTCAAACACAGTGCTTGTTTTCAAAAGGTCCAACGTGTACTGGAAATGTCAGGCAGTACTTCAAACTACCTTAACATGCTGGTCCTAAGAACTGCTGCGGCTGCTGAACTATTATTAAATGTCCCCCACTAAAATGTCCACTTCCACACCAACAATAGTAAACAATGTGCAGTCATGCACAGCACAGGTTTTTGGACAGTTTCCAAGGATGCGCTTTTTTGGGAGTTTTTTCACTGAAAAGTTGCCCCCTGGGTATCGTGTTCCTCAGGTGCAGAGTCAGTATCATCAGTCAGTATCAACAATATATGACCCATGTCTAAAATAGCTTATTGTATCTGTGTTGCCCTTCCTCCCTTAAGGACCAGTGTGCTTTGGAAGCAGTCTTTAGTAAGAATATCAGGAAAAAAAAAGAAATTATGATTTGATAATATATATCCACATATTTGTGTTTAGGATAAAAATCAACACACAAGTAAGATCACAAATTTGTGTGATGCTGATCTTTATAGGTTTTGTCACAATAATTTACCAACTATGGAAGTCTGACAAGACCTGCCTCAGTTTCCCACCAACCTCAGTCAGCTGTAAGTTGATTAAGATGGCAGAAAGAACTAATAGCTAAAAGTAAAGATTCTGTAAATGGTTGAAACAGCCAGATTCTGTCACTCCAAATGGCAGCAGTACAAATACAAACTTGGCCAAACCATAAAGCCATCCCCACTATCAAAGGGGTCTGATAAAGGGGTACGAAGGCCCATCTGATAGGACTGGGCGGGTGCGTCAGACAAAAAAGGTTGGGAACCGCTGTGCTGCTGTATCATAAAGTAAGTTCTAATGCTTCGTAATCTGCTCTTGGAGGAGCGAAGATCAATGATAGAAGAGGCTTGAGTGAGGAAATATCAGCGCATCACATGTCACATGATGTCACATCACATCATTTCCTTTTTCCCTTAAAACATTTTGGCCACTAAATTATTTCTGCACAATAAGACATTAAAAATACGCTTCTAAACAGTCTAAACACAGCTTGTCAAACTGTTTATTTTAAGGGACAAATAAAGCACTTTCCAGCCTTAAAGTGGGAAGGACTGAAATGCCAGGGACAACACATGAGCAAGGGAAGTATGGAGATAATTAAGACCGATAAGAGGTAACCTATGTCTTGTTGGCATGCTGTCTTTGGGTCCTGTTGAGCTCAGGCAAAACCTAGAGTTGCTTTAAACCTTAAGCAAAGGTAAGGGAAAACCTTGGATTCCACATCTGGGTTGTGTTCAGGTTTCAGGAGTGCAGATCTGCTGCCAGTGCTACCTCTGCAGTGAATTGTCCGCCACTGATGATACTGCCTGTTTTTTTGTTTTTCATTTTTGTGTCATGTTGCTCACACCTTGTCACTGTTCCATTTTAAAAATTCTGCTAGTGAGGGTTGCATGCCAGAGTCTCCATAATCCTCCCATGACGCTCAGGCCTTTGATGGAAAACCAAAGGGTACTGTCTCATACTGTATCTATAGTAGCATTAGTACTGAATTGTATTTGTGATTTGGACAAGCCCAGCACTGTGAGTGTTTGCTAAACCTCCCTTCTCTCACACACACACACACACAAACACACACTCTTGATGTGGGAATCATTGACTAAATTTGGTCCAGCCTCGTCTGTGCTGTGAGTGTACTTCAGAGAGACAGACTTTTCTTTACTGCTCTCCCTCATCCTCTGTCCTGCTCCCTCTCCCTCTCTCCCCCTCTCGCGTCGTACATTAACACAAGCCGTATCTGGATGCGAACAATCTGTATTTCATTTACACCTGAAATTAAAATTAGCCTCCAGTGCCCCTAAAAGAATTCCTCTGCCTCTCGCCAAACATAAATATGCCTCGCCGACCTGACAACTTTCTCTCGCAGCTAATGCAAAATTATTAATCTTACGTGTCTCTTATGCATAATCTTGGAGGCACTGGGGAGGCTGTAGTGCTGCATGGGCCATTTATTTTACTTCAAAGCTTGTCTTCGCCAATTAGCATACCGCGGGCATCAGCTGATGATCCGCATCTCTGTGATCCGCATCTGGTGTTGATAGCAGGCGTGTTGTTTTTCCTCTACATGTCTGAATCACTTAAGTTTATCATTACATGAGAACAACTGCATGACACATCGAGCAGTGCGGCAGCAGAAACTACTTGTGTGTAATGCTATTTTTTTTAACTTTTTCATTCAGAGTTTGATATTAAAGTGTTGGTTTTTTTTTAGCTAACGGAGTAATAACACATGTAATTGGGGCAGAGAAACAACTGTAAACTGATATCACCTTGTAAAATTGTTGTGGTGAAACGTTTGCTTACACGTCCAGCGGACAGGGCGCAACATTAGCATTGATTTGGAGTCGTGTTTCTAGCCACCTGGCAAATTTAAGTCCAATCCTCACTCTCCTTTTAGCTCCGGTTTGGATTCCAACAACTCCTGAGACAAAATTTGCTGATATTCACCTGATAGTCGCTAACTTTGTCGTGATGAATTGGTGAGAGTACATTTGCGGACCCTAAAACTAAAACAATGAGCTGAAAGATGCTAAAACGCTCCAGATAGCTGAAGGGAACCGCAAAGTTGGAAGAAAATCCTCTGTGGGATTGTCACGATGCACATTTTATCCATTGTCAGTATAACATTTTTTATTAGTACAGCTTAAAGTTATATGATGCTGAATGTATTAAGTTTTTGTTATGGACAATTTAGTTATATTGGTGTATTTTATGGTGTCATTACTCTGGACCTCTGACCTGATGTGAAATCGAAAAGTGAACCTTTGATACTGTAAAAAACTTTGAATGCTCCAGATTTAAAACATCCAAGATGCCTGTTACTGCTAGCTGTCAAGGGTGAAAGTGGAAGTGTTCCATTAAATATCTCCCTGTTAAAAAACATGCAACATGGTGTAAAAAAATCTAAAAAAAAAAAAATGTCACAGAATTAAATTAAATCCTATTAAAAAATTTTTTTGTGCGAGTAGTCACCATTTTGGAAAGAGACTTTTCATTTCATCCTGGACGTTGATGCGATTAAGCTCTGTCACTATAACATATGAAAACCCACGGGCATCTGAATAAAATGTTTTCTTCCAAAATGTGATGTCCAGCGTTTGAAAAATGAGCCACCTGCGCTAACAAAAGTGGTGGCACTGGAAATTATAACAAATTACTCCTTTCTGAAGGATGGCAGAAAGCCGGGAACTCAGCTCCCTCTTCCAGGGATTAGAGCAGGAGATCACTTTGACAGACTGGATCCTCTTTATTTCTTACATATAGAGTGACAAACAATCTCAAGAAGTGCCAATGCTATATGTAAAGAGGTCTAAATATACCCTGACTGCTCAGAGGATGTGGTTGACAGGGATTGAGCGTTAGCTTGGACTTCATGCCGGCCCCGATTCCATCTGCTGTCGGCTGAGTGGGAGGGATCGGCGTCATCTCGCCGTCCTCTCTGACGCGAGTAACAGCGGCGAATGTGCAGCATGTGACAGGATCCACACACCACACGCCTGCTGGTATCTGAGTGTGCTAGTAAAGCGTTTCACATTTTGGTTTTGACTAATTTCAGTTTTATGACCTCTGCAATTGTCTTACAAAACTGTGGCGCAAATTTTCCTCGAGTGCTTCCTCTGAGCAATCATCTGAAGTGCCCTCAGCATCCACCACACACACAACCGCCTCTTTCCTTTTTCTCACCCTCTTGTAGTTTCACGTTTTTTTTACTCTCGCTTTGTCTTTTTAATCTTGCACCCTCCGTTCAATTCCCCCTCTTTAATAATGTATGAAGGGGAAATGCAAGCAGAGACCAAGAGGCACCATTATTCAAGTGCAGCTCACTGTGTTAAAATAAATAAATAAAGAGGAGCATTAATGTACAAGTGCACCAAGTGTATTCATGTATAAATCAATATAATCCATAATTGTAAAGGAAACATGAAAGGGGCATTATGTGACCAAACAGCAACAACCAGGGACAATGGATATTCACTTTTTGCTTCTCTTGTCTGTCTTTCCTTTCTTCTTCTTCCTCGCATCTTTCCTCCCTCTCCTCACCCTTTCTCCCTCTCTTCTTTGTTGGTTTCTTATTCCTCCTTATCTTTGTCCTTATCTATTTTTTTGCATCTTTCCTTCAATACCACCTCTCTTCTCCCCTCCTCTTTCCAATCTTGTCTTTTTCCTGTCTTCTCTCCTTCCCTTCTTCCCTCCTTTTATCTTTTCTTTCTTCCTCAATCCTAAATGTCCTGTCTTTCTTCTTTCATCGCTTTCCCCTTTTCCTCTCATTTTCCTCCCTCCCTCCCCCCTCCATCCACTTCCTGTCCTTTATTTCCTACTCCCTATACCTTTCTTCCTTTACATCCCTTCTTCTATAATTACATCTCTCTCTACTTCCTCTCAACCACTTATTTATTATTTCCCTTCCTCTTCTCTTGTCCTTTTAAACCTGCTCCCCCTCATCTTGTCCATCTATTCCTCGTCTGTACCTTTCTATCCCTCCTTCCTACTTTCCTCCTCCTTCCTTTTCAACTAATTACTTCCCACACTCTCCCTCTCACCTTCCATGCCTCGACTCTCCCCCTCCCTCTCCTCCTTCTCCAGGTCCGTCTGCTGTACTGCTCCCTGGAGGAGGCTGAGCTGGTTTTCCGGGCAGCCTGGGCGGCAGGTCAGGCCGGGCCCAGTCACATGTGGTTCGCCGTGGGACCTGCCCTGTCCGGTTTGGGCCTGGAGGGGCTGCCCAAGGCCTTGTTTGCCATTCGGCCGCAGGGCTGGAGGGACGAGCCACGCAGGTACGAGCAGAGCAGGGCTTCAAGTTTCTAAAGTTCACTGGCAGTGGGACTCAAACAGGGTTTCTACACCTGTTAAGATATTATATATGAGGATTTTTCTTCACTTTGCATTGATGGACTTTTTGGGCTCCCTGCACACTTTTAGATTAATATAAAACAGGATTAGACCAATACACATCATATCTGCTTTACTAAAAATAAAAGGACAGATGGGACCGTCCCTTTAATCAAAGCGAACCTATTGCCCAACAGTGGCCACTGTGGTCGCAAGTGGCAATTACAGGATAAAAGTAACAATAGCACAAGCTTAACTCAATTTACACCTGGTCAGTACACGCATTCGGTCAAAGGTCAAAGGTAATCTTTATTATCCCCGAGGGGCCATTTGGTGCACAGCCAGCAGACAATACAATCAATATCAACAATGTACATACACCAATCGACACACAGACGCATAGATTTACAAAGAGTTATTTAACAGGCCAGTAGCGGCAGGGATGAGGTAATGTTCACTATACGACAATATTTATCGACTGTATTTGTGATTCTAATTCTTATTCTAATTTTAGTTCACTTACTTTAGCTATTCCCGAAGCTTTCGGACGTACCCCACGACCTATAGGAATATTTAAGTAAGTAAACCTTGAGTTTTGAACTTTTATCACAGATATGTGTTTCCAACATCAAGAATGAACCTCCACGCTCGATATTTATTTACCAGAAGTTCGCAAACATCAGTTAACGTTAGCCACTAGCCACACCAGAGCCAGTAAGGCTGTAGCAGCAAAACAGTGAATTGACCCAAGGGTTTGATCTATTGACTAGTTCAACGTTTCATCTGTAAAAAGAAGACTGTGGTATTCATTCCTTCAAAAGTAACACAGCCTTGCTTTAAAAGGTAATGTGCTTTTCACTTTTTTACAACATCACCCGTTCTCATGAGATTCATTGCTTTGTTCAGTACAAATGTCCTCATTTTTATTTTCAGTGGTATTAAATGAATCAATCTGAAACCTGCAGATACCCAATCAGTGAACCCCACTTTGAATGTGAACTTTATAAAAATATGCATGTTCTTAAAATGGTTCTTTGCAGCACAAGAAGTGCTCTGCATTTTTCTCTGGTGCTGTGTAAACGGTGCAATTTTTACTGTTGCTGAAAATCCATGCAGATCCAGTGTTTGTAGTTTCTTTTCTCTCAGTTGAATTGAGCATTTACACATTTTAAGTGAGTTCTGCAAAGCCGAGCCTCGAAGCTGCTACAAACCCATCTTTATGATTTTAAAAATACATGAGGATCAGTGAGAAAATAAACATTCTCTCTTTCATCCCCGAAAAACACTTTGTGCACCTCCATGTTTTCCCTGCAGCAGCACACACAGAGGTACACAGTAAAATTTTACGACCACCTGCTCGCTCTGTCCATGATGTATTCTCTGCTGCAGGGATGACCTGATTTCACCGCAGGGATCATTAAATTTTCATGTAATATAATCTAAATAGACTGACCAAGTGAGTCCAGGTGAAAGGTAGAATCCTTTATTGATTTTAACTGTTAAATCCTCCTTAGTCATGACAGGAAACATAGAGGGAGGCAGGTTAGAAGGGATTTTTACACTTTATGAAGACTATAAAGGACAAAGATCAACATTATGTAAGTGGGATTTTGTTGTATTTTATTGCAGAAGTCCAAATCAGGTTAAGGATTTTTTTATTTTTGTTAACGATACTACAAACTGTGAAATACGTTTTTAAAATTTTCTACAAACCACTGGTGCAAAACAGATTAATATACAAACAGCTTTTGCTCCTTAACTTGACGTGCTTCATCTGAAGTAACGAAATGTCCACTGAGCTCTTTTTACATCATCCTTCATATCACCTTGGGTATTGCCATGTCGCTCGGTGCACTACCGGACTTCAGGCAGGATTCCTTCCAGCTTGCCATGCAGCATTTCTAATGCATCTGATTTCTATGTAAAATAAGTGCCCATTCTAGAAGGAAAGCCCAAGTGAGCAGCACACTTGTCACTACCAGGCAGAACGTCACAGTTCATTGTGAAACACAGATGGTGTGTCCCAAGACTCGGGCTGGATACGTAAAGGGATGTGACCAACGCAGATGGGTCCTTTTGAACACCTGACTGTCTTGAGAAACTGCACCTCATCCCCAGATGGAATAGGGTTAGCCTCACTCAGACCAGAACTTATGGTGCATTCAGGCACTCCTCCTCAGAGTCAAAATTTCCAATTTTATCACCAGCGGGAAATTATTAAAAAGTTCTTGCACACTAGAAAGTCTTAGAGACGTCGGATTAAAAACCTCTGACTGTGAAAGAACCCAAAAAGTCCTGCACACTGTCAGTCGCTTAGAGTCACTTTAAAGTACTGACTATGCTTTGGTCCTCTGACCTTCATGAGGTAAAATTCATATAACACGGTGCTACAGATATAAATAAACAGAGCAGAGGGAAAAAATATTACCAGGAAGTGACCTGCAAATGCCCAACAAGGTAAACACTAGTGGTGATTTTGGACAAGTTCCATGATACCTGAGTTTACAGTTGTGATGTTTATTTGATGGCAGATAATGTACCAGGTATAAAGGTAAAAGTGCCTGTAGTGAAAAATAAATAATAACGTACATGTACTCAAGTACTGTGAGCACGATTTTGAGGTACTTCCATTTCACTATTTCCATTTTTATGCTACTTTTACATACACCTCTTTAAAAAGTGTTCCACTACAGACAGCTTTAGTGACTGGTTTTACAAACCAAAAATATGAACTGTTTCTATTGCTGTTTATGATGCATTGTTGCTTCATGGTATGTAAAGTAGTAAAATGTAGCTCCATCATGACCAAATACAACATTAAAATGCTGCTTACAGGTTAATTCATCTGTAAAATGATACATATCTAATAATATATTATAAATTTTTCAATACTTGTTCATTTTGCTTATAATGCTCGTACCTGTAAATATGTTTGATATGCAGGATTTTTATTTGTAATGGAGTATTTTTACATTACTTACTTACAGTAATGGATCTGAAAACGTTTTGTATGTACCAGTGACTTAAGGCAAAAACTTTGTAAAAATGACCTGGTCATGTGATATTTCCCGACTGCACGCACCATCATGGATTGTTGGATACTGAGGGGTGCACAGGATACACCAGCTGGGTCCTCCAAATTCCTACAATTAAATATTTGAAATGAATCTGTGTCAGTAATCCCAGCCTCCCCTCAGTGGTGTATTACAGTGTGTTCTGTGGCTGCATCCTGCTGCCTGCTGCAGTGTTTATGAGTGCTGCTGCTGATGGATCCTCCAGAGAGGCTTTCTAGACACATAAAAATATGATGCTTACGATGTGGACCAGTAGTTTCTGTGAACATATTAAGAAGAAACGGCACACTCGCTGTGATGGAGAGTCTTACCCCACTGCACCACTAACGGCTCCTTCAAGTCACATGTGAAATTACATTCAGACTTGTCAACATATCGTAACATGGGAGAGAAGGTTTTCATTCATATCCCAACATTCATTCATTACTGCCTCCTGGAAAGCAGCATATTTTATTCACCACCTGACCAGAACATATACTGTACCAGCAATATCACAACTTTCAAAGTGACAGTGGTAGCGACATTGTACAACTGTGAACACCCTGCTTCCTCCTCTGAAGACGCCGTGACTGTGAATTAATTCCCTGTGAAGAGGACAGAATTTGTGATACCTTTAAATGTATGCGCAGAGCACTTTTGAACTTTTGAACTCTCTTCAAAAGTCCTTCCGCACTTCATGTCCTGCCTTGCCAGTTTGTTTGAAGTGGTAATGCACAGCATTATGAAGGCAAGACTCCACTGAAATTCTTTATGATTTGAGATCATTAGATAGATTTCCTGCCTGGTTACAGCCATATTAAAAAAGCGGTGCCTTTTAAATGGCCTTTTGCTCTGTGAAAGTTTCCTGCAGATCAAAGTCTGATCTACTGTTAAATTGTCCTGAGACAGACAGCAAGAGAGTCTGCTTATATTTATTTATTGGAATGGAGGATTCTTGACACATAAAGCTATTTAGAAACTGGATGTTCAGTGTTGTACTGGAGTCGTGCTTGCATTAGCTCACTGGCACCAGCTGCTTGATTCATGATTCACCATCAGTGACTCAGTTATCAGCTGCTCAGCAACCAGCTGACTAGTAACGTCCAATCGTATTTCTACAGGTGTACAAGGAAGCCTTTAAAATGTTACACTTTTAACGGACTACACCTAAATCACATAACAAACAAAGCCTTTTCTCTACAGGTCATTGTCTGTGCCTTCCAAAACTGTTGAAAAATGTATTTGTTTTGTGATGTGACAACTAGTTATGGTTAAGATTTGGTTTAGGCACAAAAGCAACTTGGTTACGTTTAGGTAAAGATTGTGGTTTGGGTTAAAATAACTTAACTAAGGTTAGGGGACCTTAGTCGTCATGGTCACAGTGATAAACACGTGGTTAAGGTTATGAAACCATCATGATTTAAAAAAAAAAAAGGTTGACTGTCGGTTGGAAACAAACAGCGGTCACTCGTGTTAAGGTCTGATGTTTTGTTGACCCATCTATCCACCACGACCTCCTCCCCTCCTTCCGTGGACTTTGTCGCTCTCTAACAGCGTCGTCTGACTTCCTCCTTTGCTCCCGCCATAATTACTACAGCCACTAAAGAGCCAACACATGTTGTTTTGAGGCACTGATGCTGTCGTTCTTGGGAGGAGAGTCTCACACACAGAGCTCTTTGACTTGCTATAAATGGTCAACCCCTTGACTCCGTCTCTTACTGAACTGGGCCTAGTGAGTAGCCTGTGTTTACTACATTTAGGCGCCGACACAACACTGGACTAAATCTAATACAATTCTCATTAGGTTTAGATTGAGGTTAAAAGTGAAGAAGTTCTTAAGTATTGTAATGTTTCCACACATTTGAAAGCAGTAGTTGTCAAACCTTTGCAAGTTTAATCAAAACCTAGGTGGTTTTTGAATTTGAACATTTTAGAGCTTTTTGAAGGTGTACATATTCTCCTTTAATGGGAAGCTGGCTGTTCTGCCCTATTTTAGGTCTTTATGCTAAGGCTAGACTTAACATGTCCTAGACGAATCTCCCTAATGACCACACAGAGATCAAATCAATATTGTTCTTCTCATCTAGCTCCCTGGAAGACATCAGACAAATGTATTTTCCAAAATGTTGGAGTATCCGTTTAACACCCAGAAAATGTTTCATAACTTGGCTGGTCTCTGATGGTTTATACAAAAGCAAAGAAGAGAGGAAAAATATGTAAGAGCTGCGGAGGAGACAGTAAGATTTTGCTTTTTAGTCTTGATTCATCACTTTCTGTGTGCACCAGAACATCATTTATAGAAATTGGGCAATTCTACAGTGTCTCAGTCAGTGGATGCGCTATTACTTTTCATTTTGTTGAAGTCACACAAAATTGAAACTGCCAAGATGGGTGTTCTTAAATGTTTTGTCCAGTTCAGCTAGGAGAGAAGTCTATTCCTTTTTCCTCATAAGTTCAGTGCTATTAAGTTTGAGCATCGTTGCATTTTCATTGTCTCTGGGTATGCACTCATTCAAGCAGACAACTGTCTTCCACCCAGACAGTCTTTCTCTGTCTCCTGTATTTCCCTGGACCTCAGCAGTGTCAGAAAAGACCTTTGAAAATGTCCCAGCCTCCCTGTCTCACATTGTTCTCTCCCTAATCCTGCAGGCGCATTGCTAAAGGCGTCTCTGTGCTCACCCACGGGGCGATGGCTCTGCGGAGGGACCAGGGGGCCACCAGCCGGTCGCAGTACGCCGGCAACTGTCAGAGCGACGGCAACCAGACCCACCGAGTGCCAGACAGAATCAGGTGAGAGGGAGGGAGAGGAGGGGAAAGAGGGTGACTTTGAATTTCGTTGTCATTCGCACCAGCTTCTGACACACCGCAGAGTGAGCGAGCAAACAGCAGAGCAGCATGGAAAAGTAAACAGTGGCAAGCAGCTCTAATGAAGCTTCCACATTCAGAGCAAATCCAGAGAGCTGAGTCATTCTGGCCTGGAAACAGCTGCTTTGTTTCTGTAGTGATGTTTTACAGGTGAAACTCTACATGGTGGCTAATGATGGAAACCTGTATTTCTGTGTTGCTGGTCTTGTACTTGCCAATGCTTCATATTAGAGAACTGATTACTGCATATCACGATCATGAGGTCAAGCAAGTGTTATACATATACATATTAACCTTGCACTACATACAGTATTTCATAATGACAGACCGTGACACTGAGAGCTTATTGATTCTGCAACACAGCAACACTGTTTATTTTCAGGTCACGTCCAGCGCTGCCAAAACATAGACGGGCACTGTGGTGCATTCATGTCCTGTAGGAAGGAACTGGTGCTAGTTGCCACTCTGTGAATTAATGCAGTTGTGTGTGTATTCTCACAATGAAAGTGATATCGGGGGGGAAAAAACGTCTCTCTGTATTTTTATGGCTGTTGCATGTACATCACACGGATGTGTTGGTATTCACCACTGATGCACAAGAGCAAATGGATCTCAAAAACTGTTGTAAAATGTTGCAATATAAGCTGCATCCAAAATTCAGGGGCTGCTACCTTTTGAAGAAAGATGTGGCCCACAAAGGTGTGTCCTTCAGAGGACTGAAGGCCAGGATGAACCTGCTCCTCGCCCCCAATTTGGTCAGATTGGCCCCATATTAAAAAAACAAAGCAAACTAATGTTGCTTGTGGGTGGCGTTTGCCAATTTGTAAATCGCCAGGAAGTCAAATGACCAGCTCAAGGAACTGGCAAGTCCATAATAGTAGAGTTTACAGTATGAGTCGTGACAGTTCACCCAAACATGAGATGGACAACTTGCAAATACCAGATTAATGGTAAATGCAGTATGTATTCATGTAAATATACCCATATACATTATGTAAAAACTTTATGTAGCCACTAAAACCCAAGGCTGAAATTCAAAACACAAGATTGAAATCTGCCAGACCTGTCAAATCTGTCTTTACTAGTTCCAGACATCACCTGCTGTAAACCTGATTATTAAACAGTAATGTCAATAAATTGTAATGTAAAAGTAGTGTCTTACTGGCTCCTCTGGTTGAAAGTTTCAAGCCTGCTTCACCTCTGACCACAGCAGCATCCCTGATGGGTGTGGTCAGAAGTGGGCTCTGTTGCACCTGTGACCACACCCAGCAGTGATGTCACGGTGTACTGAAAACACCCTGGAGTACACTTTTACTGCGCATCACTGCAGCGAGGTGAGACATTAAACCACTGGGCGTCCGCAAAAACAAGATTTTCAGCTGCTGTTAAGTTGCTTTTTGATGTTTTCTGAAGCTCTTAAAGGTCTTTTTGCATCAGTAATGGAATATAATAATGTAGGAATAAAACAGACCTATATTTTCAATTGTGATCTGCTGAGAGTTTTCATTAATAAATGAGACTCTCCAGTTGTGTGCATACATTTACCGTATCTTGGCGACTTCATGTGCTGGCAACTATAAATAACGTGTGCAATGAATTGTGGGATACTGAAGGCCAGAAAAGATGTAAAATCCAAAATCAGACAAAAGAAGGATTCATATTTTTTCTTCAATATGATGCATCTTAAAATGTACACTTACAAGGACGCAGCCCCTCAATTGAAACAGAGCAAACATTCAACTGTAAATAGTAACCATGGAGAACCTTTCTACAGTATCTGCAAAACATCCGCATTTTAGGCAATTTGCCCTTCTTACCCAGAGGGACTTTAAATATGTAGAGGGAAAATGAGCAGAGGAGCAGGATTGCAGAAGTCCAACTTTTTAACTGCATGCTTGATTGGCTGCTGCTGCTCTTTGGCACGATCCCCTCGGGGGACCTGTTTGGAGAAGTCAGGTTTCGCTTTCTTTTCAGCTGTCAGGTTTACAGGAGCTGTCTGGTAACCTGCTGCTAGACTGACTCTGGAGATTTGTGTTCAAATTTCCTAATGCGGTTGCACTGTATAGCACTCACAAATGAATTGTCCACAGGAGTTCTGCAGAATATAAGCATGAAGGGCGGTTTGCACATTGGGCTCCATGAAGCCAAGGTTCAGGAAAAAGCTCCATATCAGGAGACAGAAGCACAAGTGAATGAGACGATGTCAATATGCCCTTGAGCAAGGCACTGAATCCCTCACTGCTTTATTTGAACTACTAAGAGAGGACTGCTGCTGTGCTGGCTGTCAGGCCTCACATTGAACTGAATATGGAGAAGCATGTTGCTCGAAGGAAAAAAAACTACACCCAGGACAAATAGGTGTGAAAACACTAGCAGGGCTTTATTTTTTTCAATTTGCATTTTAAAGGAAGCAGCTGAAGCTGAAATTGGTATCTTTCTGTTTGTTCATGTACTGCAGCAGAGATGATGAGTATCTGGAGTCATGTTTTTGAAGTTGTTTTGCCTCATTGTTGGTATGTTCACATGAACTCAACACAGATGCTGTCAGGCTGCACTGGTAATAAAGAGAATATCTGCAGCCTCAGTAAATGCACCGTATTTCGTGTTTCACCAGATTCGTACAAACTTGAATGTGAAGTGTTTTTGCAATCTGTGTTAATTCGCTACATACAGCAAATGCACCGAACACAAACATTAGCCTTATAGCTACCAACGTGTATGGCTGTTTGCCTGTGTGAATTGTTGTGTGGCCGCTCAGATTCAGATGTATCTCAAAACTTGGAAACTGCAGTTCTGTCTTTTGTTTTTCTGAAGGAGTCGCAAATCATTCGCTCAAAATGAATATTGTCTCGCATCTTTGCCTCTCTCTAAGCCATCAAATGAAAACTTGTGTATTTTTTGTATCAACTTGACTTCATATTCACTCATGCGTCCTTTTTAAAACTGGCTTCCTGTAGTTTTACTTTAAGGGTGGCTGTAGCTCAGCTGGTAGAGCGGGTTGGCCATTAATTGTAGGGCTTCTGGTTTAATCTTCTTCTCTCCACATGTGTAAGCGTAATACTTAAAGTGAGCCTAAGTAACTTTTCCTGTACTGTGGCAATAACAGGATAACAGTAAATGCAAAAACATAGCGATAGTAACAGTAGCACATGTAGAAAAGAGTCGTAAAGTCAGTGAACTAGTTCAGTAATGCCCGTTATACAGCATTACCTACCTAAAGTTTGCTAACATTACCCAACATAAGCTACTAGTCATACCATACCAAGTAAGGCTGTAACGGCAAAACCACTGAATACACTGAATCAAGCAAGGGTGCATTTTATTTCATATGAATTTAACGGAGAAAACTAGGTGTTTGCACCTGTTTCCTCTATTTGTTTGGGTAGAGCAAGACTTTCTGGGAAATGCAGCAAAGTTCTTTCTGAAGCAGATGCGGCAAGTTGAGGGAGAGCAGTCAGAACAGAAAGCTAAATTCTAACAACTAATACCAGAAAATAACAGACTGCAGCAGATATGACAGACTGATGACAGTGTCAGAGAAATCTTCCCTGCACAGACAACAAGTTCGACTGCGGGTGGGTGGTTACCGCAGGTTGCCTGCCTGTGCTGTTTAATGAAGTGAGGAGGTTAATTTTCAACTCGGCAAAACATTTCATGGCCTTCAGAATCTGGCTTTTGAATGCAATCAATCAGCAGCAGGGCTGTCTGTCACGCTGACAGGCGCCGGGGCTCGTGGGAGTGTCATCGAGTGGCAGTGATAGTCCTCGCTACAGCAGCATGAATGACACCTGTACCACGTGAAGGGTTTTACTCTCGAGGGAGATGAACACCTTTCCAAAAATGGCTCCACTATGATTGAAGTGTTGCTGACATAGTTGTTAAACACACCAACAGGTTGAGTTTTATTTCTGTGTGGCCTTGTTTACATGTAAACATCCTTATTTGGGGAACACTGGGAGCTTCTAACATCATAATAATTCATGAACACTCCATTGAAAATCAGCCTTTACAGGCCCCACTTTCATTCATTGCATGTCATTTTAACAAAAGGATCATATCTGGATGAAATTAAAATGTGATGAATACATTTTAGTTCACTCTTAGCCACATGTATGTGTATAATTAGGTAGATCATAATCTCTGTAAACAGATATCTGCATATGAATGCAGAATCTGTAGGCAAGGGACAAGAATTTGGTATCGGAAGCGTTCTGGTTTTCGTTTGTAGTCTGTTTGTAGTCCGAGTAGTATTGACCAATCACATTTGAGTGGGCTTTGGTTGCATGCAGGCAAAAAGTCCATGTGGAGAGCAAAAGAGGTGAAACACATTGGCCAAAATGTAATCTCAGAACCCATTGGCTATCGTCTGATGACAATTTAGCTTTTTATCAATTTCGGAACCCTAGAGATTAGCTTTTTATTGGCTTTTTTAAATTTATCTGCATTCAAATTGTCTTCAGACGATATCCGATGGTTCAGAGATTGCTAATTGGACTGTAAACAATGACTGGCACACAGAAGAGGAAGTCCTAACCCGGATATCCGCTATCCATTATCAGGATATCCACTGGCTACACCGGAAGCCCCAAAACATTGGCCGTTGCCCCCAGAAGGTAAATTGTCATCAGACAATGGGTTCCGAGATTGGGTAGATGATAATCTAATTGCATCAATTTTGCTTCTCTTGTGCTAGATACAGATCTGGGTGGGCCCTACTACAGTCCAGAGGGGTGGTAATAAAATTGAAGTGGTTTGGTAACTGCCCAAAACACCAGAAAATTTTCCTTAATGGCTTGGCATGTTTTGTGCTGTGATTCTGGACTACAACTGGAATCCTGCTGAAACTGCTGTAACTAACTGAATCCAAGCTCACTGCAGCTGCTGTGTTTTGAATCTGAGCTAACAAAACGCTTGTTATGGGAATAAAACTCCCTAACGTGACTGATGTCCTTTTGTGAAGCTACTGCTAAAAAATGTCTCCCATGCAGCTCTCTTTGATTGCAAGGTAGTGTTTCAATAGTTCTGCCTTTCAAATCCATGACATCCTCTCCTGCACTGAAGTAAAATGGTGTTGATTAATGGAGCTGCACAGTGCTCCTCTGTTTGAATGAACAGTACTGAATGAGTGGGAAGCAGAGCGAACGCACGCTCAGCAAATCTCCCCTGAATAATTAATCATTAAAAGGCAGTAAAACAAAGTTATTATTAATTACTTTATGGATTTATGTTTCTGAAATATTGAGATTGGAGTATGTGATGACGCTCTTCTCCACAGTTGTACGTTGCAGCACATAAATCTTTACACTAAGATGGAAAGTATAGTGAACAGCCTCACGCAGACATCGTTTACCGTCTTTCATAGAATGAGAGACATTTAAAACAACATCCACACAAAGAACAAGTCAGATGAGACAATACACATTTTAGAGCAGTTTTGCTGCCTAACGATCTCCATTAGTCAGTCTTTCTGCTCTTTGTGCACTCTGACAGCTTAGACAGATGCATAGTTAACAAAAAAGACATAAAACACCGGCATAGCTGCATGACTGCTTTCACCAGAAAACCAAAAAAATCCACTGAACAACCAGCTGCTCACGTATACAGACTCTGGCAACACAAATATCAGGATGTACAGACAGAAGGAAAAGGAGGGAACGTGTGTGAGGACTGAGAAGACAGGAAATGTGTGAGATGGGAGTTTGGCAGGCAGAGTTGAGAGGATGGAGAGAAAGAGTAAATGGAAGAGGGAGATGACAGGAGACAGAGGCAGAGATGATGATGATGATGGTGATTTGGCTGTGTGCTTGGAAATCATTTTGCAGCTTCCAGCCATCAGATTACAAACAACAGCAGCAGAGCACAATGTGAGCCAGTGCAATGAAATAAATGAACACATGCAGCACAACAGAACACAGTGGAACTCGTAACAGTGACATTCAAATAAAGCTCAGTGCTATACAAGCAAGTGCAGTTCACTGCAACACACTGAAACATGGCACAAAACAAAATCAAAACACACAAAAGGCTAATTACTAATGTGACAAATTCACAAAAAAACTTGATGTGTTTTTAAAAAAAAAGTCGAGATGAAATGAAAAGTTATTTTTAACTCTTTTAGATTACGTACCCAGTCATATTGTGTACTTATTAAAAAATATATGCAAAAAAATGGCAAAAACTAAATTTCCTGTAAAAGAAAATATGGCGTGTGCTTACGTAAGCTTGAACCAACCATTGTCAACCAATAATATCATGACATCCACCCATCAAATAACCTTCAGCTTTCAGTAGCACAGAGCTAAGATTCATTAGTTAGCTAGCTAGCAACAGCATGGTACGTCAAATCAAATTCCTCCCAGCCTTTTGTCCCGCCTGCCTATTTTTCTAGAATTTTCTAGATGCCTGCCTGCTAACTTTTTAGAGCACCAACAACATCAAAAGACCAGCTGAAGTTTATTCTTTTTTTTTTTGCCAATATTGTTACTACTCAAAGAGATCTGGCTGATTGGAGGGTGACGGCACAACACAGAAGGTGTATATTTAGTCATATTTTGGTGAGATTATCCCACCAAAGTAGTTTCACTTTAACCCTTGTTGTTTGAACTTGTTACACTGGTATTTTTGCTTATTGTGATGTCATTTCTTGGAGTAAGCTTTATATTGTCACAGTCTGTCTACATGAGCTTCTGTAACCTGGACCTGCCTGTTACCAGTTGCCTGTCTGCCCACCTGTAAGCTCTTTTAGTGCAAACAAATAATTGAACTGCATGAGCCTCCCTGTTCGTCTGCATTTGGGTCCATTCCCTGCTGCCTACACTCATCGTGTACTCACCGTGTACTACACATATCACTTAACTCTGTACAGCCTGAGCTGAAACATTACGTAAGTCAATAAACCATAATAATTGACAAAAGTATTGAAATTGTGTCCTAAATGGAAACAGTGCCACCGTGCGTTGTCACCACGTTTTGCACCGCACGTAATATAACGCAGTGACGTCATCAACTTGCGACACGTGCGTGATGACACTGAAGACAGAAGTCTTAGCTTTCAGCTGCAAAAAGAATGAATGCTCTAGGTTTTCCGGTTTTTATTTTAGATCAATTTAAACAGGATTATGCAAACAACCATCTCCCACGGCCAGTTCGGTCCGTTTTCAGAGGGTTAAATCAAACTGTTCCACTTTAACCAAAGCTTTGAGCTACATTAACTCATTTTTGGCCACTTGTTGATAGAAGAACTCCTGACAGACACACACTCCTGACATATTATTGTCTTATATAATTGTTAGGGCTAATGCATTAGCAAACTATTGTGCTGAGACCGACGTAAAACCAAAACAATAAACTAACAGAGGCTAAAAAAACCTTCCAAAATGCTGCAGAGTTGGTGATCCTCGATGCGATCATTACTGCGAGTGACCCGTTTCACATTAAATAGTCATTTGCTTACACCTAAACGCTTAAGGCAGTGTTCAGGCCAACTTTGGACCTGCGTGAGTATTGTAAACTGCTGTGCAGTGTTTTGGTGTCTGATGAGCCTTCAAATTCATGGATGTGTTACTCAAACTGGACTATTCTATTAACACAGTTAGGCTTAAACCCAACTGGAACTGGTAGCTTTTACCTTTTCACACGAAAAACCTAAAATTACTATGATCGAAATCCTTGTGGTGAAGGAAATTGTGCTGAACAAAACACTAGAATTGCCTGCTCCTTCTGTTAAATACACTGATCAGGCGAATCCAGGTAAAAGCTGCAGTCACCTCCTGATTTGAACAATTAGGGCCACTTCATTCATCAGATATGCAGAGGAGGGATGGGAGACGGATTTAAGGAGGATTTAATGCCTTCAGACAGCTGAGGCGCGGAGTGCATAGTAACTGAATAAGTAAAAAGTGTGGACTGACAAAGAGGATGTCAGGAGACACTTCGGACAGACGGCAGACAGGAGGACCAGAATAGGACAGCCAGGATGTAGCGCAGTCTAATAACAGGAATTAGAAAAAAGGAGAACATCTTTTCAATTTCACGGTTTTATTTGTATTTTAAAATTGCATACTGTAAATCTCTCCGGATTGAAGCATTAGCTCAAATATAGAAATACAGCAAAGCAGAATGTAGGACAGAAGATGTTATTATTAACTGTTAATTATAACATTGCATATTATTTTTTCACTCAGATGATAAAGCTTAATGTAAAAACCCAACGAGACAGAACAGAGCAGAGGGAAAGAGAAAGGAGAGGAAAGGGGAAACAGAAGAGCAGGAAGAAGATAAGGCAAAAGAGACGGCGGAGGAGGAGAGCCAGACTGAAGCTCAGCCAGTCACCTCGAACCCTCAGGGGGACCGACTGCTCATCTGGAGTGGAGGAGTGTCACACCGCCCGCTCTCTCTGTCTCACTTGTTTAATAACCACGCCGCGGTCATCTTCAACAGCCAAATTCATTCAGGACGACCAGAAAACCCTTCCTACTTCTCCCTCTGAGCTCTCTGAAATGTCAGGAACCATGTCATTTTGTCCTTTTTATTGAGATTTTCATCTCCCAAATTCCTCTTTTCTGTGACTTTTTGATAATGCCATAACACAGCTTTAGAGAGCTTTCGCGTCCATGTTCTGCAGCCGTTGAGTGTATACAGTGATGTAGCCTATGTGCCATAATCCTTTTCAGTTGGAACTACATTAAATATTCATGTAACACTTAAACCCACAGTGTTAACAGTAATATTTAAGTATAAACAGTAAACATCCATCTAAAAATATAGGTGAGAAACAAGTTGTTTGCTAACGTTTCTGTCCTTAACGCTGCCTAGATTTTAGAGATTTAGTCAGTTCATTTAGGGATCTGGAGACTTGAGATTGCATGAAAAGAAACTGGTAATTAATTAAGTGTGATTGAAACTGTCATAGAAAACTTCAGGTCAAATTGTTTTACCAGATTTCATTGATGAAATGCTCATTTTTAGCTTCTTCCATTATGTATGACTTTGCATCAATTGCCTCTTTATAAAGAACTAAATGACACTGACAGATGGGAAGAATAAGCAAGGAGTGTCAGGACTCCACGTCCGGTCACAGTACTTTTTATCGTCTGTCTCTTTCTTTCTTTCTCTCTTCTTTTCACACCTTCCCTCGTTGCTCATCAACAAGTCTGCTTGTCACCCTCCCATCTGTCGTGTTTCCTGGCCTGGTATTAACTTGTGTTCCCGCTCGCTCTCTGGCCCACACATGTGTTTCTTTGTGTTCTTTATTAGGTGAGACACCTTTTCTACCTCTTTCCCTCTTCTTGCTTCCTTTCTTGTGTTTTCAGTCTTGCTTGGTTTTCTCATATTCAATTTCTTTCTTTCTAAGTCTTAGCTTTGTCCTTGTAGATCCATCATTGTTATAAGATATTTACTTTTATGTCTTTTACTGCGAGGGACAACAGATGAAAATGAGCCCTTTAGGCTTCTAAAAATGATGTACTCTTTAGTATGTGTGATTTTCATGTATACACAGTTGAGGTCTTAATGGGTACAACATGTTGGCCCCTGAAACTGACATAAAACAAAGGGACAAAAAATAGACCCAAGGATAATTGACACTATCCAAAATGCAGTCGATCCAAACAAACTCAAATGGGAAGGGAAACCAGCACTGACAGCAGCATGTTGCACCACCAACTAATGATGAACAGGCCTATAAGAGTAGCAATACATTTCCCAAGTTCACAGTTTCTGTCTCGCCTCAAAAAACAACATTTTTCTGATGATTATGATGCTCCATGTGATCAGAGCTGAGTTCACTTGGATCCGCTCGGGTATCAGGCTACGTGCTTATCGCTACCGTGATTATGTATTGCTTATGTATGCTTTGAGCGCTGCCACAACGTTGGCGACCTACGCTCAGTACTGTGCCTGACTGAAGCTGCTGCTCTGCCAACATGCTAACTTGTCCTCTTCTGCTCAGCAGTTTACCACATTTCCCAGAATGCCTTATGGTAGCACACACAGCACAGGTCTGAGCTTGTTGCCTTCAGCACATGAAGTCTGTGAAAGCTTCAGGGGTCCTGGTGTAACGGCAAGAGAGTAGAGTAACAGGGTCTCCAGTGTTTCAGCCTTTACTCACGTCAGCATGTTTTCAGGCTGCAGATCTTTCCGTTCTCCTGAGGCCACTGCTGCTTCTCTCTGTCTTTATGTTGTTACCGTCACTGGATCTGTCCTGTATGATTGCTGAGTGTTGAGCTCACACCAACGCCTGAAGTTAAAGTTGATGCCTTGGATCAGGAGTTGACAGACTTAGCTGCTGGCCATGATGTACATCTGTCCCTCCCTCCGTCTCCCTCTGTCCTCCTCTGTGCCGTCTCTCTCCGGCTGTCAGCACTGAGCCGTCATGTTGTGCCTCCCGCCTTAAACATACATGAGGTGCGTCCCCGGGAGTCGAGTTAAAGTTACATGACTCGTGTCCTCAACAATCAGGATAATTTATTGAGACAAGAGCCAATGGGAGGGCAGGCAGAGAATGAGTTTGGTAATGTGCTTTGGGAGTTTTTAAAAAGGAGGGTCGACTTTACTGCGTAATTATGCCAAGGCTTTGCTAATGGTTCTGTTTGTGGTATAGCAGCTCTAATGTTTTTTTTTCCCCCTCTCCCGCTCTGACCAATTATGTGACGAGCTTCCAAAATACATGCCGCTCAGTCTTCCTGTGGCACCTGTTCTTCCTTTATTTCTCAAATACAGAAACACACCACAAATACACATGCTCAAAGTTGTTAGAAATGATAGAAATGACCATTAACAAGAGGGTTTTTATTCCTGTTTAGTTTAGTTTTAGGGCATTTTTGTGAGCTTTCAAGGATATTCTTTTGCTTTGAGTGAACTGTTTTTAATTTATGGCCTTGGTACACAGAAAACAATACAGATTAACATGCATAATAAAAACAGATGCCTAGAAGCACATCCTTGTTCTGCCCTCTCTTGCTCTTTCTCTGTAGAATCTGAGCTTTTTATGAACTGTTTCCCCATTGTTCAGTAAAGCTAATCTCGTTCCCTATTTCTGTAATCATTCTTCCTCTCCTGGCTGGCTGACAAAAATTCTTGGTCTATGCATAAATGTATTTCAAAGTTCAGCCAAATACAAGGCTTCAGGAGTCTGAGTTAGCCAAGTCAAGTGGGTTTCTTCCAAAGCTACAGTGTTTTCGGTATGAAAGTCACTCTTTTAGATTGCCTGGAGAGAACTTTTTTTTGCACTGCAACGAGGACTGAAGATTTTGTTGCCCATCTCTTACATTGGAGTCGTTCTAGGTATGGGGAGTAGGAATGATTACAGCCACCAAGAACTCTTTCAGTGTGCATACATGCATGTGAGTGTTGTATTAAGTCAGACTTATGCAAAATCTGAACACATCCATAAAAGAACAGTTTAATTAACTGGAAGAAAACTGATGTACTCAGACATGAAGAAACTCGGCTCTGAGAGACATGTGACATGAGATGGTGCACAAATTGGACAGGCAGGAAGTAGAGAGAAAGAGACCGTGCTAGAGAGAAAGGGGGAATGAGATTAGATTTATCAAACAATGGGAAAACCTTCTTAAAAACAAAAAACACAGTCTGTGGAGAATTTTTGCTAAATGAAGCCCAGAAGAGAGATGTGCTTTTATGTGAAAATGTGCAACTAGCAAGGATCTGTGCACACAACAACCTCGCTGCAACAAAGTCTGATGGAAACAACAAGCAGTCAGGTGATCAGACAGGTTGTAAACTAGCCAAGAGTTTATCCAGATTATCTAAACCACTTTTATTTGACGGTTAAACTGAAAGATACCACTCCTGAAATGTTGGTAAAGATCCCTCTTTGCACAGGAACACTGTGTGTACCACACTAACACTACGGTAGATCAAAGTTGAATCAGGAAGTGGGTCTGTGAACTGTGATTACAACAAACAGTCAGTGTAATAAATGTATGTATAATGTATGAATGTCCTTTACCTTCATTTTCTCCTCCAAATAAGTTTGACTAGCCTGGGCAGATTGTTTAAAACCTGCCTGATCATCTGACTGTGACCCTTGGGTAAAATGCTACCACTGACAGGAATGAGAGCCAAAACTACAAAATAAAACTGTGCTTGTATGAACCCAGAATTTCCCATTGATTGATTAATCGAGTGATTGATTAATTCAATCATCCATTAGCTCATTCCGTTAGCTGGTTATTTGTCTTTCAGTCCGTCACCCAGTCCGTTATTCAATCATCATTCTCCATCAATTTCTCCCTCACGCTCCCTCCCTCCGTCTCTCCCATTCATATACAAATCTGCACCCCCCCCATCCTGCTCTCCCCTATACTCTCTCATTTTTCACCCCCCCTCACTTATTAAATCAATCCCCCCTCCCCTTTAACTCTATCTAGCGCTCCTTCCATCCATCTACCTATCTGCTCTGCTCTCCTGCCCATCTTTGTCTTCCATCCCGGCTCCTTCGGGGCCCGCGGTCACAAAGGCATCTGATGCATCGCTTTGCATGTAAATTGGATAATTGGATTTGGACGCATAATGCTTGGTGGCAGGCAGGAAGAAGAGAAAAGAAAGGAATGAGGGAAGGTTGGATAGAAGTATTGAAAGAGACAGGAAAAGTCAAAGATTTTTGCATGTTCACACACTCACAAAGGCACGGGAATGCACCCACACACAGATATAGTTACGCACATACACTCTCAGAAGCATGCAAGAAACGCTAACAGAAAGACATAGATGCATCAGCAGCATACACTACACTTGAAATGCGCTGGAAGCTTAATCAGTTGCTCTACCTGCAGCGTGCTCTGCCAGGCGAAGCATCCAGAAGCAGAGCTGCACACACAATTGAGTTCCAAGCTCATGTTTAAGGTGACAGTGAACACATCACCATGCAAACTAGGGAATACCAAACAGGGAGTACAAGCATGACCACTGACTCTGTTCACAAAGTATATGTCCACAGTAGTGTCTCTTCCATTACGTGTCCAGTGTCGCAAATATTAGGTAAACTGTTGTGTTAAAATAATGATTTTCCATGTTTCCATCTAAATACATGTCGGTTTTCTAAAAGGCCAACGTCTAACAGTGGCTCATTCTACAATATATCCAGTTTATGAAAAAAAAATATATGCACTTTCAGCAGCTTTTCCTTGTAGTATTTTACTTTTTCTGTTACAACAGTGTTTTTTTCTTTCTTGTAAAAGATACTGTGTGATTGACAGTGTATTTCTGGGAAGTCACATGACATTTTACTTCTAAATGTTAGCTAACATTTCTCTAAGGTCATGCTCCGACACACGACAGCACTGCATTTTACAAATACAGCCCTCTCATTCATTCAAATTGGACCTCCGTGCTGAGACAGATGGCTTTGGTATAAAAGTTGACACAGACTCAACTTTTGATTGAGATTACAGGGAGATAAAAATATTATAAGCAGTGAAGTGTTTTTGTGTTTTCCCACACCAACGCAGGACTGTTTTCCATTTGAACACCACACACGTTTACTTAAGCAAGTAAAGCAACTTTGGTCAAATTTAACGTTGTGTATTACTCATACTGTAGTTGAAGGTGGTTGGTAGTTGGGAACAAAAGGGCCCCAACAAAAAAACGTTTTGCCCCAGAACCCCCTCACGGCCATCGCGAACAATCACGTTACCCGAGACGTTCTGTAATCAGCGAGGGATGGCGGCGCTCTCTCTGATTCACCTGCTCGCTGCAGCTGAGGAGCAGAAAGCAGCTGCTCCTGATGTGCAGTCGACTCGCTGCATTTGCTGCATGCTAAATTACCAGTCTGTGACGGCGAGCGGATCTCCTCGGGCTCTGTGACTTCCGCTGCCATCGCTAAGAAAAGCTGTCAACGCTGAGAAACACACACACACACATGCACACACTCCCCCGGTATCCTTGCTGCGACCTGTCCTATCAGTGCTAATGAAGGCAGTCACATCAGTGTGATGATGGGAGTGAAGTGCTAATATGAGTGCGCGTGTGTCTGTTTGTGTGTGCATGTGTGTCTAATACAAGAGCTGCCACTCCTACTTATAAACATGCAAATGGCGCCGTAAAAGGAACATTAAATTCCTCCCGATGCTGTTTGATGTTGAAATAGCTACTCTTCCCCTCCACCCAGCGCTCCCTCCCCTTCAACCCCTCACCATCCTCCTCTCCGTCTTTAACCGTCTCTCTACTCCACCTGCCTCTCCATCACTTCTTGTTTCCTCTGTCTGTCTCTCTTGTCTCATTTATCACATTTTGGCCTCTATAGTTTCATACCACAATGTGTATAGCTGTATTTTCTAGCAGCTGTACGTGCAAAGCCAGCAGTTAAATTTTTTTAAAAGAAAGATGGAGCTAATAAAAAATAATCAGCTGCCTAAACAGATATTTGAAGGGAAGTAGATGTGGCAACAGTTTTCACCAGCTAGTCACTAACTTTTTTCACTTGTGCTAATTCTAACATCATTGTGACATTATAAAATGCTCCTTCCTCCTTCCTACGATGGTATTTCTCTGACATAAGTATTGTCTTCATATCTCTTTGTCATATCGTAAATTGATCACGTCATAAAGTGTTGTAGCTTCTCAGTTGATTTCCTCAGATGATAGACAGATGATTCGCCTGCTGACTGTCACAGTTGGTGATGCACTTCAGAACTGCAGGTGGAAAATTTATAACACACAGGATCACCTTGCACAGTAATCGGCTGTTTACACCAGATTACCGTGCAACTAGAGGCCTTTGGCATTTTACTACATGAATAGCAGTTATTACATCATGACTTGCAAAGGTTTCTCATCTCTTTCTCACCTGCATCCCTCTCTTCTACTCTCTGTTACCCGTCTCACTTTCCTTTCTTGTTATTGTTTTTATAATCTACATCATTTCCTTCCTTCTCCATGTCTCTCCGTTCCTTTCTTGTTGCTGCATTCGAACATTCTGCCTCTGTGCTGCCTTGTTGCGGTTCAGCCCCGGCCATGTACAGCATTAATGAAAACACATGTAACGCCAAGCTGCACACATCACCATGACAACCCTGCAGGGACGAAGGAGAGAGACTGAACGAAAGACGGGAGAGAGAGAGAGAGAGAGAGAGATATGGACTCGGACAGAGAAGGGGGAAGGCAAGAGAGAAATCAAAAGGTTCAAAGAGAGAGGGAATAGAGTGAAAAAGGGAGAAAAAGATTGGGAAAAGAGATGGGAAATTTGAGAAATAAGGGGTGTAGAGACAGAGGGAAGAGGAGGAAGTGAGTAATAGAAAAGAGAATTTGAGGTTGAGATCAGAAATATAACAGGACAGCACACTGAACCGAGTGTTTCCCTTGATACGCTGCCTATTTTTTGAAAGCCAAATACTTTCACTTTTGCTTTACCAAGAAATCAAAGCCCCGGCCGGATGAATAATTTCTTATTTGTCAGCAGGATTTTTTTCTCCTCTTGAGTCCAAAGCATGAAATAATTTCTATGGACCAGAGACCAAGGGCATATTCCTTTCATTCAACATCTGTTTTTATTTTATGTTTTCTTTCTATTCTGTCTTTTATTCCCTCCCTTTAACTTCTTGAGTGCTGCTTCCTGTCTGCACCTCCTCCTCTGATAAG